>JAWZYT010000733.1:5000-195000 GCA_034508575.1 Petrolisthes manimaculis
CTATAATGAGAGTCCAATAAGTGTGTGTGTGTGTGTGTTACTTACAATCACTTCTGCCTTAACCCTCCCTTTCTCCCCTTCACTATATATAAATCTACCCTTCCTTCCATACTTTTTGCTTCTAGACCATTTTGCCTCCTTTCTTCCTTCCTTCCCGACCTCGGCTCTTCACACAGTCACCCTTCCTTGCCTATATCCTCCCTCATCTGCTCACTTTGCATACACACACACACACTTATAAACGTACACACAATTACAACTTCAGTCCCACGCACATTGACACACACACATACATACTTATATACGTACACACAATTACAACTTTAGTCCCACGCACATTGCCACAATCACATACAGACACATATTCATAAATGTCCCCCTCAGCCATACCTCCTCTTCGCACACTAAACGCACATGCACGCACACGCACGAGCGACAGAGCGTGGGTGAAGGGCGCTGGTGCCAGACAAGGTGGGGGTGGGGGAGGGGGAAGAAGGGAAAGGAAAGAGTGGATGGAAATGATATGAATGTGAGGGAGAGAAGGGGAGATAAAGGAGGGAAAAGGGGGAAGTGATGGAAGAAGGGAAGGAGAAAATGGGAAGGAAAATGAAGGAAGGGGCAAATGGGTAAGAAAGTGAGTGTTGGAGGGAAGGAAAGGGAGGGGGAAAATGGAGAAGAGTGACAGCTATAGGGAGGAAAGAGAAGGATGGAAGAGGGATAAAGAGAGGAAAGCGAAGGATGGAAGGGGGAGAAAAGGAGGAAACAGAGGAGGAAACTAACTGATCCTTAAATCATCTAACCCACCAAGCATACACGGTTCTTTGCTTCACTTAACATCTTTCTGACCTGATCTGACCCGATCTAAAATACTTTGACCTGTTAAATGATGCGATGCGTAATGTTAAAGGGGTAGTTATAGGTGGTACACTGGAGCGTCTTGATTCCTCTAAAGTATGCCAGGAAACGGGACCATATGAACAAAAGTAATGGTGTCACGCTGTTTGGAATAGTTTGGAGGAATCAGTTGCTCCAGATTTAACGACACTGTACAATCTCCTTGAAGGACCATGTGATGTAGTCTGGTGAAAATTAGAGGTAAATTTGTCCTTCAAATATTGCCACAAAACACCACCTATAGGGAAGGAGCTTGTTTCGTGTCATGGTCAGGAGGAATCAGAAGGCCTCCAATTTTTATATACGATCACAGGGTCCATAATGCGGCTCTGAGCACACTGGGAGGAACAGCAACACGACCATGAGAAGGAAGGAGGTAGGGTGGGTGAACTTCTTAGTGGTAATACAAGTCTCCTCACATGGTCTGCATACTAGATAGACCTGTACTAAAGGGGAGATTCTTTGTTGGTGAATTTGGAAGGTCTCTGATTCCTCAAAACTACTCCAAGCAACAGGATGACATTATATTTATTATTTGGTTCCGTTTCCTGGCATACTTTGGAGGAAATAAAATATTCCAATGTACCAAAAGTGTATTACCCACTTAGGCTTAATCTGTTCTGCTAACAACTATGGTACTGTACTATTTCATGTTGCACTGTAACTACAATTCCTCGGTAGAACTGCAGTTACTCATTAAATTTCAATTGTTATGCCTGTAAAGTAAGACATAATTATACTGTCTGCACTTATCTGTGCTGCCTATATACTTATCGTGGCAACACCTTCACTTGGCTAGACATGACTGAACTGTGAATAAGCCTGTACTCTGGTACCTCTATACTATTTCGGTACGATTACAATCACTACATACGTTCACCTGCATTCAACGCACCTGCACTTACTTCACCGGCACTTTCCTTTACTTTGGCAACAGTTCATTATTACACCAGCAGTTCCCCATACAGGCATTCCCCCACACAAGCTCTTCCCCACACCAGCACTCTCCCACACAAGCTCTTCCCCACACAAGGCTCTTCCCCACACCTGCACTCTCCTACACAAGCTCTTCCCCACACATGCACTCTCCCACACATGTAGGCACTCCTCCACACAGGCTCTTTCTTCCCCACACCAGCACCACACCCCCACTTCGGCCCCACATCTTACATCTGCACTGGACACACACGAGACAAGCTAGTGAGGCTGGAGGTGGTCATCAGAGGAGGCAGTAACGGCACATTCTGAACACGTTTCCCCCCCAGCAAGCCTCCTTTCCTCCCAAGCACACTCACTTCAGCTATACTCACATCCCATCATCACTCACATCAAGCAGCACTGTTCTCAAACGTGTAGCATCTTATAATATTGTTCATTAGCTACCGCACCCGAACACTGACAACGCACCTCACTCCAATCAGAAACAAGGGTTACACTTTTAAAATATTTTAAAGAAATTCACTGGTACTATTTCAAAACCCTATCAAGCAAGGGTGACGCACGAATGAGTCACAGTACCAAACTCTTGTTCAAAAATAATTCCCTCAACCTCAGGATTCAAATATAGACACACTTCACAGGAACACATGTACTCGTATGTATCTCAATGCCGGTCCTACACAGATTGAATGCACTCTAGAACTGAAACAAACTATATGACGCACATCTGAGTCAACCGTGCACGAGAGGGTTATCTGCTGAATCTTCAACAGAACTCTGAGTTATTTTAGGTAACTCGGTAAAACAAGACTCACCAATCAAGTGAAGGTAAAATTAAATGTGAGTATAAGGCGGCAAGGCGAGGTGTACCCCGAGGCCTGACCAGCAATCTCCAATAACTAATACAACACCAGTAACACCAGTCCTACGAGTATCACCCCTTCCATCCCCCACAAAACACGTCACCTGCTGGGGAAACAAGGGAAAGGGAAGGACTCATTCACAGTGTTGATATTTTCAGGCTCGTCAGTGAGGATTGGGATATCTGAACGGTTCTCTGTGATTGTTGACCCACTCTAGAACATTTCTATAAAGTCTAAGAAGTAACAACAGTGGAGCATCAGGGGGGACGGAATCACTGAAGCGTAAATCTGACAGCTGCCATTGTGTGTTAACCGAGTCTGAAATTGTCTAAGAATTACGTCGACGTTTTCTGCTTTCAAGGCAGGCCTCATCCACTCGCTCACGAACTGGGCACAAGCACTACACAGTAATACAATTTGTGCGTTGGTACCTCGTTTAAAAAATATATTATGGTGCCACATAACAGCGTAACCTTAAATAATGCTGGTTATACGAGTCAACAACAAATTTAGCTTCGAGAAATGGGGGGGTCAAAGTTACCCTGGTGTGTTAATATATTGTGTGTGTGTTTGTTTATCTTTCATAGTGGCTGACTGACCCTCTGTTAGTATAATAATGCCATAATGCTGTACACTAACTCACTCACTCACTCACCTCAAGTTGTGTCACATCTTTTGTCTGACCGTGAACTTTAACATCCACCATGTCGAGATAAACACGTACGAGTAGTTGCTCCTTTTTTTCGACTTAATTGTGTTGCCCTTGATGTAGGATAATTGTGTACTAATTATTCAACCATTAATTTCTTCATAAAACATAACCTGTACACAGAATACCTATGAGTCATTTTATTCTTCATGTAGCCGTATAGATCGCGAGTGACGAGTCAAAGGGATTACGGGTAGAAAGATCAGGTAGCCTATTAGGATTTACACCAATATATAGGTGTATAAAAATATCCCCCGTGTGAAATAGAGCCCCATTCTCAAAATAGCTCTTTTCTCCTCTTTCCTCTCCTCTTCGTTCCCTCATATATCATCTATCTTTCATTCCGTGCTTCACTCTCTCCCCTCATTCACTTCCAGGACTTATCTCGTCCATCACCCTCTCTCCTTCATTCGCTAACCACTCCATCTCACTCAGTCCATTATTTCTTTCTTCATTTTTCACTCATGCCTCATTTTCTCCTTCATTTCCTCACTTCTCTCCCCGCTGGTGTGGGAGGTAATGACTATAGTGACCTTTGCTTCACTTCCGCCCTCCCCTCCCTTCCTCCTCTGTTCCTCCATCACTATCATCCAACGTCTCATTTCCCCTCACCCTTACACCATCTGCATCATTCATTTACATGCCAGTACCCTTTTCCCTCTCCTTACGCCCCACCATCCCTCATTATCATCCATCCTTACATACCAGAACCTCCCTCTCCCCACTCCATCCCTCTTCCTCACTCCCCATCATTACATCCTACCCCCTCCTCCTATTTTCCTCTCCTTGCGTTCCTCCTTCCTCACTCCCCATTCATCCCCATCAGTACATCCTACTACCTTCTTCTATCTCCTTGCGTCCCTCCTTCACCCTCAATCCCCATTTATAGCTTTGCGTGTATATGATTGTACTCGTATAGACTACTGGACCCAGAAGGGGAAATGGTGAAAAAATGAAGATGTCTGAACAAGATAGGGTGGAGAGAGAAGGAAGGCGATATAGACAATTATAACACAAATAAATAAATTAACATATAAAAGGATAAATGGAGAAAGAGAGCCAAAGGAAAACCGGCACAAAAACAACAACAAATAAACTTTCACAACAAACTTTCCTCCTGAAGTCAGACAAAGTGTGCAGAATAGTCCCCCTCCCACCCCACCCCCCACCCCCTCAGCACCCAGAACGAGGTGGAAGGGTGGAGGTGGAGGAGGGGGTGGAAGGGTGGGGGTGGCGGGGGTGCACTAATCTCACTCTGCACATTCAAAGGCCAAGGTTAATACACTCAAGACTTTCAGCTTGCCTTTCTCCCACTTAATCTGCTTCTCATTCTCTCACCTACCCTGCATGCCTACCTAATCTCACCTTCCCTGTCTACCTAATCTCACATACCCTGCCTTCCTAATCACACATACCCTGCCTTCCTAATCTCACATACCCTGCCTACCTAATCTCACCTTCCCTGCCTTATTAATCTCACCTTCCCTGCCCTCCTACTCCCACTTTCCCTGCCTTCCATACTCCCACGTAACATACCCTAACCTAGCTACCTGCCTGCTGCCAGCCTGCCTCGGTCATCACGGAGCTATAAATGTCAGCGTGAGTTCCTCCCACCAGGACCCTTCTCTCCTTCCCTCACACATGTGTTTTCCATTCCTTCCTTACTTTTTTTTTCTTACTTTCTTCCTTACTAACATACTTTTTTTCCTTTCTATCTTTCTTGTATGTACTTATTTTCTTCTTTACTTACTTAATTTCCTTCCTTCCTTGACAACACATGACTTCTCAAACTTTGGGCACTTCCACATATTTTATCCTCCTCCTTTCTCATTCTTATATTAATACGTTTTCGGTTTTAACTCTCACCGTCCACATCCATTATAGTCTTTACATTCACGCCTACACAAACATTCATCAATCTAATATAGGAATGGTTAAATTATTTCTTTTAGATCTTAAAGACCCTGGGATCGTGTTTGAGAATATGAGGCTTCTGATTCCTCCGAGCTATACTCAGAAACAAGCTCCTTCAATATAGGTGATGTTTCGTGGCAGTATATGAAGAACTCATTTTACCACCAAATTTCTAACTATATACATCACAGGGTCCCTTAAGGTTAATTTGTATAGTTTGTGCATCGATAATGACTCGAGTCTGTTTGTTTGTTTGCCTGTCTGTCTTTGTCTCTCTTGCTCTTTCTTTCTTTCGTTCTCGACCTTTCCCCTTCTCTTCCTTCTCCCTCCTACTCACTCACCCACCCACCCACCCTGGCCTGACCTCTCACCCTCCTTCTCCCTCCCCGTCTTCTTGCCTTCGCTCCTCCATCCCACACCTTGTTGTTCCAGTCTTCCTTGTCTAACATTCCTTCTCATAATAATTTCCCTTCTAATTCCCTCTTTTCATCACACTCCTGCATGGTTCTTCCCATTATCATCTACCTAGTTTTGTTTTATCATGTACAATTTTTTTTTCTCATCATCTAGTTTTGCTCTCCTGTTCATTTTTTTATTTTTTTTATCTTTCACTCATGTATACTCGCAATCCAAAATATGTATGCATCCAGTCATGCTCTAAATAGCCTGATCGAGTATTAATCGAGCTCAATCAAGCAAATATGAAACAGGATAAGTGTTATATTTGGTTCACTAGTATGTCAAATTATTCTAAACTTCAACAAGACCTGGATACAAATTTACACCTTTAATTATCACTTTTTTACCTCGTTTCTCCTTCAGCACTTTACCATTAGTTTCCTTGGTTTCTATTATTATAATTCAATTTATTATCCTCACCCCACTCCTCCTCTCATCCATAACAAATCCATCCATCATACCTTCCTCCTCTACTGTACTCTATCTTTCTTCACTTTCCGCTCCTTCCTCCCTCCCTCCATCACTCATCTCTCTCTCTCTCTCTCTCTCTCTCTCTCTCTCTCTCTCTCTCTCTCTCTCTCTCTCTCTCTCTCTCTCTCTCTCTCTCTCTCTCTCTCTCTGACCCCTACACCTTGACCCCAGCGTATAGTGAGTGTGGAAGAGCCAGCGAAATCTCCAGTACAAGTCCGTTCGTTCGTCCGTCCGTCCGTCTGTCTGTCTGTGTGTCTGTTGGTCCATCTGTTTGTATTGCCGTCCGTCCAGGTCTGTCTGTCATTCCGACCACCTATCTATCATTCTGGAACCATTAAGGGACACTGTGATGTTGTCAGAAAATTGGAGATAAACGAGTCCTTCAAAAATTGTCACGAAACACCACCTATATGGAAGGAGCTTGATTCGTGGCATATTCAGGAGGAATCAAAAGCCTCTAAATTTTCATACACGATCACAGGGTCCTTAATCTGTCAACTGCGTGGTTATCCAGTTCATTAATTCATTTATTCCTGTTGTTTGTTACTCGTTAGCTTTCTTTCTCAATCGCTAGTTATAAATGATTCTACAACCGTTTATCCATCAGTCTAATCATTTGTCTATTTGTTCACTCATTTCGTTTGTATGTTTATCAGTGCATCAGTAGTCATCCATTCGTCTGTGTGTTCAATCGCTCGTCTATCTTTACATTCCTTCGCGTTGTTTTTTTCAATCGTTAGCCTTTGTTATACTGTTCAATTGTTTAATGGCTTGTTCGCCTACCAATTTGTTCACCAGCTTCCCTTCTTCTAGTTTTATATCGGGTGAAGTAAGCAGTGAAGTGAGTACGGTAAGGACAGGAAAGGAAGGTGAGTAAGGTAAGGATAGGAAAGGAAGGTGAGTAAGGTAAGGATAGGAAAGGAAGGTGAGTAAGGTAAGGATAGGAAAGGAAGGTGAGTAAGGTAAGGATAGGAAAGGAAGGTGAGTACGGTAAGTATAGGAAGAGTAGGTGAGGCAAAGGGCAGTGCAGCATGGAAGGCAACACAGAGAGAAGGGCAGCATGGAAGGCGAGGCAGGGGGCGGGGCGGGGCATGGTTGGAAAAGGTGAGGCACGAGGGCTGACATTCATGTTTTGGTGCGGTTGTGAGGATCAATGTGTGTGTGTGTGTGTGTGTGTGTGTGTGTGTGTGTGTGTGTGTGTGTGAGGAGACATACGGGGCTATAGCTGACTACAGGGCCCTCACACACTCACATTCCTCCTTGTATGCTCTCTCGTCCACTCACTATTATACCCTATACTCTTTATCACACCCTAACATTCTTCACTACCTGTCCACCCTCCCTTCACTCTATTATATTCCCTGACATCCCTCTTCACACCCTGACCTCTATTACTCGGTCAATCATGCTCTCTCGTCCACTCACTATATAGGTTATGCCCTACTCTTTATCACACCCTAACATTTTTCACTCCCTGTCCTCCCTCCCTTCATTATATTCCCTTCCATACCTCTTTACACTTATCTCCTATCACTGGGCCAATCGTATTATACCAAATCCTCCCATAATAACACCCTATCTATTCATAACAACACATTATTACATTTATAACAACACCGAGATTAGGTTGTGATTATGTAGAACTGAGTAAGGCTATTTATTATCATGGTATTGAATAATTTTATGGAATATTTACAGGTGTTGTGACCAGCATGACCACCACTTAGGAATTTGGCCAGTGAGAGTTTTTTGTTGTTGTTGTTTTATTTTGTTGGAATAATAAAGTTAGTTCATGTCCAACTTTTCCACCAGCCACTAATGACGGTAGGACGAGGCGGGTGAGAGAGAGAGAGAGAGATAGATAGAGAGAGAATGAAAATGATAAGTAAAGAAATACCAAAACTTAAAGACTCGTATCCTAGATTTCCCTTCCCATACCTTTACCTCCTCCTCTATTATCATGCTGCCCCCCTCCCCCCCTCCGCCCCCTTCTCCAGTCTCCTAAATTTCCGTGCCCTCATTTTCTCCTTTCCTTTCCCCCTCCCGGCCCCTCCCCATACCCCCGTCTTTCCTTCCCTTAGAAAAAGGAAAAAAATAAATAAATAAATAAATGAGAGAGTGTGTGTGTGCGTGTGTGTGTGCTCTTCATAGATACAATTAACACATGAAGGTATAATAAAAGCGGAAAATCGCCTACCCAACCCACACTCTGGTCTTCTGGATACGGTTTAAAATATATATATATAAGATTAGAGATAGCAGTGAGTGGGTATATAGACGATCAACTGATACTACTCTTTGTTGACGGAATGGAAGGGTGAGTGTGAAGTGAGGAAAGGGAAGATTAGTGTAAAAAAGATGAAGTAATTAACGAGGAAAAGGGCAAATGAAAGAGTGGTGATTGGTGAGGAGAAATTAAGATGTAGATGGTGATAAAAGAGAAAAGAGACAACAGAACAGGAAGGAGTGAATGAAGAAAGTGGGAAGGAATACGGTACCTAGATAGTGCGTTTATTCAAGAATGAGCAAGACCCGGAAGGTGAGTTTATGTGAGAGAGAGACAGAGAAGGAGGGGAGATACAGAGAAGAGTGTGAGAGACAGGGAAGGAGTGGATGAGAGAGGAGGACACTCAAGTACCTTCAAGATGAATGCTTTTAAATCAGACCAGTGAATGAACAAAGCCAGACTGACACGGGGGAAGTAAGAGGGATGGGGGGCAGACTGGGGTTAGCAGAACAGTGGACAAGCAAGAAGAATAGGAAGATGGATAGTGGGACGGGATTGAAGCTGACTGGGGTTTGCAGAACAGTAAACAAGCAAGACGGAAACTAGGGAATACAAGAGTGAAGAATAGGATGCATGGGGAAATGGAGAGGAGGAGGGGAGTTGCGAAGTAGGCCGAGGTTTGCAGAAGAGTAAACAAGTAAGAAGGAAACGAGGGAATACAAGAGGGAAGAATATAATTATAGGCTGCAGTAAGTGAACAGCAGGAAATTAAATAAATGAATTGTCTCCTCCCAGTTTGTGTTCCTCCGTCTCCTATCAACCACCCCCTCCTCCGTTTTCCATTCCCAATTTGTCTTCCTCCGTGTCCCGTCACCATCCTCCTCCTCTTCCTCCACCAGGGTGACTGCCTCCGTGTACAAATGTCCCCAGGGAGGTCAGGGGAGTCAGTCAGCAGCCGGTCCGATGGTCTGTGTCAATATCCTCCCCTCACTTCCTCTCTCCCCCATCACCATATTGTCCCTCCCTTTTTCATCACTATATACCAACTGCTCTTCCTTTCCTCCATCTCTTCTCCCTCACTCTCGCCTCACCATCACCACTTTTCCCCACACTCCCCTCACTCTCATTTCTCACTTCCCCACCTACTCTCTCTCTCTCTCTCTCTCTCTCTCTCTCTCTCTCTCTCTCTCTCTCTCTCTCTCAGTAGGCCTATATGTCAATGATTCAGTATCCTTCTGTCTCTTATCAGCTAAACCTATGTACCTTGTGTATGGTGTTCGTTCGTTCCGTCAGTGATAACCAATAAGATGTACTGTCCAAATAAATCTTGATTAACGAGTCTGAATGTAAAATTGTCCCCACCAACCGAACTGCTTAAAGAAAATATACTCCACTCCTAATTCCTATAGTCCACTGAAATATACTCCACAGAAAATATATCAACTCCTCATCTACGTATATACGGTACTCCACAAAAAATATCACTACTTCGCATCTATCTACTCCACAAAAAAATATTTCCACTCCTCATTTAGCCTATAAAGGCTACTCCACAGAAATATACTCCTCATTTATAAACTCTCCTCTTCACTTATTTCCGACACACCTTCCTTATTCTTGACTCTGACCGCTCTCCCCTACTCCCTTCCTCTCAACCGACCCTCACTCTTCATTTCCCCTCATAACACACCATCGACTCCCCTCTTCCTCTCGCTCGGCTTCACTTGTTAACTTCCCCTGGACTCATGGTTCTCTCTCCCCTCACTCACTAAAACTTCCCCTCTTCCTAGTTTATCTTACTGTTTTCTTATATCCTCCCTGTTTTTCTCTTCCCCTCCTCCCTCCTGTTCCAAGATTCTATTCTCCTTCCCTTCTCTCTCCCCTCACTTCCCCTTTCTTTACATTCACTCTTTTCCCTTCTTTCTCCCCCCCCCCGTCCTCCCTTCGTCAACCCCCCACAATTCCAGTTTTCCCCTCACTTATGCTACCCCCTTTTTCCTCAAACATTCTCACCCTCCTCCTCTTGAAACTTTAAATGAAAACCCCATAATAACTACCTTAAAAAAATCATTATGTATACGAATATGCCATCACTTACAAATATCGAACTATTTGTATGGAGCAGGGGTAGAACTGATTAATTAAAAACTGAATACCTAGTACGTATTTATTTTTTTAACAAGAGAAAGGAATATCCTAAAGAAAGTCCCTCTTCTCCAACTCATTTTTTATCCTTCCCACTCTCACAACCTCATCTCTCTCTCTCTCTCTCTCTCTCTCTCTCTCTCTCTCTCTCTCTCTCTCCTCCCCGACCCCCACCCCGGGATTAGAGGCACACTAGAGTTATTTGTTCTGACGTCTGAGGGGGCACCACTCTCCCTCCAGGCAAAAAAAAAAAAAAAAAAAAAAAAAACATACATATAAACAGAAGTCTTGTCTGTACACAGCCTAAGGTTTCTCATCCAAGGACCAACGTTGTTAAATATTCCCGTCTTCGCTTCACATAATTCTGTTAATAATACTCCTCCTCCTCCTCACTCGACTCTCACTGAATGTCTTCCTCGACCTCTCACTCTCTTCTCTCTAATGTCTGCTACCCGTCGCCATGTATTATTGACCACAAGAATTGGTACACATCCTGTTGTTTATTAAGGTGTACAACATATATAAAAAATGTACCACTATGTAGGTCAACTGCAATAGCCTACAACATCATTATTATATTTGTTGTTTTGCTATTACAGAGTCACTTAGTACGGTAGATCATTATTCTACTACCTTACCTCCACTATAATGACCTCTCTTTTCATTATAGCCTGTGTGTGTGAGAATATTCGTGTGGCCAACCTTGCAGTACAGTACTAATCCGTCCCCTCCTCCCTCACCCTCTAATGTAGGAAACTTGTAATCTGTCTTCCCTCCTCTCTTCACTCACCCTTATTTTTCATCTCTGTTTCTCTCCCATTCGACTTCACTCCCTAGCACTTGTCCTTTTCTGTTTCTCTCTTATAATTCCTCTTTTCCTTTTCTTTCTTCTCTCCCATTCATTCAACTTCACTCCCTCATCTTTTTTTTCTTCTCTCCCCCTCCCTCTTACCTTCTCTATTTCTCTTCTCCTCGACTCCCTTTACCCTCTTTTACTCCTCTCTCCATCTCGATTCTTCACTCCCCTCCCCCCCTCCTCCTCCATTTGCTCCTTGCTTCCCTCATTACCCAGCCCAGAGATCCCCTCGTCCTCTCCCCTTTCTCATTTACGTTGAGTCTGGCATTTTAATACAAGGCACTCCCCCCCCCCCCCACCTCCTTTATCCCCCAAAGATTTTTGTCTACTTCCCTCAATTCCCAACACACACACACAAACACAAACACACGCACACACACACACACACACTAACTCTCTCTTACTCTCTCTCTCTCCTTGTATTCATGTTTATCGTATTGGGTGTGTGGTTTTTATATCGTGTTCTGTCACCATCATCACAACCAGTGCATAATAAAAAAACAGAGTAAGTCATCATACAAGTTGTCGGTTCATCCTCAACTACCTCGTCTCGTACCCCAACACCCAAATCAGGTTGATCCCGGGGTTTATTCATCTTGGCATCAGCAGCAGTTCTCTCGGGGTGGGGTGGGGATGGACTCAGCTGCTTTGGGACAGGTTTTTATCACTTGGGTTTACTCCATGTGTGGGAGGTGTATATGTAGGGGGAGTGATGTGTGTGTATGTGTGTTTGGAGTTACTGTGGACGGGGTGCGGGTGGGTTGAAGTTTGTTTTTCTTTCTTTTTCTTTCTGTGTGTGTCTGTGTGTGTGTGTGTGAAGGGGAAACATCAGAGGGTGAATGGAGAATGGTGGAATGAAAGAGAATAATTCAGAAAGCGGCGTAATGAGAGAGAGAGAGAGAGAGAGAGAGAGAGAGAGAGAGAGAGAGAGAGAGAGAGAGATTATATTATGTTCTATGAATACGGTACATGATACAATCTTGTTACTTGAACTTCTTGTCGAAAATGTTACAGCTATTTCCTTGCATCATTTGAATTAACTACCGATACTGCACCGTTTATCATTATTCTGTATCCTGCTTAAATTAGCCTACCGGTAACTATGTTTTAATTAAGCCACACAAAAAATAATTATAGTTACTAACAAGTTTCCAGTTGCTCTCGTTGATCTGTCCAATATGAATATGTGCAAAACATCTATATTAGGCTACTCAATATTAGAATACCTACTATACTGTATTATACTGGCATATATATACACAACAATATGATTTTATGCACGAAACTACGCACACGCCCGTCATGTAAGTAATAAAGGATCTGTTTCTTGGTATAATCGATGGCACTTCAATTTACCAACGAGGTAGAGATTCTCCCTCTTGCATAGCCTAGTCTACTTACTGTCCTTTATCCGTAGCCTAGCATCCTCTATACCTCTCATATCCACACCCTCATTCACTTCCCTCCTCTATTAAATCCCCACACTGTCTCACATTTTTTCCCTCCCCACCGATCCTCTCAGTCACATCCCTCCATCAAATCCCCTCATTGTCTCTCACACTTCTTCCCTTGCCATATCTCCCCTCCGTGTGTCACGCCTCGTCTGCCTCACCTTGCACACCTCCCCTGCTTTTATCACGCTTGGAGACTCTTCCTTCCTCTTCCTAACACACACACACACACACACACACACACTCTCTCTCTCACTTTCTCTCTCTCTCTCTCAGCCTGTCCAAACTTCCCTTGATTTACTCTAACTCTTAATAATTACTCCTCCCGTATAGCCTAATACTCCCTCTTCTCTACCCTTGCTTGTCTGTACTCCCTCCACTCACTAGCAAATTCATCGAGCCTACTCTCTTACTTTCCTGTATTGTTCAACTCTTTTCCTTCGTTATTCCCTCACTCACTCTTATCCCCTTCCTTATACTTCCCCCTCCAGCCACGGATGTACTGAAAAACAAATCTGTGTGTGTGTGTGTGTACGCTAATGAAAGGGTGCACCTACCTACCTACCTACCTACCCGTATTATAGACTGTAAATATTAGGTCAGCACCCGCGTCCTCACCTCACTCTGGCACAGCTCTTGCACTTTTTTTTAACTCATGCTACTAGTGTGATTCCTCCCTCCCTCCCTTCATTCTCTTTCCTTTCTTCTCCTCTACTTATACAATTTTTTACTTAGTTCCTTCCTTCCCTTCTTTCTCTCTATACAATTGTCCTTCCTTTTTTCTTCTCTATCTATATATTTCTTCAGTTCTTTATTTACTTCTTTATCACCGTATAAAAATATATACCTTACACATACAGAGAATGTAATAAATCCAAAGAAACACATACATACCATAAATATAATTTATAGTACCGGTAGGCCTATACTGTATATTAAAATCCCCTCATTTCTTTTACAAACCTTGACTGCCTGCTCACCCTCCCTCTTTCTACCTTTCTTTACCACCACTATTGTTTCTCTCTTTCACTCTCTCATCCTCACTTTATCCTTCTTCCCCTTCCTGCTTGAGCTAACCCAACCCCTTCTTCCTGCCTCCCTCTACAACTTCTTCCTCCCTCTGTTCTGTCTCACCTTCTCTTCTTCCCTCCATTCTTCCTCAACTCTGCTCCTTCCATCATACGTACCGTATACTTTAGTCATGACTAGAGAAATTGCCTTTGTTTTTTTATTATGAAGTATGAACTCAGGTACTGTATTCACTCTTCACGTAAATATTGGTTCCATGAATGAAGGTACACTTGTGCAAATTGTATCCGTTTAGGTTTCTGTAAAATAGGCAGTAGAAATGTGTACATAAAGTGTAGCTACGCTGAAATGTGTAGGTGTGACTTAACGACCAAGAGGCATGTGTGTGTGTGAAGAGGTGAGAGTATGGGCAAAATGTGGTATGGTGCTGTGAGAGCTGAGTCTACACAAACCCGTCCCAACGTCAACACCATTACCTCACCCCTTTATACACACACACACACACGTACACACACTTAACTGGAAGTCAATCACCAAAGGTCCAATTAATTTCTGCCAACAGCTACGGTAGGCTACTAGTTAAAACAAATATTCACATGTTAGGCTAATTGACTACCGTATTTGGAGATCAAGTTTGTGTTTGCGCTTAAGCTACTTTTTTGTGTTTTTTCCTACATTGTTTGTAACGGGGTCTCACTATATAAGGAATGAGGTTCTTTAATGTGATCAACAACGAGCATTAATGTGTAGTACCGTACCGTATGCACTGCAAGGTAGGCTACTCTGCCAGGTCGTTTATCGACATGATCCTACTACAGTCAAGTGAGTTACCGGTACCGTCATTAGTGTTGAAGTGGTTAGACATTTTATAGAATAAGTTATAAAGCTACCGTAAATATTAAAATGAGGATTATTCTGTTTTAAATATACAGTACGCTATCGCCTTCTCCCCACCCAATCATTAGCATCACTATCATCAAAGTAGCATCCAGTACCTATTACGTCCCCAAGATCACCAAAGCCACCACCACCATCACTAACTAACCTCATCTGCTCCAATACCCACCAACCACTGCAGCATGATTCATTACGCCACTAGGCTAATCCTCTAGTAAGGCTTCTTCATTACCAACCCAGCACGTCCACCGCCACCAACAACACAAGTATTAACACCCTAAACATCACAGCCTGAAGTTCACCACCATTATCACCACCACCAACACTTGCATCACTATCCTAAACATCACAACTTTCACTACCACTAACACTTGCATCACTATCCTAAACATGACAGTCATCACAAGAACATCACAGTAATCACCCCCATCAACACTTGCTCTACTACCCATCACCACTTCTATTACAACCCGTGACACAAAACCATACCAGCATCACCATAACCACCACAACCCCACCACCACCACCACCATAAAGGGCACTATTACAACCATCACAAATAGGCTACCATCCATCATCAAGAGTACGATAACCACCATCATATCACACCTTTCGACATCACGACCCACAAACAACACTTACCCAACATGACTCACTCACTCACGCTCTTTACTGGAATAACTAACCTATTTACATTAGGCTACACGACTTGGGGACAGAGGATGCTTGATGAGAAAGGGTAAGAGGTAAGAGAAGATAGAAGTGTGAGTGAGGAAAGGATGGGATGGGAAGACTACGAAATGTAAAGGTAGATAAGGATAGATAGTAATGTTGAACGATTTGGGAAAGGAAAGTAAAGGAAGTGAATGAAAAGTTTATAAAATAACAGCAAAGAGAGGATAGAATAAACATTAAAAAAAAAACATATTCTCTAAGTTTTTTACATGTTTTTGGATCCCTCCCCCCTTTCCTTATGTCAGTCTCGCTAACAAGGAGAGGGCTGTAAAAACCCACCTAACAAGGGGTCAATTTGCGAGGTAAACGAACAGTGACTATTGAACAACACCCTCCGTACCCACTCCCCCAGTCGGTTTTTTTTTTAATCTAATCGTCGAGTAACAGTACATGTAGTCATTCATGAACAAAGATACGGTACGGTATCTGAAAGGTTTCCATTGGTAAACAAGACCGAGAACAGAAAGGATATTAGCCTATATAGGCTTAGCAAATACATACCGTAAAGTACTAACATCAGCTGACTAAATCATTGGAACGCCTTTGTATCTACATAGCCTAGCTTTCTCCATTAGGCTATTCTCTCTTCACTTTCTCCCTCATAAGCTTTCCCTTCCCCTAGTCTACATCGTTCGACTTCAATGCAGTTCAGCAAATAAAGCACTACCATAATGAAAACATTCCACATAGCCTACTGCCAAAAAAAAGTGCACTCGTATGTTGTTGTTCAGTGAAAGTGTGTGTGTGAAGAGGGAGTGTGGTTGTATTTGTGACTCATCCATCCATTACAAGGTTTAATTCACTCTCCCTTCCTGCTATCATATACCCATTCTTCCATTCCTCTTAATCCATTACTCACGAAGTCACTCCCTCTCTTGACACTCGTGTAAAAGATCCCCTTAAAAAAAAATACAATCACCGCAACCTTTCCCAAACAATAAATGTCGAGCAATTTGGCACAAAAGGAAAGTGAAGCCGTAAAGAAACCGCCGTTATGCCTCGTTTTCATCATGATGCAAGACCTGGACTAATTCAACAGTCCACCGATAACCTTGTGGTTTCCTTGGCTGTTAAATGGCGACACAGATTTCGCTGCGAGGCCAACAATCCCCCTCCCCCTTCCATAACACCCAACTCCTTTCATCTCACCCTCTGCAGATAGGCTGCAACAAGGTTTGGATAGCTATATATTTTGGAAGGATGATGTGCATCCTGCATACCCATGGCTTATTTATGTTAACGTCGATGAATATTTAGTTACGGTATTGATGATCCTGAGTTGTCACTTGAAATTTATTGTAAGCAATACAAGGTATGATGCCAAAAGGGATCTGGGATGCTGTTGTGATTTCCGATGAAGGTGTTACTGACAAAGTTTGTAGCCTACACAATCCAGGGACAGCTATATTGCCAAATGACAGAAGTGTCGTGAGATCTTTTTTTCTTTTTCTTTTTTTCTTCCTAACACCGGTCTCGTTTTTACTCGTAGAATAAGTAATATATTCCAGAGTGGAATGTTATATGGAAGTTCTGAGTTTGTTGCTAGTAACTTTCATTTGACAAGGCTTGGGGTGGTGACGGATGTAAATATTTCCCTCCTTAACGACAACAGAAGAAAACAACACCAGAGTGCTTCGCCTGCAAAACGCAACAACTAGCCTACCGTACATAATTGTTTTTACACACACGCGTGCATCAATGGTTCTGTTTCTCCTTGGTTTCGTGTTTTCGCCTCACGTTTCGACTGAAGGAAGAGAATGAATAGAAATGGAAAAGTCAGAAACGTATGAGTGTATAATGTATATCGCACACGTTAAGAATAGAATTATGGGGAAAGAGAAGGGAAAGATATACGAGATAGAACGGGGAAAGAGATGGATGGGAGAGTATTTGTTCAAGCCTCAAGCGGGGTGCCAAGTGGGAGGCCAGGGTCGGGATGGGAAGACTTGGTAGGGTATGGAGGGAGGGGGGAGTTGTGAAAATGACGTCACCTCACCCTTGCCATCCCCTCCCTAACCCTACGTGACTCCCTCCCCAAGGACACACACACACACAGTAGTGAAAACAACACAGGGTCGTTGTTTAATATTAAGGTCTTCATGATATGGTACAGTCGTCTAGTTGAAGGGAAAGAAATAATTCCATATTTCACAATACAACAGAAAAACAAAAAAGTGTCGTAAACATTTGGAGTACATGTATTTAGAATTATTATGATTATGGAGTGAGCTTGGAATGAACAGGGCGATAAATATGATGAAATTGACGACTAGCTGAGGATTTATCTATAGCATAAGTACAGGAATAAAAGACTAGCCTAACCTGTATAACATTTAACACTCAGTAGGTAAATATAACTATGAGGGGGACGAGATATGTGACAGATGCGGTCAGTGTGTGAGGCATGGGGGGTGGAGGAGGGGAAGTGAACAGCCAGCCAACTCTGCCCTGTGTGAGTGTAGGAATAGGGAGAGCAATGAAGGGCGTGAGGGATGGCATAAAACAGGAGGTACCGGTAGTGTGTGTGTGAGAAAGAGAGAGAGAGAGAGAATTACGATCGGGGAAGTGAAGGACAAAAAGATGAAACTGGCAAAAGGAAAGATGAGGAGAAACGGTGAAATGAGCGAGAAGGTAAGATAAAAGGTGGAAGGAAAGAAACAGAATCGATTGAGAGAGAGAGAGAGAGAGAGAGAGAGAGAGAGAGAGAGAGAGAGAGAGAGAGAGAGAGAGAGGAGGTGTAAACGAAATAGGAAGGTGGGAGTGCATTTAAAAAAGAGAGGGGTGTATGAGCGAGGGAGGGAAGGTGTGTGATAGAGGTGGAACAAGAAGGGAGAGAGAGAGAGGGGACAGAACTTGGCCAATGAGTCAGCAGGACACCATGATGATTACAACACTGGTTGGTATTCGCACTCCTCCCCACCCCACACACACTCCCTCTCTCTCTAACCCTCCCATCCTCATTGTTTTCCCTCACACTAAGTCACTCTACCCCCAGCACATTCGGTGAATCACCACGGGTTTTTTTTCATCTCAAGTTCACCCATCACAACTGCATATTCTCTCTCTCTCTCTCTCTCTCTCTCTCTCTCTCTCTCCTCTCTCTCTCTCTCTCTCTCTCTCTCTCTCTCTCTCTCTCTCTCTCTCTCTCTCTCTCTCTCTCTGTATATAGCACCTCCACGGCTGTCTTCTTCCTCTCAGCATTTTTAATATTACTGTAGCCTATATATACCTACATCAACTAGGCTACTTGTTAATCTGCCTATACAGTACATCTCTCAGCCTTGATACCAAAACACCAATCACTACACTGTATATGGATCGATCTGTCTATTTTACCTCCACTCAGTATACATCTATCGACCTACCTAGACTACACGCACATCCATACTTATTATGCCACAAGTTGTCTCCTGCCTGCTGTCACCATGGCCGTCACAGTTGACTGGTCGGCCACATGACAAGCCAGCTGGGGTGTGTGTGGTTGTGGCGAGGGGAGAGCAGCTATGGGAGTGTGGAAGAACAGGTAGGCTACAACGTTTGAGGTACAGGTCGGGAAGAAAGCTTCTGGAGAGACTTGATGATAAATGTGGAGGGAAGATGCTATATAAGTGGGAAGGAGAAACATGAAAAAAGGGGAGGCTGAGATTATAGATATGGTACGGTACCTTATGGGCAGGATAGGGACACTAAAACACAAATAGAAACAAAGAAACGAAAGAGGGGAGAGAGAAGGTCCCAAGTTTCAACAGATGTAAGGTGCAAGATAAATATGACAGGCTTGGGTATACACACCGAGCAAGGCACACACATAGGTAAGGGCATACGTAAGAATTCCTTGCTATATATAGGCTACCAGTGTGTGTTTGTGTAGGTGTGTAGCAGTAACATTCTGACAGTAAGACGATCCAAGTTAGAAGTACTTTATCACTTGCCAGCGCGGACGCGCGCACGTACACAAACATAGAGACACCCTAATTACGAATAGGCTAACAGTTATGTATGGAAACAACATACCGGTCTACTTACCACACCCAGGCTCGGCTGACGCATAAGGACAGGGCAATGTTGCGTCTAAATATATTTGTTCTTCAAATGTTAAATCCTTTGAAGGTCCACAAGTGATTATATCTTATTAAATACACTTATAGGTATAGGACATTTTAGTGTTCGGCAATCTTTGTCAGTAGGGAACCCGTCATTTACAGAATAGAAATCATGAAGAACTCCATGGCACTTAACCAGCCTCAGAATGTTCAGTGTCAAGGGTGAAGGATTGAAAGTAAAGTATGTTGTCAGAATGAACGCACGTGCTGTGAGCAAACAATCACTGGAATGAAAGAACGTGAGAATGAATGTATGAATGACAACTACCGTCCATGAAAATATATCTGGAAGAGAGAGAGAGAGAGAGAGAGAGAGAGAGAGAGAGAGAGAGAGAGAGAGAGAGAGAGAGAGAGAGAGAGAGGTGCGTGGACGTCTGGCAGATAGAACCCTCGAGATTGTCACCTGAAACCTCCTGCTTGGGTGTCACGCCCACTTACCTACCTTCCCACCCACCAAACAAGCAGGCAGTGGCCCAGTTAACATGTGCTTATGTACAGTCACGGCCAAAAGTCATGCATCAACTAAGAATGAAACGGCTTGGAAAAATTATGTACCGGTAGGCCTATCACTGTTGGTCTCTGGTCTCTGTAATATTGGTTCATATGATTCATTCAAGTGGCTCAGTTTCATTAACCTGATACAAGATTTTTAACCGTGGTTGTAGCTTAGGTGGGGAAAGAGAGGAGTGTGTGGGTGAGAAAGTCCAATACTGCAAGGAGCCTATTCCATGGAAACTGTACTTTAAGTGTGATGGTCAACGAATGTATTATAATTTATATATCAGAGCGATTTAAAGTGTTGATAAGTAGCCATGTGGCGTACCAGCTAACTTGTACGGTAGCTAAGAGGAGGATAACGTGGTATACTATAGGCTTTACGTAGGTTTCACACTGGATTAGCATTGTAAGCAGAAAACAGTGCATAAAAATTCATGGATCTTATAGTATGTTATTGACTATAGTTAAAAATTATGGGAAGATACCAGAAAAAATACAAAAAATGCCTGGAAGTCAGGAGAAATGAGAAAGTAAAACGGCGATGGAAAGGAATAGAACGATATTAAGAGAGGCAGAGCAACGGTAGGAAACTCTATACTATGGCTTGGAGGGAGGCCGAAGAAAGATTAAGTTCCCATGACTGGCGTGTGAAGATAGGCCTTTTCTTGTCTCTCCTGGCATTGAAATTCACCCCACCCTCACTGCCCTCTCCCTCGCCCCCCAATGTCTGGTCTCTGCACATCCACGCCTCCATCATTACTCGCACCTCTCTCTCTCTCTCTCTCTCAAAGTTACCAAACAGTACTCCACAATGCTCACAATAGGTATTAATCAAAGGTAACCACCACATTCATCAACCACCTCCAGATTCAAACGAATTCATTACACTTCGTTACCATTGTAGGACTGTTTTTGGACCCGTCAGAATGATGGCGGGGATGGAGCCCAGACTTTTCATGGCCCATATTCCTGACGTTAAATATTCACCTAACAAGAATGGTACATATGCATGTACGCCTTTGTTTTACTACATAGAAATTGTACGATATGTGTGTGTGTGTGTGTGTGTGTGTGTGTGTGTGTGTGTGTGTGTGTGTGTGTGTGTGTGTGTGTGTGTGTGTTCTGTGCATGAGAGGCAGTAGAAGACCAGCTGTACCTCACCCAACTTCCTTATATGTCCCTCCCAAGCCTCCACACCACCACCACGCCCCGGATCAGCTCACCTCCTCCCACAATCATCGTGATGACAAGATGCAAAATTCTGTAGTCATGAACAGAAAGACGCTCGTCAACACTCCTTGCTACTTCTTCCTATGGATACAATACTACAATATGTGACTGATGTATTATGAGGTACTAGTGGATTAATGGTTGTGGATGAAGTGTGGATGTAACAGAAGCAGACATGGAGTTAAGCCAGATGTGTGGACAGATGAGCAAGACTTAAGGTGTGGAGTTCTATACGGTACTATGATTGTGTCGGGGGTTTGTACAGTAGGACTAATTATTGCAGCAGATGTGAACTGAAGCTGAGTTATGGTGAAAGAGGTATGGGTACGTGTGACCAAGTGTTATAGTAATCTCGAGTGAGTGAGTAGAGTGGGGGCAGTATACAGTAGGGTGCGGCAGGTGTGGAGTGAAGCCAGGTGTGTAGGTGACCCAGGAAGTGAGGCAGCAGGGGGGAGAGCTTACAAGTGACCAGACAACACTATACTGGGTAGCCTACTCATTTCCATTTTTTTACCTCGCGAATTTTTTTGGATTTATTTTTGTCAATGTTATGCAATCCAGGAAAGATTGCACCGAATATTTGTATACAACTAGGCCTAGGTTCTTATCTGTAATTTATAATCACTTAACTTCGCATTATGTCGTCCTTAATAATATAATATTCTTTTTTTACATCCCTTAATATCATCTAACTAATTTTCTTCGTTGCTAAGAACTATAGGCTAGGCGACGTTATCACTGTTTCTTCACACTGACACCCTATCCCTCACGCAAATTATCCATTATCTGATACAGTCTGCCCCATCAACCCTCCAAGACAAATAAATTGTTCAAACCAGTACCTACTCAATCATCACCATTTTTTCCCCATTCCATCTGCCTCCCTCCCTCCCTTCTCTCACGCCAAGCTTTCCCTGTTGCCCTAACCTTACCCCACTCAGCCACAGGAATCCACGCTACACACCAGCAGCTCCCTCCCGCAGGATACTCACACTCCCCCCTTCCCAATCTCTCTCCTCTGCCATCACTACCTCCGCCCCCACTAAGCCCTTCCCGTCCCAAGCCCCCCCCCCCTACCATCCCATATCATCAGTCCTTTCCATTTCCTTCTGCTTGTCATCTTCAGTCCTGCCTTGCTATTTTTAACATCATCACTCCCTTCTTGCTTCTCCACACTCCTTGGACATAAACACGTTGCCTATTTCTCTTTCCACCGCCATGTTTATTTTGTTTAACCTATACACTTTCCGACCGCCAGCTACTTCCTCTACTGTATACCAGATACATACATATTAGTAAGGCCAATAAGCTCTGCATTATATACGCCAATAATTTCTGCATTATATTTGAAACTATATCAGTGGGCTCCCACTCCAATACACCTCTGCCTTCTTTGCTTTCTTCACAACCCATCCTTCTTTAACAAAATAATAATGATAAATCAATGTCTTGCATACTGTGATGGTACAACTTACTATTGTTGGCAAATTTAGATATACATGGGGTTGAATAAGGTACCTAAATAACATGTGACAGCATCCCTCTAGTAAGCTGGATTGGATTCATCTGTCAAAGTTTGGCAGCAGCTTCTTGTGGATTAGCCTACAACCAGATTTTCAATTATCATAAGAATTGTACAGCTACCAAAACTACAGTACTTTCAAAATGAGCATGTAGTCAATAGGCCTAGACGGGAATTAGGCTATTCTGGCTGGCTGCAGCCTACGCTAAGCTACCAGAAATCATTCTTGAATTTGCCAATATTATCTACTATACAGTAATTGCTTTCGTATAATAATAGCTAAAAAACCTATTAGTAATAATATGAGTATCCAAATAATCAACATAAATAATATATAATAATGAAAACAATAATAATAATTAAATACAAATTATGATATTTTAAACCATGCTATTATTGCAAACACCATTTTTATCATCATTAATATATAGCCTAATATCTTGACGATAGCCTATATGGGCTATTGGACAGGATTGTAGAGAATTCTCTAATTTTATTCCACGACTGATGCCTATAATCCTCGACTTCATTATTTTGTAATATTTGGAAGGGCGATTACCAAGTAACCGTACAACTGAAATCAAAATGTCGCAATATTACCTTCCATCATGACTGGCCTACCTAGTATTGATGGTTCTAATAAACATGGAATCCCTCTATAACAATTATGCACGTTGTGTTGTTATTGCTCCTTTGACAATTATGGTGACACTTACTGTACACATGACGTCCACAACTGTTAGTTGATTAGGCTACAATAATGTTGAGAAAGTTCCAGGGAACTTGACTGTACGATGGTCAACGAGATACGAGACCCGCAACACAAATAATATACAAAGTTCATTACATAAGTTACCTACCCTACCTTGACAAATTAATATGCGACGATAAAATCATGAACTTTGGAATATCGATAGCATAAATATATAGGTATTGTATACAGATAAGCTAACCTGTATGTAACGTTATAGTTAGACAATCTTTGCATATTAATTTACCCCCCAAACATTATTTTGCGACATAATATGACATTTATAGTACTGAGTTTATGTGGTAATTTAGCTCAAACACAATTATATGATCCACACCCTCAAAAACTTCTATCAAAACAAACATTCAATTCAATGATACAGAAACTAACTTTAGTACCAGTTCTTTATCAAAACAAATGTGTAAAAAATATATTACCAATGACTAATATACACAATACAAATGTAAGTATATTAAAGCTCTGAAAAATATTTATCTCTTGGAGGGGATGCCTATACAGTATATAGTTCCTCAGTTAAATATATATAATAATAAATAAGCGGTACCTTGTTCAATTGGTTGTTGTATGTACTTTGTGCGGCAACTAAAGTTTTTGAACTTACCTGCAACTACTGTATCGCTTAAGTTGTATTTCGCAGCACCTTTTGGATATTCCTTTAATTTCCTTCCACTTAGTTTTAACTCACAAGTGGCCTGAGCATCAGCAAGTGTCCTATCTAAACTTCTAGACAAATTACACGGAGAGCTCGCACTATGGGGTCCTCCTACCCCGGCCATTTTCACTCAACTGAGTCATACTAGCGACGTGAACTCCACTAGTGAAGTTGACATTCTCCTGAAAACTACTAACGCTTTAGACGCACTTTTTAGCTTCTACTTCGGTAAATTTTGATATATTCAATCTAACTGTGGCTTACTATGTACCCTGGATATTGCAAACTATATACAGACAACTTTTACATGTTGTATTAACATAGTATTGGAACAAAACATGGGGCTCAGGAAACAGCGTTGCCCAGTTAACACGGACTACCATTTTTTATGTTCGCTGCAAGTTCCTATCCTATAATAAGTATATTAATTGTTTATAATTATATTACAAGCAGAACATTTTCATCATGATAAAAATGAATGCCCTCATGCTTTCGACGGCACCTATTATCTATAGATGTCATATTCTAGCTGGTGTGTGTGTGCGTGTGTTATTTAGCATGTAAAAGGAAAATAGTTTTTACATATTTGTACTGCTGTAACTTTGGTGGCTCTGCTTTTTATTATTTTCAACAAAATGTGTACGTTCTTTTATGCGACAGGGTGGTCAGGAATGCAATAGAACGGGTGAATATATGTTACGAGATTAATTGTAAGGCAGATTTTAGCTCTACTGATATTAATATTACAAAAGGCAAATATAATATTCATCAATATGCGATGCTTGTGTCCGTCTTCCTGTCTATGTATGTCCAAGCGGTTGAACCCATCGATAACAATGGGTTCACATTGGTAACCTGGCACGAGAGAGGAAATTAAATGCTGCAGACCTGATCACCTTCTAAATCCAGGATTTGCTTCAGTTACCTCGTAGCTATACTCCGTCTTCTATCACCAACCCAGTCGAAAGATAGAGAAGTTCGACCCATACTTGTTTGTAAATGTTTCATCAATAAATCTAAGTTGTTTTGTGTGAATTAATACCCTGTCTGTCTCCATTCTATCTAAACTTGTGTATTACTAAAAAAAGTGTTAGTGCTTTATTATTAAATTTCTTCGAGGAAAAGATGTTTCATCGAAAAAATTATAACAACTATAACCACCCAAGGTTTAAAGAATACAAGCCCTCATGTATGACGGTATGGTACGTTGGTAGATTGCATTACGACACATATATGGCTCTTCTATCAAAGGTCACTAGTGGCGAGCCCCCGTGGCGTGGCTGGTAAAATGAACCAGCTCACCATTATTTCTGGCTGGTTAAAAAATAGTTCGTGTGTGGTCTGCCTGTTACCCATCTCACTTTCTCACCTTCATATAATTCGGCACATTTATTAAAATCTGATTGGATACCAAGAGAATTATCCTATATCCATATTATCGTAAACTTATTTTACGTATAATATTGATAGTTGAGTTTATATTGGTATCACTTCACTGACGTGTTGCGAGTTAGTTAAGTTTATAACTAATTACCTTTGATGACGAAATGTCGAAATATGATTATAGTATAGCATTTATCATAAGTGAAGGCTACGGCATGATTATCATTTTCACGAAAAAATATTTATTAAGTTCTTAACGTTAGCTACACACACACACACTCTCTCTCTCTCTCTCTCTCTCTCTCTCTCTCTCTCTCTCACTGCTTCAGACATGTGAGTCAATCATAAGTTCATTTTGAGCCTCAGAGAAGAAAGAACGTTGGCAATGCTGATTGTACCAGGGAATTCCGGTCGGAGCTGTACATATTTGTTCCAAGGTCAAGTGTATTTTGTAGCATATAGGCTATCCACGTTTTTTGCTTTGATAATGATGTCTGTATCCTAATATAAATGGTATTATAGATAAAATGGTGTGAAAACTTGTCAAAGTTCTAACAAAGGACGTCTATATAGGCTACTCGTAAATTGTACTACTATTGATAAAACAAAGTACAGCCATGGCTGATAGTGCTTGACCACAAGGACTCAAGGAGTGTTGGAGAGCAAGTGAACAGAGTTCGAACAAGTGAATTTTCCCAACCATTCTCAACGTTGAGAGAGGTTTAGAAGACTCACGTTTTCGAACTCTGTTCAGGTGCTCTCCAACACTCCTTGGACCCTGGTCAAGCATTATCAGCCATGGCTGTACACACGCACATACACACAAAGCATGAAGATCATTAATCGAAGAAAAACAAGGAAAAATAGATAGGAAAGTAAGTCTAGTAAAGGAAAAGAGAACTGAGTGGTCACTGTGTATGAGGACGGAGCGGTAGCACTCCTTTGCAGGGTTCATGAACCCTGCTCCTTTGCTGACGTCACGGTCAGGTCGACAGGGCTTTGTATATCGGTGGCCTCGGAATGGTTGACCGAAGTCAACAGATGCTCGGATCCCCAAAAGGGAGTTAGGGAGATAATGAGATGTGTTTCGTCAAAAACAACAGAAGAGGGGACAACTGGCAAGCAGTCAACGAACCCAAGCCAACGAACCCATAACGTCCCTTGTTGTGCCACTCAATGGTATACCCGAGCCAATGAACCCATCAACAGTTACCTCCCTTGTTATGCCATCCAATCGGGAGATCTCACCAGCTACCCAGAAGGAAATTAAGGAATGAGGAATAGTAAGAGACATAGATAGAACAGGCCAGAGTGTGCCAGAGGAAGCCAAATTCCTCATTTCTGGATAGAACCAGCCCTAACCAGGAAGAAAGAATAGGAATAGTAAGAGAAGCATACGCCAAGCCCCGTACGGAAGGGATAGAGAGGAGAGAGTTGGAGGAATATCAGGCTTCCGACTATGGCTTCAACTCTAAACCTCCTCTCAGGGATGCTGTTGTTCCACCAAAATGGTGGACTCATCCGCCTTAGGAACAGAATTTCGTCTGAACCAGCCTGGACAACCCAGTGTCCCAAACAATGCCATGACACACTCATACGCCTCACCCAAAATGAAAGAAACACATTGCACATAAGTGAATCGGTGGCACAGGAATATTATGATGAGATATACTGCCCACTGCGGTGTTAAAGTGGCATAGTATGACCTAACACTAACTCATTCACTTACAGTATACCTTGGAACAAGAGGGATTCCATTTATTCATAAACAGGATGCAACGAGCCGAACGATATAAACACTGATAGATCGACGATTACCAACTGAGCATAGGTTTCGCTTAAGTTCAATTATTTGTTTACCTTTAGTACAAGCCTCAACACTCTGGGGAACGTTGCCGCTAAAGGCCATGAAGCTTCAGATACAAGATGGTGGATAATTAATAACAGTAAATATAGGTGGTTTTACAATTTGGACAGGTCTAAGCTATAAAAAACAATGTGACCAGCGTACGTTATACAGAAAATGAATTGATAAAAGGGGGGACCAGATTAGAACTCAACTCGGATATTATTAACCGATGAACTTATGTACACGGGATTGGATTAGAATAGAATGTATGTACATTAACGTATAAATACCACGTTCCCCTACAACTGCTAATTTAAAATTGCTATATCCCTACACAACCTCAACTAACATTAACCTCACACATGACTCAGGTTACTTGATGGACATTAAAACAGTATACCTACAACACAGAGGATATCCCTCGTCTGTCGTAGATCTTTTCAGGAAACCGAAGTCCTTTAGGTGACTGAACCTTATTTACACGTCTGGAACACCGATCGATCAGTGTATGTTTTCAGTAAACATATATAAGTGTCCTGGTAGGGATGATTGGATCGAGCTATGGTAGAGCGTTCTACTTATATTTGCTATTCTTGTTAGACTTTAGGGACATAATTATGCATGGATACCCATGATACTGACGATGGCATGGACTCTGTAGTGCATCCATTATTGAGTCATATCGTACCTGTACCACCACCCCATCGTCAACACCATAAAGGAATGTTCTTGCTTCGAGGCCCTGCTGGTAGTTTCTGAAGTTTATGATATTATAACAAGAACGGGATTCCTCGAGTGTGAAGTGTTAACGGGCTGTGCGGATGACCAAGGTTTCCATTGTTTGGAATGATCATAATTATCAGATCAGATGATGTTCGCTCAGCTTTGCTTTGTGTATTTCTCAATCTTGTTGGTCTGCACCAGCTGGCAGTTCTTCATTTTAGTTGCTAGGTTCAGAAGGTTGAGGGTTTTCTGTGAATGGGTTCTATGGTATACTCACCTATTCCGGCCTGAATGGTATAGGCAACTCACCTAATCTGAGTGAGTTACTGTAGTTGTTATTGCTGTTACTGTGAGCATGTATATATTTGACCTTGTATTTATGAAACCACTTAATATAAGCATTTTGTACGAGGATTGCCAGTATAAGTCAATTAAAAAAATATTAAAACTCAGCTAATAGAGCAAAATAATTTATAAAGTTGAGTCTCGAGCCACCTTTACTTTCAGCTTACCGACAAATAATTAAAGTTATAGAACATTTTTATTAATACAATATTGACCTTTCAAATGTATCATTCTTCCATTTCTCTCATTTGTATTCATGTTTGCCAGCAGTCACAATATTAGTAGACTAGCTAGAGCCTATATGTGCAAATCTTATAATTATAGATTAATGAGAGAGAGAGAGAGAGAGAGAGAGAGAGAGAGAGAGAGAGAGAGAGAGAGATTATAAAGGTGGGGTAAATGATAAGTTACTTTGCTATAGTTTCCCTCCGTATTGCAGCCGAATGTTACCTGCAGTTCTCTTACATTAAAATATTATGGATAAAGTTGTAGTAAAGTAGATTGAATAGTAGAGAGTATAAATGAAAAATATTAGTTTGTTTCTGATTTAATACCCAATTACAATATAACGCCTAGTTTATTCTCAGCTATAGGCATTATTAATTGCTTACTACGCTACACTGGACAGGTGTTCTAGGAGTCACTGGCTTACATAACTTGCAATATTTCATTATTTTCTCGGCGTATTAGATCAAGATACCTTATTTTACGGCTACTGTAATACATGTTTGTGTAATATTGTAGTTGATAATATAATGTGTATATTAGTAACATTAGTACTGGCACCCAATACACCTCCCCGTCCTCGTGCCACCACCACACAGCCGGCTTGCCCCGCAACACACCTAACTCCTCACAGCATCTCACTTAAATGGTCACACCAATCATGTATTTCTTGTAGCTTTTTACCACAGTTAAGTTATATTAACCATATACGCTTATTCAACTTAAATGAGAATACATGGTGCAATAGGAATGTTGTTGTCATGTAATATTTACATGAGTTGCGGGGACGGCCTCAGCAACCAGCTGATCGCTACTCTCCTATGTTAACTTCCATGAATTATCAATGAAAGTCAGTAAGAATCCAAATATTAACCATGTCAATGTTATAATGTTACTTAATGTGCTGTACATATACTGAATTTCAATTGTAATATGTGTAACAAAATATAAAACTGTGAGTAACACGGCAATGTTGTGCCGCCGTGACGTCACATTTGTTTATCGAGACCCTTAGGAGGATGGCTAGTGAGGTGGTGAGTGTTCTCCCAATTTTCACACTTTTTCTGAGTTGATAGGCATTTTATGGCATTATCGTATGTGAACGGAGGTGTATGAATACTCCAGGAATCGATAAGTATACTTTACAAGAGAGTTTCCATTTAAAATAAGGGATAAAATTGTTGTTGAAAAGGTGCCAGTGCTGGATGGTGACGTCAGGTCGAGTGAGTGAAGAGAGCAAGAGAGGGAGAGAGAGAGAGAAGGGTTGCTCTCTTCCCGTTTACCTACATTTTATGCAATTAACCACGTACCGATAGAGAAATAATTGGACAAGAGGGGAGTTAATGAATTTCTGTATGAGACCTGGGATGAGGGGAGGTGCGCCGGTGTAGGGAAGGGGTGAAAAGAGGGCGAGAGGTGTAGGTAGAGCTTCCGTGGTCGATGGGGCTGTGAGGCAATCCCAAGCTGACCTTGACAGCCCACTAAGCAGGCAACAGCGACGGCTCTAGCTTGCTCATGTTCCTGCTCTCTCATGCAGGCTTGGTTGACCCCCACACCCGCTCCCACCTCTTTACCTTCCTCACACACCAACACCATTCCCTCACCTGGCTCAACCTGATGCACCGGGAATCAATACTGACATGACCTTGAAATAGATTGTAGCATTCTTCCTCCTTAGGATGATGTTGCAGTAGTAAGGGTTGATATAGGCCTGTGGTTGGGGAGGGTTGGCTAGGAAGGGGTAACCAGTGGCACTTGGTCATTGGTTCATTTATACCAGATCTGATTGGTAAAAAAATGATGATTGGATATGTAATTTAGATATAACATGAGCAAATTTGTGGATGATAATTACTTTTGATACTTTTTATTTCATAATAATTGGTAACATTAATGCTGGTGTTGGATGCCCCCCATGTAGCTTAGTGGGTGGATTCAAAACATTAAATTGCTGTAGTATACATTTTGTTAACCTTAACCTGTGTGATGCTGGCCACTTTGACCCCTCGATCATTTGTCTGTGCCAACAATTTGTTATTTTTGAGAACTTAAAATTGTGTAAAAACTTGGTAATGCATATGATCATTAAAGTTTAACATGAATATTAATAGTTATAGCACTCGCCTTTCGTGAGGCACTGGCAAGTGAGTAATGTACTCTACTTGATATATAGTATGGTCATTTAGGCTATACAGTGCTCCAGTCAATGAGAATGTGATTATTAATGTCAACAGACCTTCGTGACGTAGATCACGTCATAATAGCACAGCAAAATTTATTTTTTACTCTTCTATAAAACTGGGTTGTACTATTAGCACTCGCCTTGCCACTCTTCCCAGTACATTTGGGACTGGCTGTTTACCTTATGCATCTACAGTCTGCACACAGCAATACTATGCCTGTCCTCTCTTTGATGCAAATTTCACACCTTAGCTACTGATACTTTGGCATAATGAATCTGTAGGTTTTCCTACCTGTACATAGTTTTCTTATGCTTACACTATGTGTGGGTATAAAGAGTGATGTATGTTTACATCTTTGGTACAGTACTAGGCATGTTAAATACTTACCAGTACATGTGTTTGTGAGGGAAGATAATACAGGGGTGTACTGGTACTATTCTTTAACCGTTGTGAGATACATTGCCTGTATGGCTTAGCTTGTGATAATCTTTACATTTCTCTCATACTTAAGCCAAGTGAGTTTAGAGCTCAAAGGTAAAAAATGTACAGTACACGTCTTTAGCGAATCTGCATTTGTGATGCTGGTACGGTATTCAGAATTTTGGTTTTGTGGATGAGTAACTAGAGATTATTTGCAACCCCTTGATTAAAACTATGTAACTTACAATGAATTAATTACAATTTGATAAAATGACTACAGTGAGAAGTCACAGAGAGAACTGACTGAGTACACATGTAATCTATGAGGACGAAGTGTGATAAATAGATAAAAATGAATTTCCATCAAGTTGCAAAATTTTCAAGTGATATACTGTAGCTTATCCTTGTTACACATTGTAGGGAATTTTGTGGAACCAGATTGTGCTTGCAGTTTTTCTTATTTGGTGGCCACAGTTGACTTAGACCAATTGTGTGTGTTGTCATGCTCGTCTGTCTCAGTGCGGTTTCCTATAGTGTTATCATGTATTGAATTACTGTACACTAATTTACTGGTCCTTACATTGCTCACTATACCTAGCTTCTGTATACTGACTGACATCTCTTGTTTTTAAAAGAATTAGTATAGTGTTAATGCAAGAGGAAAAGTACGAGATCCTTAGTAAAATACCGTATGTGAGGAATGTTATGTGAAATTTATTGTTGAGCACTACACAGCAACTCGGAATGGTGAATGTTTTCTATACAAGACTTTTGTGGTAATTATTTCATCCTTTTAACTGTAACAATTATGAATTCTATGAAAGTACTTTTGTCTTGTACTGTATTACAATATTCAGAAAAGTTTGGATCAATACCTTTTTGCTGATAGTGTGGCTTTATACCTATAGCCTATTTACTGTCCAATACGACTCTGATTTTATTTTCAGTTATAACTGGGTAAATACCATACATTTTTGTGGTTACTATATCTATACATATTTTAGCAACTTCCATATTGTGTTTAGCCTAAATTATTACACATAATTGAAGTACTGGTATTGTTGTATCAGTAACACTCTGGATGGAACTGAAGATTAAATGAGTTCAAAATCTGGGAGTGAAAAATCTGACACTAGTAGCTCAGGTGGCAGCAATGACAAATTATATGGATAGGATGTGTTGATGTAATGTCTTATATATTTGTATGTACAGTTGCCAAAAAAGGTATTGCGACAAATCTTGATAGAACTTTAACCATAGTAATATCCACAACTATTTATAAGGACTATAAGCATGTATAACAGAAGGAAATATACATATCCTTCTGTAATGCATACTTATAAACCCTACAAACAACTATGGACATTAATATATTTAATGTTGTATCAATAGTTGTCGCAATACCTTTTTTGGCAACTGTACATATCAAATGGCTGTAAATTACTTTTAAGTCCACCTAGAATTACTGGAAGTAAAATTATCACCTAGACACAAAAGGTGATTTGAACTTCAACCAAAATAAACATATAGGAAGGGTTAGTACCCTACCTTATTAAGTAGAGTAAAATAATGATGCCTATAATGGTTTAGTTCTTTGGATACTGTGGCTTGCCTGACCATCTCTTTAGATTGGAAGTACTGTAGCCTATAGTAATACTGTAGTACGGTCCTTGTCTCAGTCATTCCTGTTTGAGGTCTCTCCTGTCCATGTTAAACCACTTTCTTGACTGTCTTACTTTGTTTGCTTTGTACTTGTATGCTGGTGCCTATGCCTGTGCTGTTCAGTCTTTATAATTATATTAGAGTACAGTACATTTATAGTTCATTATAGTATGGTACGATATATTTCAGCCACTTTTGTATTTTTTTCCAATCTATGAACCTTTCTATTTTATAATTATCTCAACGAACGATGTTAGAGAGGTTATGTTTTTGCTTCTGTCTGCCAGTCAGTCTATCTGTCTATATATACATGAGTATATAAAAAAAACATGACCCACTGTTCACAATATTTAGTGGGCAGATAAGAGATATGACAAGAAAGCAGTGATAATATATATTGATGGTGATTGGTACCGTTAGATGTGGAAGAATGGAAGCAAACGTCGCTCATGGGCATTATTACATGTATTGTTAAAAACAAGAGTGACGTATGGGAGACCGTGCCTGTAGAACTTCACAAGGTTTGGGTGAAGGGAGATTATCAGCCCATAGGAGCATATCAAATTTTTGGTATAACATTATTCTGTTGATTTGGATGCTTAAAGATATGACATTGGTTGTAGATTTATAGATAGGCCTAGGTAGTTTAATTGACAAAAAAAACAAACTTAGGAGTATATTATGTGAGGAGAGGCCAGCGTAATTCACCATGTGTTTAATCACGAGTGTCTTGCATGTTTTCTGTATTTTTACCCATGATAATGCTTCTTTATGTTGTACTTCCTTATACTGTACATTTGTATGTTAATGCTGTTGAGTGTAGTTGTTGCTCGTGATGAAAATATAATTCTTGCATCAATATTACATCAACATTTTCTTCAACAATGCAAGCTATTGATATTTATTTGACTCAGTCAATGGGACACGTTCAGTGACGAGTATTGGGATCCTGAGTGCAGTGCAATATTAACATTTAAAAATATAAAGTAATCCTCTATTATAGTTGTAATAATAGCCTTGTCAGGTAGGCTAGTTGACAGTGTTTAATTATTAATTATGTACTGTATGGTGGTAAAGTGGCTCTGAAAGAATAGAAAGAAAGTAAAGAATATATCTCAGACAGAGCACTCTCGTACCACTTCTCTCACTGTGGGGGGATACGTTGATACAGTACTGTACATTCATCTACTATAGCATTGCCATCCTTTCTTGCTTTTGATTCTGGTACTGTGATGAGTGAAAACGTTGATGATTATAACAGTTGCTTTGTAATGTGAGACAGTATCTCATACTATCAGCATATCTTGACAATCAATATATACCATTACTTGAGTAGATTAGTGACACAGGCTCTCCTGTTCAAGCCCACAAGGTGCTCATGTATGCCCTGATAACTTGGTGTGATACCATACAGGGAGATAAAAGCTCAGGTGATACTGAACCATATTAGGTGTGTTTAGGCCATAGAGGCATTGGGTAGAAACTTTGTTGTTATAGTGTTACATGATTGGGTAATTCTTTTTGAGAGCTCCGTCTGCTATTTAATGTTAATTTTTGCTCTGCAGGTTGATAATTGCAATATATACTGTATAAATATTTAGAAATAAAAGTAGGGGTACTGGAATCTTGTCACTAGACGAAGCAACTTGATATACCACCCCAACCTAACCTTGCTGCCTTCGGAACCAAATTTATTTTTGGAGTGTCCTTTGAGACGTACCATGTTGTATAATTATTAGTAACTTAACTTATGTTTGAAAGACTTAGAGAACATTGAGAAAGGGTGACACTAGAATTAGCCTCAGAATGGCTCATCATGTTTTCTGTATGTTTATGAAAACTAACAACATGGGTACAGTATAAGACTGCTCAGTAATACTGTACTTAAATCATTGGATGTAGGCTATTCACCTGACTAAAATGAATTTATCATTTGAAATCAGGTGTTAGTGGGAGGATAGAGGTGGGACATGTATGAAAACTGAAATGTGTTCAAAATATTTTATGGAAAGAATGCATCTTATAGAACAGTTCTCTGTCATCAAGAGTATGCATGAATGGGCTTGATTTCAATTTACAGAATGGACCCTGAATCTTTAACAGTTTGGGGGGCCTGTTTTAATATCAAGTAATGCAAGGTTGTGCTTCTAATAGGCACAGTATCATAACCTGTATTTTATCCCTTCTTGGATATCGATACTGTACAGTAGTAGAAGAGTCGATAGTTTGGCGGAACCTGGATAGGTGGTTTGGTGAAAAAATATTTAGTGTATTGTGTCATTATTGATGCTTAGATATATAAATGTGTTTCTATCTTCTGGTAGAGAGAAATGGGGATGTAAGAGAGAGATGAATTGATGTTGTTGCATGGCAACTATAAACATATTTCAGGGTGATGTCTGAAGACTTGCTGATTGGACTGAAATTTGGCACACCCACAGAAATGATGGTTGTGGAAACTGTTCATAGGTTTTAGAATCACAGTGTTGGTGAATCTGGTGCAACCGATTCCTCCAAGGCATTCCAAGCAACAGGCCACCATTATTTTTGTTAAGCAGATTCTGTGTCTTGGCATACTTTGGAGGAATCCAGGCATTCTACAGTAGTGTACAGTACTATCCTATTTAACACTGTTCTATACTGGTCGGTCTCGTGTCATGAGAAAGAGGTTACCAAGAGTGGGAGTGTTAGGGCGTTTCGTTAGATATGTAGTTTTCCTGACAATATTTCATCATTTTGATTTCCGGTGTATTGTATGATTGTATTGTATGTGGCATTGTATAAGAGGTAGGGTACGGTATACTGTACTGTACATTATTTGATGTCTGTAAAATGGTTTTGTTGCTTATATGATATCAACTTCACATGTAAAGTGAGGGAAATGTCGAACAGAAAAGAATGGAATGAAGTCAGGTGAGGAAGAAGCGGATAGAGGTGGTGGACGGATGGTAGGGGGAGGGGGCAGAGAGATGGGATTGGGTGGGGGCTTGGGGCTCCTGCTGATACCGGCCGAGGAGAGAGAGAGAGAGAGAGAGAGAGAGAGAGAGGGCGGGGAGAGCGAGTCTAATACAAGGTGCCGGTTATAGCTATCTTCGTAGCTTTGTGTAGAAATACGAGAGAAGTGAACGAGTGTTGTGAAGGCGGAAGACAGAAGAGAGAGTAGTGCACAAGTGTGGTCATAGGTCTGTCTGTTTGTGCGTGCGCAAGCTTAAATTGGAGAGAAGCGGTTGGCGGGTGCGTGATAGCTTGTTTATTTTAGAATATAATACATGCACCTGTATGTTGGAAGAAGTATAATTATCTTTGATATGTGTGTCAAGGTAAGGGGATTATATTAGTGTAACCATCAGCAGTATTGAGAAGTCGAGGTACTGGCAAAGGAATGAAAGTTAATACAGACTTGAGCAATAGCTCATGTAATACTGGGAAGATATTAACACCACATGTGTATCGCAGACACCCCGACTCTTCTCATTCACCCCTTCTCAAGTTGCCTTTGCTAACGCGGGAGGGAATTCGTGGACTTTATTCACCTTAACTTTAGACATTAGGAATGCTTCACTCCGATTAGAATAATTGTCTGGACAAGAACACACAAAAAGTAGTATCCATGAACTTAACTTAGGGAAGGTTATTTCCTGTGTGATATTTATTTATTTAGTTGATTGGAAGAGTATTTAAATGAATATCAAGGAGTGCAATGCTCTTATAAGAATGTATTGATAATCTGCTTTTAACTATAGATATTGATTGGGGGAAATGAGCAGTGGTACTTTCTGTCTCTACTTGTCTCTGCGTTGATGACTTCCTTCTAAGTTCTATCAGTAGCGAAATGCCATAACAATGAATAGAATGGTAAGCGTAACAGCATACAATACATGGCCAACTGACTTACTTTGTTGGTTGTGGTGGTGGTGTAGTCGGGGTTCGGGTTCGTACCTTATCACTTTCTTTTCCTACTCACATCCTACCTACCTACCTCGTCTCAGTCATTGGCTGGAGGTGATCGTGGCCACAACTCGCCAAGTGACGGAACCGACAGTCGTTGTATTAGCCTATTTGTCTTGTTGGCAAATGTTCACAACATATATAATTTAGGATTTAGAACCTTGTCACATGATGATTGGCTGTTGCGTAACTCCTAAACTCTGGATAATAAACTTCGAGTTGCTGCTAGATTTCATAGTATCAGGTGTGGACATGAAAGTACTCTTGTAAAAAAAAAAGAAAAAGAATAAAAGTACTATTAAGAATATGATACGAAATAAGACTGAGTATCTTGCCAACCTTCTTACACGTGGAAATCCTACAAGTCTTGGTGTTGGAGTGAAAGTTGTTGACGAGGATAGATTCAGTCGAATCGAGTGATAATTATGCAACCATTTTGTAACTTTCCTAAGTTTGTAGTTTTCTTCAGTTCACGACCCTGTAATGAGTATTGTGCCAATTAATCTGCTTCATGACTTGACAAATAACGCGACAGGGCTTTTGGTGGTGGCTGTAGGCCTACTGTCACCGTGTATATGGGGCGCATTTTTCGATCTCGAGGATGATTGAAGAAAAATATAATTAGGTGTCCAAAGCTGAAGACTTTGGAAGGCCGAGTAAAGTTGAAAGTCGTCGCTGAGTATTTTCCTTTTAACCATTTGGCTAGTTCTACACAATAGTGTAGGAAACTTCTCTGAAAGTTGGGTGATGATATCTGGTATGGTCTACTCTAGGAGGAGTTAGGTGTGGACATTTTCCAAAATCTGGGGCACAAGAACTGAGGTTGACCACCAAGGCAAAAAGTCTTCCAAAATTAGAAATTTCGAATTCATTAAATCAGGACAACAGAGGTTCATGAGGTGTGGCCGAATTTTTGGAGTGATAATGCATACTTTAGCCTGGTACAGTTGCCTGATGAAGTTCGGTAAGACCTGACAGGGTGCAGGGTAGGGCCACAGATTTTGTACTTGTGTAAACTATAACATTTCAAATACAGTGTTAAATACTTGCAATATAATTAACACACATATACCCATATAAATGTGGCAACATTACCATACATATCTTTCATGTGACTGGAAAAGACACAGTTCGGGCTTATCGAACTTTTGTACAAGATAACCTGTACATAAGGATAAGCTCTCCAACTTGGGTAGCTAAATACGCCTAGAATGTATGGAAAATTTTCTTACATAAAGAAAACAGGAATTTATTCTATTGGAATTATTGGTATATGTTTTTTGTGGTATGACAGATATTAGAATATGTAATGTTAAGACAAGTTGGATTGAAGCATACCTTACTTCATTTATCTGCAATGTACTGTGTGATGGGTGTAAACTTAATTTTGTTACTTATATGAAGAGTTCCATACACCGTTAGGCCTATATATTTTTTATTATAAAATATTTAACCATCAGACTGATACTTTCGGGCACATTATGAAGCTTTAATGTATAGCCCACCAGGGTTCATATAGATATTAGACGTACTGTTCTTATAGTCTCTCTCTCTCTCTCTCTTATATATATAATTATATATGTTGTTTGAACCTTGTGCATGCTGTCATTCCTCTGTACCGTCAACATCCCGTACCCACATCCTGGTACAGTCAAGTCATAATATGTATCCAGGTGTTGTTGCTGTAGTTGGGAATCATCTGACATACCTGTGAACCAATTACAACCCTTCTCATACTAATTGATGGAGCTCGTTTAATTAATACACCATCAGGCAATTCCAACGCAAACCAGGATACGTTTTATGGCTCGTGACTGTACCTGTATTCTCTGCCTTGACTATATAGCAAATTGTCTGGTAGTGTGCACGAAGTTTTAGATCCTGAATCAGTCACCAGACGCCACACTCCCCCCCCCCCCATCCTCCTCCTCCTCTCCCCAAGTATCATCCCACGTTTTTGTTAAGACTGAATCTGCCATACAGGGTGTAGCTTGGCCTTGACTTGCTGCCCCGACTTCACATGCTCTTCATTCTCTCTGGAATTTGAGGAAGAGTTCTCTGTACTGTTGGTTCTTTGGGATTTACTGAACTTATTCTATGGCGAGTTGCTCAGGAACTGTGTGTTTGTTGATGATATGATAGTCTCCATGGTCGTCATTCAGATAATATTTTTTGTTTGGTTTATGGTTTAATATAAATTAGAGACTACTGTACGAAGACTATTGTTACTTTTCATGTTTTTTTTTTAAAGGACAAAGTGTAATGGGGGACAATAGTCTCTCTTTACATTCGAGGATTGGACGGCTGAACGTTTCTAACTGATTAAGGAGGACGGACATCATGCTCTTTAAATTGATCTTCATGATCCTAAAGGGGCACGAGTAGAGACGAGGCATCAATCTATCTTGTTTTCTAAGTGGTCACAAGTTCATAAATGCAGGGGGGTTCGTACCTTTTTGGGAGGGATAGGGTCCTCATGTTAGGGGAAGAGTATACTTTTGGAATATTTGAATCCCCCAAAATATGCCAGGAAACAGGCTGGTGTAGGTTGTAGCAAATTTCCTTTTCTTTTCCATGATTTCTGAATGTTCTCAAAACAGTTTCGGAGAGGGGGCATAATAATAATTGTACCTTTTTGATTGGTGTGCTGAACACAAATTTAAACTTTTCAAATACCGTCCAAGAATGTTATTTTTAATTTGCTCCATATTTGTCGTCACTGTTCCCCTCCCTCCTAAAGAAATATACTTAACAAGAAAAAACCCAGTCTCTTGGTTAGTATATCTGGCAACTGCAAGGGGCCTCACTCCCTCCCACCTCTGGCTTCCTTTCCAACATTTCCGTTTCCTGCTAAAGTGTAACTCGAGTAATATAGTTGATTCGGTTCATTCTTTCCTCTAGGTGTTTGTATACGAGGTTCATGGATGGCTGTACAGAATGGTGGTGATAGTGTGTAGTAAATGATTGGGGACTATTCATTGATGTGTATATGTGTGTACAGTCACGTACCATAAAAAGAATCCGGGGTCTGCTTCGAATAGAGCATGTACAGGTGTAGACATATGAAACACACACCTGAAATGGGGCCCCTCATTGAGCATAGAGTTGTATAGGATGAGACGTTTTGTGTGTCTGTGTGTGTGTGTGTGTGTGTGTAGAAGCGTCTAGTCCTATTCTATTATACTGGATAAGGGGGCCCCGTTTGAGGTGTATCTGTTTCATGTGTCCGTAACTATATACCTGTGTTTATTGATAAGCCTGTACGGTATATATTAAGTGTGTGCTGAGTACCTGAGGTTGTGGTATATCAGTTTCATGTGTCCGTAATTATATACCTGTGTTTATTGATAGGTCTGTATATATTAAGTGTGTGCTGAGTGCCTGAGTTATACGCTGTGATGTGTGTTGTTGTTGTACTCTTCTAAATGATGGTGAATGGAGTATATAGTGTCGTGTTGTTCAGTGTTGGAAAGTGATTTTCGTACTGATAATGGTAATATTTAATGTATCTATGGAAGCTTGGTTTATGAGGTGGAAAGATATATTATTGATTAAAGGTATTTCAAAGCAGAACTACACTTAGGGATAATTATGGAGAAGGACGTCCTGGTGAAAATATATACATTATACCGAAAATATTAACTCAAAATATTATACTGTAGCTACATAGGTTAGTTAGGGAAGGTGTTAGTTCTCTTTTAAAGGGGCGCTGCGTTATTCTCTGGTCCGTACATATACTTTGTAGATATATTGAGCGTGCAGTATGTTTAGGTGTATATTGTGTTGTATATTTCATTTAAAATTAGGTATAGAGGTTGTATATTATTATAAGAGAAAGCCAGCTGATATAACTTGTGATGTTAACAGGTGTACAGTGACCTATATTAAAACGTGAAGCCACTAATACAATGTCAGTGAAGCATCTGGATCTGGTTCGTGTATGATCCAACAGATGGAGCTTCCTATCAAATAAGAGGAGGGGATGGGAACGGGCGATTTATCCCTAATATATGCTTGACTGCATAATTATAGAAACCTTAAACATAACATATCAATAATACATTTTCCTGTTCTTTGGTGACGTCTTTAGTTTCACTGCTGCACTTATAAATGCAAAAATAATTCAAACTTAACTCATTAAAAGTATAGGTGCTTCTGAAAGGGTAATTTAGATTGGGTACCAGGTGTAGGTGTGGTCCTCTTTAGCTCATCCAGAGTCTGATGAAGTAGGTTTAGTAGTTGTGTAAGGATTTGGTACCAGTGTCTGTCCCTGTACATTACCTGCCTCATACCATTCAAGTTGATATGCTTAGCCCAGGCTGCTTTTGTAAGATGGCTGTGATTTCATGATGGAGTTTACCCTTCTTGTAAGTAGGTATTTTCTACAATCACTCATCCAGTATGGCGTTTGATCTAATCACTCTTTTAGAATTATTATGTGGCATCATACTAACCTCATTATTTTATCTACTTTTATACTTGCTCACTAACCTATTGAGTCCACCACCACCACCAGCACCAGCAGCAGCAAGCCTCAGGGTGTTGGTGTGTGTGGGAGTAACTGGACCATGTTGGCGAGTAAAGTTTGTCTGTGGGGGAGGTTCTTGTGACGCCACCTTCAGTATATTTGTTTTGCTGCATTTGTTGTTGCCTCGTCTGCTATATCTGTGTCTATATCTACTGCTGTTTCATTCACTGTTAGTCATCGGGTATTGAACGATGTAGACGAAAACAAATACCCCGGAATTTTCCCCAGGTTATTCACAATCACTCAGTTTTATACCCCAGTGTAGGATTTAGGGTCGTAGGTAAAAACATTGGTGCATGGTGTTAATGATGATGTAGTGGTACGATGGCTTTGTAGTGTGTATAATTATGGAGTCATCGTACTGGAACCACACTATCGTCAACACCACAGATAATCATGCATACGATTTTTTTTTAATTATTATTCCCAGCGAATACTTATGGTGTACCCTCAGCAGAAAGGTAGAGGGTGGTGCATGGGATAGGTCCGTCCATTCCCTTTCAGAGACTTTAGGAATAATATGGTGGTGGGAGCAAGGACAGGTATTTGGTTAATGTGTGTACTGTATATGGTGTGTTAGATAGATAGTGTCTTTCATTCCCAGTGTCAAGAGAATAGACTTTAGGAATAATATGGTGGTGGTTAATGTGTGTATATGGGGTGTTAGATAGATAGTGCCTTTCATTCCCAGTGTCACGAGAAGACTCTTTAGGAATAATGTGGTGGTGTGATGGGGTGTCAGATAGATAGATAGGGACGGGGTGTCAGGTGTGGGGGGTAGTCCTGCGGGCGGTGACAGGAAATGGGGCAAGTTTTTTCAGCCTGTGTTGTCCCGTCATCATCGCTGCTTATTGTACTCTGCCTTCCTCTTTCACGCTGTGGTTGTGTGTGTGTGTGTGTGTGTGTGTTCAGTAATACAGTGTACCATTTTAACTCTTTGTTTTTGTAATTGAGGTGCATGGTTGCAAGAATTTTGTTATTTTTATATTTGTTCCATTTATGGTGTTGTCACAGTTTGTGGGTGTGATACGACGGGAGCCACACCACATATCATAATGATCTCTGTAATAATTCTGTGGTACAGATAATCCTCTACAACTAATCTCGTTTGGATAGAGAACAGAAATGCCCCCTTTTAGCCAGTAACTTTGTAATAAAATTATATCAACATTTCCTGCCCCAAGGGAAAAGGAAAATACATTAGAATGTTGGTAATGTATCTGTAATTTTTTATTGTGATTTATACTGGGGCCTGCACCATATGGAATTATTTTTAATTTCGCTTCTCGAATGTCCCTAAAAAAATCTGTCCCGTCTGGGCCTGACATGCAGAAAAGTCGGTTCCTGCCGCACGAATGGTTATCAGCCCCGAGCTTTTTAATTGGAATTCGAGTGTTTGAACCATTTCCAGTTACTGAGGCCACCTAATACCATGCATATACAACACCGGTATATAAAGTTTAATTAAAGTAAATGTGACCCAGAAGTGGGATGAATTATTGAAACATGAATTGTGGTCGACGCTATCATATAATATACTGTATTTAGACCGTCAGAATATTTGGGTATTAATCTGATCATTTGATGAGTCTGCGATAGTGTATATTGTTTTATATAATGCCCATAGGGGTTGGCAAATGGTATAAATATGTCAGTTGTACGGTGGACCAGATCCCCAGTAGTCAGTCAGTCAGTCAGTGTGTCAGGGTAATGCGGTCGCGGATGAGAAAGGAAGGGATATCAAGCCAAGTCGGTTTAGGAAGTAGGACAAGTATACCCAACCTTTTTTTAGCACTACGGCCCCCTTCGGTCAAGATGTGTGTGTATTCATGACTCCCCCAACACCTGTGATACATAAATAATGATGTTTTTATCCATTACATATACAATATTACCATTTCCATCCTTCCTGCTGTTACTATATCCATTTCCATTTCTCCCTTCCTTTTTTTTTATTGTATCACTCTCTTCAGCTAGGATACTTAGGCTATTTGGCTGTTTTGTATTAGTGTGTGTCTGGGGGAGCAATGATATGGTCCAAGTTCATAATTATCGCCTACCTAAAAATTAATTAAAAGTTAAATATTACTGTAAATACGTAACGGAAACAAGGACAGGAATATGATTATTTTGTCTTTTATTTAATTTTGTTGTTCATATGATGTCGTCATTATATATTCCAAAATGTTTTCCATTATATTCATTTTTGTATGCCTTCTCAATCAATATTTTGTCTGGTGTATATATATTCTTTAAGTTCTTTATTTACCTTTAGTACAAGCCCCAACACTAGGGATCGTTGCCAATAAAGGTCATGCAGGTGTATAATAAGCACGTTTGTCAGAGTTCCCGCTCAACGAGTAGCCACCGTCACCATCCATTCTCTCTTACTCAATTCTCTTCGGTTTTCTATTAGAATTATTAATACCTTGTTTACGTTCCAACATTGATTGTTATATTACCCTAGAATTAATGCTTTGTTTACCTTCCAACATTGATTGGTTATAATACCCTAGATTATAATTTCTTTGCGTTTGAATTATAAGAACTCTTTACAAGAATTTATAGCATAAGATAATATTATATGTTATTCTTGGTGATGATGTAGATATAAATGTGGAATAAATATTTAGATAACAAGATAGTGTAGATTTTAATTTATATCATTATGAAATATGACCACATGAGATGCATTTAATTTTTATTCAGTTGCAAAATGAATAAGTTATATATTTTAGTTTTTATAGGTTAATAGGTATGGGTTGTAAAACATAACTTGCCGAAGAAGAAAGAGGCGTATCTGATTATAGGAAGACACGATCTCCATAATTTACGACACGTCAGACTAACTCAAATATTTGTTACTCTTCTAATACTTATATTTTGTGATCTTGATAAAAATCGGTTCTAGTCTGATGAACCTGTATGGGAACCCAACTTAATATAAGTTCTTTTGTATTAGACTAGCTGTTAAATAATAAAACGCACCAGGGCAAGGTTGTGTGTGTGTGTTGTTACTCATCGACTTGTTTCCTGATAATTCTTGTTTACCTAATGGAGTGTAAACACGTGTATATACTTTGCTGTACCGTATAACTTTCTTATCAACATTGGTCCTGACTGGCAACACCTGGCAGCGTTTGTTATCTGGGAGTAAAGAAACTATCAAGGGACATGATAATCAATACTGATAAGTGACACAATGTTTAGCTCTACAGTCTGCTGCAAAAGGCTATTATAATAGATTTCTTTCGGCCCGTTATATTGTGGAACATGGGAGTGAAGTGAGTGTGTTTAGTGTTGGGTCTGACGTTTCGTAAGGGTCTCTTTGTTAATGTGCTCATTCTCTTCTCGTACTAGAAACTATATTATATTCTATGGTGCACAAATGTACAGTTGAGCAAGTAGAAAGTACTAGAATAATCTGGCTGTATATGGCAACATCTTCAATACCACTCAAAAAAAAGTTCAGCTAATCGCGTTCCACCTTACATTGGCTATGGAATCTCAGTTATCCATTCATAATACAGTTCGCCGTCTATCCTTTGTTGTTTAGTCGTGTGTTTTCTAGAAATGGATTGTGTGGTTGGACTTGGGTGTGTAGTTAGATGTATGAGTTTAGGGTTTGGAAATGGATGCATGCAATACAAGTCGATTGGTATAAGTGCATGGTTTGAAGGGTACGTATTTGTATGGGACTCCAAGTGAGACAGGTGAAGGGCGGTGAAGTGGAAGGGGTTGAAACAGGGGACGAATGAATAGATGGATGTCGGAGTGACAAGTGAAAGGGAGAATGATAAAGTGAGTGGGTGGTAGAGGGTTGACGAATAAATGCATTATCGGAGGTAGAAAGTCGACGAAAAAACATGTAGAAACGAATGTTTTTTTGAATGGGTTTATATAAAACGGAACACTCACACAATACTGTAAATTATGTTGAAACAGCATTGATAGAAACGGTAAGAGAATAAATTTTAATTATTTCCACACTGGGTGTGTTTTTTGGTGGAATTTACAGGCTGTTACAGTATACGCCGTAGGTATTGTCGCGGGTTCAGTTGTGGAAAACAGATTGGTTTCACAGCCTTTGTTCTATATTTTGGTTAATGGAACACTGGTGTACCTGCTGTATTTCATATCATTATTTCAATCAATGTCATATAAAACTAACCAGTAAATGTAAAGTACAGGTAGAAATATTTGTGCGATTTCGAGAGTATTTCTTATGGTATTGATATTAGAAAAGAATATAGTTACTCTCAGTTAATATTATATTAAAATGATTATATTATGGATATGCCCTCGTTTCTGTTAGCAGTTAGAAGGAAGAAAGGGGGAGGGAAGGGCTGCGCCCCCAAGTGTGCAGTAAAAGGCATTGGGAAGTAAAAGTACAAGGGAGGGTGATAGAACTAGAAAAATTAAATGTAAAATGGAGGGAAGGAGAGCTAAAAGTAAAAGGAAGAATGTGCATGGTAGGGGAAGGTGTAGAAGGGAGAGCGAAAGAGAGAGCGAGGGTGAGGTAGAGAGGCCAGGTTCAACGACCTCACCCCGCCTTAATGACCCTCGACTCTTGATTGCGTGAGCCACTAGGGTTGTTTGGACCATGTTAGTTAGTGCGCAGGTGCCTTAGGTTAGAGCTCTTGTGCGTTGGAAAGGGACATGACTGAGGGTGATTAATTCATGCATTTGTACAATATGAACCTTGTGGATGGAGGGTTTATGGCAGCAGGTGTAGGGCTTTGTGGAGGATTGTGTTGGTGATAAAGTCCTGTCGCATCTTATGGCTGTTGCTACTGATCATGAACTCTGAATTTATTGTGTTGTGTTAACATTCATATACATACTTGTGTTGCTTTGTTCTTACCGTACTTGCCTCATCATATTATATAATTCGAGTATCTAAACGGGTTCCCTCTGCTTGCCTGCGACGTCGTACATTATCCGGACATAATTTAATCACTTAACGGTATTAAAAACTAGTAGATATATTAGTGTATTAGTATAGCACAATTCTTAGGTTTAGTATTATTGCTTTCTCACCTATGCAGACTCAGGCACACTTAGAATGGATGGACTCTCAGATTTTTTCCCAGACATTTCGTACTGTTTCGAGATCAGACACTTATGATTTTGTAGGAGGTAGAGGAAGGAGGGGAGGGTTTTAAAATTATTATTATTATTATTGTAACCGCTGATGCAAGAAACAAAATAAAAACAACGTCACTTTCACATGCATAACTCTCGACTCGGACCATTATTCAAAATGCTGGCAAGGTAAAAAGTACATCACACATATAAAAGAAAGTTGTAGGTGAGTATAATGGGAAGATTTAAGAGTGGAAGGTGCTTGGTGCGCATTTGATGATACTGTGTATTTGCTTGGCGGGGTAGGAGAATGTGTGTGTGTGTGTGTGTGTGTGTGTGTGTGTGTTCAAGTGAAGGTGGATGTATGACAACGATTGTGTAAGCCTTATGCAGAATCGGCAACTGTGTACAAAATGATTCAATCGCTTATAACAAAGTGTACCTGTTAGAGACTGAGAAGAGGGAAGGAAAGAGAAGCGCTCACTGAGACCTTGGCACTGCTGGCAACACCACAGATGCTAGATTTCACTTGTATAGTTGAATTCTTCACTCGTCATCATACTCGTGTTCAGTAGACGAGTGAGTTGGAAGGATGATGATGATCGGAAATTATGTACAGCGTTGTTTGGCTTTTCTTTATTGGAATTATATTGTAGTGTGGTAGAGTTCCTGAAGGTTATTGTATGTTTTTCAGTTTAATTACGTTTTTTATGGAGGTATTGTTTGGCACGAGTATTGTGTTCATGTCACATCAGCTGTTATTGTTAGGCCACACCAAGAGTTATTTATTACACTAAATATGGTTTCATCCATGAAAGTCATTTATATATGGATATAAAATGAACATATGTCCCGACATTTCCCGTTATATTGGAAGGATTACAGGATGTTCAGTATTGATCAAAATTGTTATAAGAAATGGTTTTGAAAAATTTGAAATGTTAGATGTTAATCGTTGGTGGCTGAAGTGTTAGAATGTATTTCACAATGTTCCCGAGTGCGTGCCTATATACCCTGGAGGCAAAAACCCTCGAGATACCTGGTCTTCCAACCTTGATACCCGGAGTCCCTCTTGGCCACCCTGCTGGGGTTCACTGGCCTCTCATACCCCATCGTGGCCGGACTCCCAGGGGCCAACTCTCAAGGGGCGCCAGTCGAGGAGGGTATTGTTGAGCTAGTGGGCGGGTGGCCGGGCGTGAAAGTAGGGACGGGCGGTTGGGTGGGTGGATAGAAGACGGGAGGTGGGTGGGTGGGCGGGATGTGGAGCGCCGTGTCTGGCTGGCTGGCTGGGTCTGGGTGGTGTCCGCGTTGAAGTCTCCCAGACCCAGTTGGCCTGGCCAGTTGGTACCGGGCGTGCGAGGGGGAAGGGTGTGTGTGATTGTGGTGGGCCAGACTGGTGCACAGAACAACCACTTACTACTCTTTATATTGGCACTGTGTCTCGTGTGTAAACCCGTGCCCGCCCCCTGTGGATAAATCAGGTGGAGGAGCGGCCCGTTAGGTGGAACGTGCCGCCTATACATGATTTTGTGCAGTGAGTAAACTCCAGGGCTCTGTTGCGGAAGTAAGCAGGCGAGAGTTGGCTGACTGGCTCTTTCTATTCCTCTCTCTCTCTCTCTCTCTGTTTTATTTTCACATCTACGCTTTCATATTCTCTCCTTCCTGCTGTTTCTACCCATACCTTTCAACAATCCTGTTTTCTCTCTCAATCTCTTAAGTTCATAATCACTTATTTTTTCTCTTAATCTCTGACTTTGGCATAAAAAATCTATTCTCTATCTTCCATATAGCAATTCCCTTCTTATTCCCTCATCATTCTATCATATACTTTCAAATTCTATAAAACCTCATCTCCATTTTCTTTCCCTTCCCCCATCGGTCCCCTTCTTTTCAACCCCATCTTTCCTTCTCTCACTGCATTACCCATTTCTTCCCTTCACATTCCCTCCCCAAAGTTTACCTCTCCTGTACCTCTTGAGTGATAAACATTTTCCCAAGTGTCATTCTTTTTAATTTAAATTCGTAATCCCTTTAGGTCAGTCCCTCCCTACCGTTCGTTCTCTCCTTCCTGCCCCCCCTCCCCTCCCCCACCATCTCTGCACCCTGGCTATTTTCAAGTTTTCCTATTCATCTTCCTCGATTATTTGTCGCTGTTCATAAAGATTCTCTCTCTCTCTCTCTCTACTTGTTTTCTGGGTAACCCGGAACTTTGATGATCCTTCTTTCCCTTATCTGTTTACTTACTGTTGTGCACCTCACCTTTTTATAACGCCCTACACCCACACTAAAACTCGCCCCCTTACCTATTCCCCTCCCCACCTCCACCAGTTCCAGCCGCTTGAAACCCACCAAGCCAAATCTCCTTCCCCTACCCATTCTCTCTCTCTCTCTCTCTCTCTGTGCTAGTAATCTCCTCTTCTCACCCCTTTCATAAGTATCGCATCCTTGTACTCCTTCCTCATCATTACTGCCGTCTTTACCTCACAGTTCCTCTTTTCCTGTATCCCAGCTTAGCATGTATTCTTCCCTCCCTATGTAATTGTCCCTCCCTCCTCCCTCCTTCATCACTATTCCTCCCACTTGTATAATAATACTTCATACTTCCCGCGAGTCTGTGCGTCTCAATTTACTACACCCCTTCATCCCACTTTCCTCCCTTCCTCTATAAACACCTCCTCACGGCCCTTTACATCCTCTCTAACGCTTCTTTTGTTCTTACTCGTGCCTCCATATTCCACCTCTCCTCGTGTCTCTTCCACTTTTCTTTGTGTGTAATTCACCTTTCCTCGTGTCTTTTCCACCTTTCTTCTTGTCTTCCACCTTTCTTCTTGTCTAATACACCTTTCTTCGTGTCTTTTGAACCCTCTCCTCGTTTCTAATCCACCTTTCCTGTCTCCTTCATTTCACTGTCCACCGCCACAGCCATATCGCCTTCCCCCGGACCTCTGCCTCCACAATAACCACCGGCAGCTGAGTCTGGTTAGCTGCCATCGTACCAGGTGGCCACACGTCCCATACCCACTGCAAGAGAAGAGAAGGTAAACACTGGAGAGGTTTCGTCCATCGGAATGATGTGTGTGGATACTCACGTGCGTGCTTATCCTACTCGTGTGGTTGCGTGAGTGTGTGTTTGAGAGAGAGAGAGAGAGAGAGAGAGAGAGAGAGAGAGAGAGAGAGAGAGAGAGAGAGAGAGAGAGAGACTGTGGGTGTGTGCAGGTTGATATTGAGGTGGGCATTATCTGTCGTTCATTATTTGCGCATGCACGGGTTTGCGACTCAACCGTGGAGTCCAAATGGCCTCTTGTGGTTTTTTCCTGTTTTGTCTGCTCGATATTCGTTCTCGTTTGTATTTTCGATTATTTAATGGGTCTTCGCCAAACCGCGTGTAATATTCTGTTGGGAACATTCTATTTTCATAAAACGAATTTATTCTAGTATTTTTTCTTTACATGTTTTACTTTCTTGTCTCATTTCACCTCACTGTTGTAGCCTATGTTCTCGGGACACATATTTTATCAGTTTGCTTTAATTGCGGGCAACACCACAGACAGTTGTGGGACTTTATTTCATCCTGACCATACTGTATGTGGGGTGTGCAATATGAAAATGTTTTCAATCTGTATAACTTACGTGATATATTTGTATTATTTTGTACCTAACTGTATCTCGCCATCCCAGGAATTTACCTTGGATTTTCGTGTATTATTGTGGAGTGATTGGCCAATACTACCTCCATGGATTAGCCATACTGCATAATGTTGATATGGGTCAGCATCATTGTTGTGGATAAGGACAGTATATATTTCTAGGAGGTTTGTAGAGTTGGTTTAAAAGCTGATTTAATATTGCTGTGGATTATATAAATATTTGTATAACACACACACACACACACACACACACACACACACACACACACACACACACACACACACACACACACACACACACACACACACACACACATGTATGCATGCAGTGTAGTGTGTGTACTGTGTAGTAAGGAAATGGTGGGTTGTGGTGGTAACAGTGATGAGTTGTGAAGATGATTTATTTTTAGTTCTCGTTGTTGTGGTTAGTGTGGGGTAGCGAGAGTGGCTGAAGTAGTAATTGTGCAGTAGTGAGGGTAGTGGTTGTAGTAAGAATGGCGGTAATGAATTGTAAGAGGAGCGTGTGTAGGCTATGTGGTTTTATTGTTGGTAAGAATCGTGTGTGTGTGGTTGAAGCAGTAACATTTGATAGTAGCTTATAATGGTAGTAAACGTAATGGTAAGACTTTATTATATTAGAATGTAGACATGCAACAGTGTAACTGAATCATGGTAATAGTGGTTATAAGAAAAGTGTGTAAGACTGTGTGGTAGCATCAGTAACAACAGAAGGAACCATTGTGTGAGACAGTATGAAGAAGGGAGGGACGGGGGAGTGTTGTGATAAAAAAGAGTTAAGTAAAGGAAGGTGAGAGAAAACAAAAAAGGGTGAGGGGAAAAAAGTGAGTCCTGGGTGTGTGTTTGTGTGTGTGTAGCGGGTATAACACACACACAACAATACACCTGGGCCACCACTTTACACAATGCTGGCAGGGCTGGCTGGGAGAGGAAGGTGTGGGGGAAGGCGGATATAAGGGACACAGGAAGTCAGTCTTGCATATAGCATTGTCATATAAATGGGTAGGCAAACAGACAGGCAGGCGAGAAGAATGAGTAGGGATACATGGGTAGGGTTAATGGCAGGCAGGTGTAGAAATGAGAAAGGGGAGTCGAAGTGGCGAGAAAGAGACAGTCAGACTCGGCGAAGGAAAAAAACAAAAGTGGGAAAGGCAGAGTTTTATCGTAGCTGGGAAGCAGGTGCATAGAGGGGAAGGGGTTGGGAGGGGAGAGATAAGCAGACTACTAGGGAATGGGAAGAAAGTAGGAAGTGGAAATGAGTTGGCTTGGAAGAGATGAAATTGGAAAAGAAAAAATGGAAGGCAGACACAAATGAGGAAGGAAGAGTGTACAGTATAGTCTGATAAGCAAGGGAATGTCATAAGAAATAGGAAATGAAGAAAGCAAGAATGAGGCGAATGAATCAAGAAAAAAGTTGACCGAAGAGGAGGAAGTAAAAGGTAGGAAGAGGATGGATGTAGGCAGGGTGGCTGGCTGACAGTGTAAGGAATGTGATAGCAAACAAGAATGTAACACAAAAGAAGGTATGAGGGGTCTAGGCAGTGTGGGGGGGTGGAGAGTCTAGGGGAAGTTATGCAGGCTGGCTGGCAGGAAGGCAGACAGACGGGGGTCGGGTGAGGAATGGAGATGACGCGCTGGGAGACGAAAGAAATAGGAATCGAACACGGACAGGCAAAAAAAAAAAGAAAAAATATATATAGAGAGAAAGAGAAGTGGAGTCGAGACAAACCGTAACAAATATTTTAATGCTAGCCTTCGTACATATTACGCCATTGTTATATTCACCACACCTACTCGCCAGTTACATCTGTCACCATGCCAGTTGTGTTAGATGGAGAGAGGAGGGCAAAGAGAGCTGGGAGTGAGGTTTGAGAGCTAATGTACAAGAAAGAGAGGCGGGGTCATCAGTCACCATGCCAGTTGGTTGTGTTAGATGGAGAGAGGAGGGAAGGGAGTGGACAGAGACAGAGAGAGTTGGGATGAGGCTTGAGAGGAGGAACGAAAGATAATGTGCAAGAAAGAGTGCCGAGGTTGTGTGTGGATGTGTGATGTGAAAGTCACTGGGGGTAACACGCAGCTGACTCCCGACCCTACTCTCTCTCTCTCTCTCTCTCTCTCTCTCTCTCTCTCTCTCTCTCTCTCTGTATCAGATCTTCCTTCTCTCTTTCCCCTTTTCTATCCACACATTTTCTCCATCCCCTTTCAGTTTCTTATAGTCATTCCCACCTTCCCTTATCCATTTCTTTCCCCTTCTCTGATATGGGTGAGAGATTGATTGGTGAGGATGATGACGGTGGTGGTAGTTATGAGGGTAATAATATTGGTGGTCAGTGATGGTGGTAGTGTATAGTGGAGGCACATACATTTTGCATTGGTGGTTGTTCTTCTTGTGAGGGTGGTGATGGTGGTGGTGGTGGTGGGGTAGTGGTCATGAGGGTGATAATGGTGGAGAGGGTAGTAGTGGTGGGACATGAGGTTGGTAATGGTGGAGGTGGTGGTGGTGGTGGTTGTTCTTGTGCGGGTGGTAACGGTGGTGGTAGTTGTTCTTGTGAGGAGGGTAATAGTGGTGGGGATATGGGTGGTTGGTATTGGTGGTGGTAGTGGTGGTACGTGAGGTTGGTAATGATGGTGGTAGTTGTTCTTGTGAGGGTGGTACAGTGGTGATGATACTCTGAGGGGGGTGAGTTTACAACCTATGGTGCTGCCAATGCCAAGGCCACCCACCACCACCACCACCCAACACACTACTACCTACCACTCACTCATTTAACTTGTTTACCTGCATGATGGCTCCCTCCTGCAGTTCAGTGTTCATATACAACACTTGTAGACTATCTACATTTAATTCACTTCTGATACAGAGGCACTATTCGCATCACAAGAGTATACTTTTTTGTCCAGTATGTGTGTCACAGTTTAGTCATCACATTTTCAAATGATAATTTTTATATACAGTTTTCTCTTTTGTTACATTCACTGTCTTCTCAGTTACACTTTTCATACAAACCCACTCTCACTTCTCGATCTCATCAGATGCCCCGCTCACGTCTATATCACGCTCACGTATTCTCGGTCGTTTTTATAATTAATTCGTTCAGTCACCTACTAGGCTGTCCTGTTTCTCTCACTCTCTCTTGTTTCTGTCTTTGTATATTTATTCATATATTTATCCATATAACTACTTTGTGTGTGTGTGTGTGTATGTGTGTGTGTGTTTACGTGACCGTCATCCATTTGGTGAGATGCTGTATATACTTCCTTCCACACTGAGAGCGGTGCTGTGGTGGTGGTGGTTGGGAATGATTTGTGGCCATCGTAACGTTGACCGTGAACCTTGACCTAACCTAGCTCCTCTCCCTCCTTCCTCCTCCTCATCCCTCCCCATCTCCATCCATCGACCCACCCTTCTCTGCCTACCCTCCCACCTATCCACCTATCTTTCCCCATCCCACCCAGTGAGACGGAATTCATTCGGCTGGCCACTCATGGTGTGTGTGAGTATGTGTGTGTGTGTGTCGTAAGGTGAAGAGGAGTATGTAGTGTGGAGTGCATACAGTGGAAATGGACGGAGGTTGTAGTGTGTTGTAAAAGAAGTGTAGCCAGTAAGGTGAAAGAAGTGTGTAGTATGACGAAGGGAAGTGTGCAGTAAAAGTGTATAAAGTGAGGTAAAGGAAGAGAAAAGATGTGTCGAGTGGGAGGTACTGAATGGAGGACGCGTGAACAATGTTGGTAATGCAGGGAAGTGGAATAGTGGAGTAATGTAAGGGAGTTGTTGGGTGTGGAGGGATAGATAAGCAACGCGGAGGACTTTCCCACAACCCTTGTGTGGAGTGACGCCAGGACACACCCGAGCCATCTTGGTACACCCACACTGCCAGCCACTATACCCGCCACCACCACCATCTTGCCACACCAACGTCAGAGTTAAGGGGAGATTCTCTTTGTTGGTGAATTAGAAGGTCTATGATTCCTCCATGTAGACTATACATCGAAACAGATTCCCTTTTAGTAACATTAAGGGGTTCTGTTTCCTGGCCTATGTAGTTAGGAGGAATCAGTAGCCTTCCACTTTGCCAACAAGAGAATCTCCCCTTATATAATGTTCGGATAATGTCGTGGCTCGTTGCTCATTATTAGAACGTTAGTGTGATACTCATTGGTGTTGTAACAGTACTAGTAATAACATGAAAATAATGAAAGCAGTGGTGGTTGATAACTTTTATGCATTGTCAGAATACATTATAATTTTGTAAAGTAATAATTTCAATTTATTTTTTCGTTAATAATTAATTAGATGTTAATGTTTCCAAGAATGAAAGAAAGGAATTACATGACATGAAAATATTCGTAGGTGTACCTTTCTTGCCGTAATATGTCCTTGGGGGGAATAATGAGAGAATAGGTCGAATGTTGTGATCATTGTCAAGTTTACAGTCAACAGTCCCCGCCCTGACACATGGTCCACGGAGTATAGTCGTATATAATTCCACTGGCTATGTTGTTCCCATACCCTATTGACCCGAATCTTTCAACAGCTTAAAGGGAAGTTGTTTGGTGTATTGGAAGGCGAGTGAATCATCCTAACTTTTCCAAATATCAGACACCCTCAATGGTTTACTAATAGTGTTCTTTCCACTTGCATTTATCTTGTAATGACGAAATTTTGTAAAAAAAAAAATCTTTGCTTCTTGTCAATGCAAAGGCGCTGGTAATTCGGGGGGAGCTGGATGCCGGATGTCATTTCCGTTACTTTATTTTAAACATTAAGGCACATTGCCTCTTAAAGCTCACAATATGATTTTTACTTGCGATTCGTGAGTGTTGATGTTTATATGGCAGAGGTGAGGAGGAATATAGTAAGTCCTGCATTGCCATATCCAAAATATTACACCTTAAAGAATAAGTGTCAAGCACATGGAAACGAATCAAGTCATTGTCGTCGTTGATTGTTGGGGGCGTTGGCCTGTGGGTTGACCGCTGTCACCGTGTGTTAAAAGTGAAGGACATTGACGTCACTCTGAGTTGCATGGAGGAGACGCCTCAGGTACATACATACAGTGGAACACACAAGTCCGCCGAGCAGTCAGATGCAGATGATGAAGGTAGAGTAAGTTGTTTGGGAAACACCTTACCTGCAGCACTTAACTCCCCCCCACCACCACCACTCCCTCTCATTACCCGGGCTGGGGAGTTGGTGAAGAGGAGGAAGAACGTGACCAGAAGCCCAAACAATTCACTTGCCATATGTGCTGCACCATCAGACTATATTTCACTCTCTCCTTCTCTCACACTTCCTTCATTCAACTACTTAGAATTACCCTGGTATTATGTACAGTATATAGGCTACCAAAACTCTGGAAACATATTACGAAACGAAATGATTACGAGAAAGAAATATGATTTTGTCTATGTTCCGGGATTTGGGGACACTAGTACGTAGTAGGGTTTAAAGCGGGTATTTGTACTTTAATCTCTTAACAAGTAGCCTTCTCTTTCAATTGATAAATAATTTGGGAGAAAACTTAAGCATTTATTTTATGCATGGAAGTAATATACCATTCTGTACAATTATAATGGGAGACGATGTGACTGGAATAGAGTATTGGGTATTTCCAAGTGTTAGGTGTACCAGACAGTGAGTGAATGGGAGCAAATCACCTTGTAACTTCTGAAGTGGGTGTGTTGCTGACAAGAGCCACTTCAGACAGTTGGACTTGCATTTGCTGCAATTTATTTTCGTGCTGAAATTTCTCTGCGTTTGGTAACATTATAAAGAATTTTATATTGTGGTGCTATCCTGCTCCTCAAAATATTTTTACCCTTCCCCTTTATGCTCAGCGAGTTTTACACACCATTACATGGGTTTAAACATAATAATGGCACTAGAACTAGAACCGTGCTACATGTGTGGAAGTTATATGATCGTAAACGTTGTGGGTGGAGTGGCGAGGGTGACTTCTGTAACTATTGATATGGATACATTTTTTTTCCGACCGGGCTGACTAGAGATACGGAAGCAAAGTTTGAGGACAACAAGGCGTGTGGCATCCAGGTGGTCCCATGTGTATTGTGTTGTGTTGTGTTGTATTATTTGTATCGTAGGTTTGTGTTGTTGTCTGGTTGGGGGGACCTTGTGTTGTGTTGTTGTATTATGTTGTTTTGTTTGTGTTGTAAGTTTTTCTCGTGGGCTTGAGTTTGTATTGTATTATTTGTGTTGTGGGGTGACTGGTTTTGGGGAGTTTTGAAGAGTTGGGACCTTGAGGCGACAAGACCCACTCGCACCCCACAGGAAGTGACACTACGTCGACCACACACACACACACACGTACACGCCTACACATACACACACATACACACATCACGAACATGCAATATGCTCTCTCATACTTTCTCATTCCTACGCAAGCACACACACACACACACATCTTATAAACTAACCTAGACAACTCGGCTCATACTTTCTCTTATATGTATACCAACTAAAACTCACTTATAATAATAATATCAATACTGTTATCCAAAGGTGACTTACACTAACACATTCCAGCACAAACACACACGGGTACAGTACATTCACACACACACACCAACTAAAATTGCCTCATTCCTTTTCCTTTCTTCCTCATTACCATTCCACGTTCGTGATAGTTGTTTTTTCAGTCATATAAGGGAGTAAAGGGCGGAGAGAGAGAATAAGAATAAGCAAAGGTGGCGGGGGAGGAACAGAGAGATCGTGAGGGAGAGCAGGGTGAGGTGAGGTGAGGTCAGAGGGTATGAGAGTGAGTGAGGGAGGAGAGCCAAAGGGGGAACGCGAGTGAAAGTAATCTGGAAGAGACGGGAGGGAGAAGTGAGGGAAGAAAGCGAGAGGAGATAATTATAAAGCTTTAAGGGGATGGTCTACTTTTGATTCATTAGAGCGTCTTGGTTCCTCCAACATTTTCCAGAAAGCAGGACTAGAGGAACAAAAATAATGGTGGCCTGTTGTTGCTTGGAAAAGTTTGGAGGAATCAGTTGCTCCAGATTTACCACCACTGAATTTCCCCCTGAAGTGAAGAAGTGAAGAAGAAAAGTAGAGAAACAAATATAATGAAGACTGAGAGAATAAAGAAGTGATAAACGATAATGTAACAACTTATTGATGGTCATACAACTTGTGTACGATGTTGATTGATGGTATCGAGATGGGAGCTGTAAGTAACCAAGTTTGTATTTGTGATGGTGCTAAAGTTGCTGAGAACACTATTACTTTGAATAATACTTGACTATTTCAAGATTATTTAGACGAAGCAAGTGATTTAGTTTATATTTTATGGTCAGCAAACGCAAACCTGTCCCCAATATTATTCACAACTGAAATTTATCAAGCTTTCTGTTTATATTTGCTTGTTAGGCAGCAGGTGTGGAGCTTAGTACTGTGTATATATCCATATAGGTAGTGTTTCGTGGCAATAATTGAAGGACTCGTTTATCTCCAATTTTCTTACTAGATCACAGTCCCTTAACCAAATATTACTGGTGGCAATTTGGTTGAAATAGTTTGGAGGAATTACTGGCTCCAGAATTACCAACACTCATACTTTTGGGATCGTCTATCGTGTTCACTTGTGGACTTGTCTGTCTTCTTATACTGTTGTAATCCTCTGGTGGCCATTTTCCTGCTGGTTATGTGTGTACGACTGCAGGTTTAGCAAATAATACTCGTCTAATGAGTTTTTTCTTGAGTGGAATTCTTTTATCACCGCTACTTTCACTGCCAACTACATTATTTTGCAGGGTGTTTTGTGGTTAATTCGAATGTGGCAGCAATTGTTTGGTGACTTGGCATGCAGTCTACCTGGTATTCGTGTATGTATGTGTGTGCATCAGACTAGCCGGAGTTAAGATTATAGCCCTTTAATGTTTCAATCATAATTATGTTGAATGTTTATATCGCGGATTTTTTGTGCTTTGTGATGTAAATGACGAGTGTTCTTATATTGTTCATTGTAGCTTAGTAAAATGTTACTGGTATGTTTATGTAGTGATGAACACAACCCACCCACTATAACCTTCCACCATCACCACCACAATCACATGTTACCGTCGTTGCCTCAGGATATCCACTTGGTGGATGCTATTCATCCATTCTACCAACTGAAGTTATATCAGACTAGACCTATTCAAGTATATCTTTCATACTGTAATAATGCCATACCGGTAGTCCCGAAACGGTGCCCTTTTGACCCAACAAAATATTCTACTAGAAAAAATAAATTATCTCTGTGTGTATATTTATATTTATTTCAAAAGGCCTATCCATCCTGTGGATTAGAGTGAGTCCGCTATTAATAATAACTGTATGTGCACATTCAATGCAAACATCTGTTGGTACGGTTCCGTATTCACTTCATAATAACATGGATGTAAACCACCTCATATATGCTCAACACTCATTATATATTATAAACTCACATTTCATATATTACCGTATATTATATATTATTTTCTATTGCAAGAGTAGGCTTTATAGCAGATCTTGAAGACATTATGGAGTAATGTGTTTTTAGTGAATACTACGCAGCAGTGTAATAGAATAGTACAGTATATTATAGAATAGCATAGGATGTGTGTGTGTGTGTGTGTGTGTGTGTGTGTGTGTGTGTGTGTACGGAGACGCTTCCACCCGCAAGCCACCACTGACCCACATATTGGGGGGGCCCCGGGCTTGGCGGAATCTCTCTCTCTCTATCTCTGTCTCTCACTCTCTAGCTGCTGCCCTGCCTATGTCTGCCTATCCACCTGTCTAAACGCTCCTTACCCACCTCAACATATAACACGACTATGTTTGAATTTGTTATACTTAAAGCATTAATGAGGAGGTATAGTATTGGTAAATATGGAGTAACTGAGTCTTACAAACTATCCAAGCAACAGGACACCATTATATTTGTTAATCTGGTCCTGTTTTCTGACATACTTTGGAGGATTCAAGATTCTTTAAGGAACCAAAAATATACTATACCCTGGCTTAACTTTCCTTGTAACATGCCTGTATATACCAGGTACGTCTCTCTCCCTCCCTTACTACGTCATTATCATTCATTGCCAGTCTCCCCCACCCAGCAATACCTACCTAGTCTATCCCAGCCCCAACACATACCTAGACACCTCAACTTATGCCTGCCACACCACCTACTGTACCTCCTACATGCTTTACCACCTACCTACCTCACCACCTGCCTGCCTACCTCACCATCTATCTAACTCACCACCTGCCTACCTCACCATCTATCTACCTCACCACCTGCTTATCTCACCACCTGCTTGCCTCACCACCTGCTTGCCTCACCACCTCCCTATTTCTGCCTCACCATTTACCTACCTTTGACCCTTTCGGAACACCTGCCTTGCCATCTAATCTGCCTACACATGTTTCCCTATCTTCTACAATGGCTTCTCTGTCTTGTGCGTCTACGTAAGTACTACCTACATGACTGTCTTAGGCACTTACGTCACTGTTCTGTACTTTATTTACGGGGTAAGTGTTGGTAAATCTGGAGCAGCCGATTCCCCCAAATAATTCCAACAACAAGCCACAATTATTATTTTTGTTCGTTTGGTCCAGTGTCCTGCTTGGCATACTAAAGAAGAATCAAGTCTCGCTAATGTACCAAAAGTATTCTTACTATCCTCTTAATTATCATTGGTTCATCATCCCTTCGTTCCTTCCTTCACTCTCTTTACACTTACTTTATTGTTCCCGACTGTCCACTTACTAACTTAACTATCAGTAAAACCTGTCTCACTCTCCTCTACTGTAAACACACACACACACACACACACACCACTATACTTAACTTTCTCTCTACACCTGCTTTCACTGACTACTACTACTGCTATTGACTAACTGTTAGCTACTCCTGCCTTCAATGTGTTATTATAAATGTCTTCTATAAACTCTTATCTTCACTCACTTTTATCTTATTATTTCTTTTTACCTCCTGCCTTTACTGTCTGTTTTGTATATTTGCTTGTCCATCCCTGCCTCCATTCTCTTCGACTATTGTACTTCAATGTCTTTTGCTCGTCTTTGCTTCATCAATTTCTACACACACACACACACACACCTCTGTCTCCCTGCTTGTTTCCTTGTTTGTCTCAGTCCCCACCTCCCTCTCTCTCTGCCTTCCAGTCAGATTCACATCCTGTCTCTGCTATTCCCGCTCAAACCTGATTACCACCTGCTTCACTGTCTGTTTCACCACCATGGACACTTAATAATTCACCACCCGCCTCGCTACTCGCATTAGGCTAAATATATCATTATTTCACGACCCACATGCCTGTAGACTCTAGTAAAAGGTAGTAAAAGGCAACTAAATGGTAGCCTACTCTCACTACTCCAACTGTCCCTTTTTCATCTATTATCTTTTGTGCTCACTGTCCCACCTCTTAATCATATTCCACGGGCGCCACATGACCTCGCTGTTGTTGCGCCCAATTAATCAATCACGACCCCACATCACCAATAGATTCAGTAGCCTACTTGTATAACGACCCACCCACCTTGTTTCACCTCTCAGTTACCCATTTCCCTCTCGATCAGTACGTGGTATAGAACATAATTATGAAGGGGAAGAAAAAAAAACTCCGCTAGACTGAAACACCCTGGAGCACGAGGGAGGAGGAAATAGAGAGGGGGGGCAGCAAGAACGAAAGATATAGGAGGAAAGAAGGGTTAGGAGTTAGAGAGAAGGGACAGCAAGCATGAAGGATATAGAAGGAAAGAGAAGAAGGATATGGAGATACAGAGGAGGGACCTTAAGCATGAAAAATATAGAAGGAAATGACAGATTGTTGAAAAATTGAAAAAGAAGTGGCAAGGGTTCGAAGGAAGGGATGCCCAAACCTATGACACCGCTGGCAATACTCGTCTGTGGGAAGAGTATCATATATAGGGTAGTGAGTGGCATGGTTCCTGGTACAGTAGCCTATATACTCTTTCCCTGGATGCCTACCTATACCTATAAAATATTCCGTCTCCTTGGCCCACATCAGAGGGTTTGGAGGTCACACATACTTTTCTACCGATATAGTTATTTCATTCCACACATTTTGTCAGATTTTCTTTCTATACCTAAAAGGGGATTTCACTTCTCCAACTGTCCCCCCCTTTTTTTTTTTTCCATATGTTACCTTTTGTGTTTACTGTCCCACCACTTATGCATCTTCTCTCTCCGGCGCCACATGACCTCGCTATTGCTGCATCTAATATCTATCTATCAGTCAGTCAGTCCTACCTATCGACGTTCTTTTACTCCACATTTGTCATACATGCTTTCCTACCAATATATTTACTTTACTCCCCACATTTGTCACACCCAACACATTACTCAACACCAACTCAAGGGTTATGTGTTTCCGTCGTCACGTTTTGGTTATATAATCACACCACCACACTCATGCAGTTACGGGGAGAGTTGTGCCTCCATCGTGACTCTTTGTTTTTTTGTCTATTTCTCCTCCAGAACTGATAGACTTTATGCGTTAAATTAGTATCGTTGATTCGAGGAGAAATTTTACACACACACACACACACACACACACACACACACACACACACACACACACACACACATACACACACACACATTCATGGAGAGAGAGTGAGAGCATGACAGTCAAGATGTGAGCGTGTGGTGCATGCACTGGTAGTTTCTATAATGCTCTCGTGCACTCTATTTGATTTGCAACATGTTAATTAGACAGGCAACCAAGGGAATAAAGTTTGTTGTGTTTTGGCTCCAGGCCCTTTACTTTTTTTTATTCTATCACACTGTCCTTTATTGTTTTTCCGTCTTTTGTTCGTGCCGTTTTTATTTTCTTCTTTTCTTGTGTTTTTGTGGGCGCCAGTCGCGGGACCTGTTCGGATTCAGACGAGTGAACACGAGTGGGATGCAATTAGGGTGGGAATATTAGTTGTAAGACAAGGCAGGACGACCGTAAGAGTGGTTCAGAAGAAGAGAGGAGGCATCTAGTACGTTCATGTCCCCTCCTCTTGGTCTGCCGATGTGGTAGAGAGGTGGGAGGGAGGAGTAGAAAGAGAGGGAGGGATAGAGGGCGGATGGTAGGAGAGAGAGAGGGGGGGGGGATAGGGGAGGACTGAACGGGTGGTGGGAAGGGTGCATCGGAAATAGGAGTAGAAAGAGAGAAAGAGAGAGATGGGTTGGGGAAGAGGGTGGTGGGAGGGAGTAAAGAGAGAGAGAGAGGGGGAGGTTGGGGAAGAGGGGCCGGGTGGTGGGAGGGAGTATATATATAGAGAGAGAGGTTATGCTAGATCTTATTGATTCTTGACCTTTGTGTTACTGTTTATTCCTCTAAGTCTTTGAAATTCGGGCGTGGCGGATAGGTCTACAATTGCACGAACCCATGTGTTAAAGTCCCTGCAAGTTTATTCTAACCTTTTGCTCCTTAGAATTCGGTTATCGAAACGGCTTTCATCACTGACTGAGACAACCGAACTCCATACGTTTTGAGTACAGTTTCAGTAAACATATTGCGTCAGTGGACTGAAATAACGAAGGACATCACGTTATTATTGGCATACATTGATCAGAACTCGTTGACCTCCATTTTTCGTGAGCTACTACACCTCTCGCACAAGTTAAGGTCAGAGGTTTCGTTACCAGTGAGTAGCGCTGTTTTCTTGAGCTTAAAGAGTTCTTTCTGTGTTACATTATATCAGTCAGAAATTTATCAGGTGTCACAATCTTTCATGAAATATATTCGACATGATGCGTGTTGTGTGGCCATTCAACGGGCACTTTGGGTTTGCGAGATAACAAACGTGCATGGTAAGCTCCTGGGTGAAGGAATTAGAACTATATTGTGACTTTTAACTAAGCTGTGTATAGTGTGTTTGATAGCTGCGGGGAATGGTAATATGAATTGAAATGCGTGGTTACAGGGGAAACTGAAATATGTGGTTGGTGAAAGATCGAGCAGATGGCAGATAATGATAAAACTATACTCGATCTATGTTTTCCAAGTACATTATTTTATTCTATTTAATGCTCACACGCCAAGGATTATTCATTTCTCGGGATGGTTGCACTCACCCACTATATCTAACCGAACTTAAAGATTTATTTGGAGAAGCACTGTAATTAATGTCCTGATACTGTAGCACACTTTGGGAACACGTCTCCCTGACCAAGGCACCAGCGTAGTGTTGATAAAGGCAACATCTCTGCTTATAATTCAGGAAGTTCAGCTATTTGTGATGGCCAAGAATTCACACCAACTCATTGATGGGGTTTGATGTATTCCTCACCCGTATTGTGCAGTCGACCTCAAGAATTCGTATATAAACCACTGTGACATCGAGGGTTTTATCAACTAGAAAATTTAGTACATGAATTTCCAAACGCCAAAAGCTTTCTAGTAATGTTATTTGGATAAAACAAATCAGTCAGCAGAATCATTTCTACAGTATGTGAAGAATTAAGACACCTATTAACCAATGCTCTGTGTACGAATATTGAGGCCGACTGTACGTATAACTGAATATGTTTGAGTGAGACAACTAGCATTATAAATACGATACACACTATGTAAAGCTTACGTATATGATATCAACCAAACGATGCTGTAATAATGTTTGGTGCAGTTAATGCCGTGTAATATTTCATTTTATTCTTGCGGTGTACAGTACGTTGATATTACTTTACCTTTGTCTATTCGTACGGTATTCGTCGAAAGTGCGAGTTTGAATAGCAGAGGTTGAAGCCCAATGATTGGAGGATCACCATCAATGACAACAGTATAATCATGAGTGGTGTGTGGAGGAGGTCTTTCCCCTCTGGTGTGAGATAATGAGAGACGAGACGCGGCACAGCTTCTCCAGACGGATCATCTGGTAACCTCTGCCCTCCAGTGTTGGTTGGTGTGGATGGCTTGATGGCAGAGTACGAACATCTCTTTCCTTCTCACCTCGCTGCCATGCCACTCTCACTCCCCACTCCTCTCTCCTTCGCTTCTCATTTTGCTCTCAATAATATAATTGCCGGACGTTGTGGCATTGAGAGATAATTATCATACAACATAGCATAAGCACAGTATACCGTATTGACGTTGTATACTACCATTAAATTCCACTACTTCGATGCAGCATATTGTGTTTGTGGTATATGGTGTTCGATTCCTAGTGGTACAAGTATATACAATTTACCCCACCCCCTATCCATCTCTAGGTGTTTCAGGGAAATATATATATATACCCATAGAGTCATAGACTAAAGTATTGACGCCTTACAGTGAACCATGAAACCGTGCATGACGTGAGAAACTGAAGCACTTTATAATATGGCCCCTGTATGGTGTGCTTCATTCCTATTCGTCACGGGTTTATGATTCACAGTGAAGTTGGTAAGGCATCAATACTTTAGTCTGTGGGTGTACAGTTGGACACAGGAATTCGTAGTACAATCCTGGTGGAAGATGCGTGTCCCTCTCTATCAGTAACCTGTGACTATTGTCCTGTACTTGTCTATATCGTCGCCATCCCACCTCATAGTTTCTACACCTGGTCTATCCTATTGGTCACAACAAAATGTGATGTTGGCAGCTAGGAGGTGAGCATTTACATCTTGACTGTACCACGGATTCCTGTATCCAAATGTACATGTGGGTGATTTGTTTTGTTAATGATTAGTGAATCTCGGGATAACTTTAGTGTTGTAATTTTCTCCTTTTCTCTTGGGCGTGCACAGTGGGAGGTCAGCGTAGGAAATGCCTCACCAGTCAGGGACTCTGACCTTGACTCTTGTGGTGGTATGAATCAAGGGTAACATGTGGGCGACTTGTAGGACACTTTTTTCCTCCTAACTTGGCCATTACCACGTGAAAGGATATTGTCCGTCCGTTCCTTGGCATAGTTTGGAGATTTCATTGTTCTCCAATACACCGAAGGAATTTTACACCTTATCTTGAGAGTATATGATTTTTTTTTTCAGTGATATCACAAGGCTGCTCCGATTATAATTATATAGATACGGGAACCTTCGATATCAGCAGCGAATGAAAAACAACAGAAAAAGGTGGAATTCAGTTGTGATATTATGTAGTAATAATACACCTTCCTCCCTTCCTGACTCGGCATCATTCAGGAATTGTAAACACTTGTCTCCTTTTGAGTACGCAGATGCCTTTATCATCATAATCTTCGTCGTCGTCATAGAATAGCTTTCCTTGGCTCCTTAGTGTTGTCGAGCGTTAAGGGGGTGGTATACTTTTGGTTTATTAGAGCGCCTTGATGCCACCAAAGTATACCAGGAAACAGAATATGATTAACAAAAATAATGATGGTCTGTTGCATGGAATTGTCTGGAGGATTCAATTCCTCCAGATTTTCCGACACTGCACTCTACCTCCTTAATTAAGCAGCGTTCAGTTTTGACTACACTTGAATGGTTAAGTGCAAAGCCTAAACTTGTTTGGTCAATACCACCTTCAACCTTCACCAACTCGTTCGTAATGGTTACTGATCGTTGCTTGAGAATAGGTTCCTCTTTTTGCGTGGCGCCAGTCTGATTTTTTTCTGTGTGTGTGTGTGTGTACATGGCACCCATATTGTGTATATATGTAATTTTACTTGATTCTCATCCATACAGCCCCCAACTGATGTAGACACTGAAATAAACACAGGGAATATATGTACATTTTCGTTGATCAGTGTTGTTATTGATTACCTGAACGTCTGTATAAGTTTTCAGACTACATGGAGCCTCTAAGCAAAAACAAGTCAGGTAATTACATGGCTTGGATGGGTGGATATCTGAAGTGTGGCGACTGGTCACTCACCAGACCTATATGCAGGCGTGGGATTTGATACACACGATCGATGAAGCTGCGTATATGTTTCTGTAATTAGAACGGGTATGAAAGGCTCGCGTCATATGCCTACCAAACAGCCTGGACGAAGAAGTGAAATAACTATTACTGGCTATGTTTTCGTGTGGTTGTTACTTAAGATGTTGTAGGTGGAGGAATGGTACTAGTATGTATACCTTAAATACTTGGGATGTACTAGAAATTGTCGATGGTGATGATGTGAACTGAATAAGGACGAATGTTATGTGCGTCAGCAATGTTTACGTAGGAATAAAAAATAATGTCGAGTAGTAGGTACTGTATATGTTATGGGTAAGTTTGTTTATAGATGGTGATAAGGCTAGTAGTAGGGTTGGGTTGCCTTTGTGTGTTGTTACTGTCTATGTTGTTTACCTCATGTTATTTCTCTTGGGTATGAGTAGATGTGTTCATAGATATATAATGTGAGTCTAGGATGTTAGCGCCGTATGAAAAAGTATGTTCTGTAGGTATAGTATGGTAGTGGTTTAACTGTACTCGTTGGTAGGGTGTAATAAAACTGAGTAGAAGTGGTAGTAATATTAGTAGTTGTTGCTGCAGTAGTAATATTTTAGTTGTTGTTGTTGTTGTTGTTTGGGTTTTGATGTTGATGTGGTCAGATCATTAGTTACCTTCTTGGTAGGACTGGCTGGTGGGACTGACTGGCTGGTGCGTTATATAAGCAACGTCAGCCCAAGGGATCACTCACCCCACAACCTTGATAACAGCCATCATATTTTTTTTGAACTATTTATAATGTCACTGTGGCTTACCCAACCCCGTTTCTACTAGCTACAACCCCGATGAACTATTTTCTACTCGGGAAGAACAGGCGTTGTGTGATATTAACGGTGTGGGTGTGGAGGGAAAGTGCGGGTGTGAGGTAACGGTGTGAGTGTAAGGGAGGCAATGGCGGGTCGTGTCTCATTCACCTGACCAGTACATGTGCACCTGTCTCTCAACTTCACCTCCATATCTCACTCTGTTTACCAATGTATTTTATAATGATTAAAAGAAGTTATGTTTGTGAATAAAAGTATGAACATTTCGAAGTGTTTGTCCAAGGATTATTGTAGCTGTTGGGTGGTGGTTGGGAATGCGAGGGCGAGGCCGCTGACAGGGTCGAGACACGGCAGCACTGAGAACGGAACTTGCGCACGCCTAGAATATTCTTGAAAAGACTCTTGTGCTTCTTGATACTTTAAGTCCTTGGTGATGCTAATGATGTTATTTTTAGAATAACGAAACAAGCGTTATTATATCCATGTATATCCACGTATTTTATCCATTCTTCTTTAGATTGTTTAGAAGGGAACAGGAACTCATCGTACAGTCCATTCTAAATTTGGAAACATATACAGGGTTGGTCAAAAGTGGCTTATGATTTCGGACCACTACCCTTACGGGGTGTAAGGGCAGACTGGAAAGGAGTAATTTATGCTTATAGGAGTGCATGTGAAAAACAAACAAATAAACATTGTTAATAGCTATGGTCTAGGCCTTGTTTGTTCTGGGATACTGTATACATGATCTGAATACCCTGTAGTGGGAGTATTACCTACGGTGATGTGGACAAGGACTTAAAGGGTTTGTTTAGGCCCTTCGGTTCTAGACACTCCTTTTTAATTCTGCAGCTGTCCCTCCATTCCTTGTTTCCTTCTTGATTCCTGTCCCTACTTTCTCTATCCTTCTCCCACGTCTTACGGGGTTTTACAGGCCTAGGGCGGTTTTCTTTCATCCTCAAATCGCCCAACTGTTAATGACCCAATGAAACAATTACTGATAAGTGAAATCTCTATTGCTTTTGCTTCTCTATTGTTCAACCTCTCGTACATGGACGACCCATATGCATTTCATTGCTTTCTTTCCAACGTTTCGGTCCTTTAGTTATATTTCATGATTATATAAACAGACTGTATGTTTAGGGTCGCATAATTTAGTATGAGGAAAACAAAATCTAAACCAGAGAGGGAAAAACAAAGTTGGTTGATAATGAAGGAAAAAAAACGTAGGTTGATAGCGAAAGTACAATACAGTACAATAGTACAATACAGTACAATAGTTTCATCAGCGACTCTGGGCCAGAATTTTTCCTCTTGTCACTTAGCCAGCACGGATCAGACGTAGCCTACTGAATGCATGTGTCTCAATAGGTTGGTCAAGGTACACGTGACTCATCAGATCACGAACTCGGTATTAACGTAATGTCTCCCTCTGTTAACATGTCCTCTATATTCCTCTAGAGTCTAGTCTGATATCATACAGCTTGTAAGTCCATTCTTTTGGTCACACAATTTCTCAGTTCTATTCCAATAATTTATGGCTTTTATACAACCACGGTCCTGGCATTGTATAATCACTGGTTCCCCCGCCACCATTTTAAGTTGGCATTTTCCCCACTTCGACTTTTCCCAAGCAACACAAAATGTGTAGTGATGTTTACACTTTTTACTCTTCCATCGTGATGACTTCAACATTTTCACAACTTGCCTGCACTGAATAAGGATGTGGTTTGGCAAAAATCTTCAAAATCTTAAGGTAATAAATAGCCATAGTTTACTTTTTGCATTTCAACCATCCAAACCATGTGCTAAAATTAATTCGGCCATGTAGTATTGTTTTAACGATTGAGAGAGACTGCAAAGCTAAAGCAAACATCGATTACTTCAGGGCTAATTGTAAGAATTCAGACGACTAGAAAAAATCGCTTGAGGATGACTGGGAGAAAAAAGGTCAATTTGGCGGCGATATTGATGTGGTCGCCGTAGTAGGTATAACTCGTGTGGTGGTCATGAAAGCCTAGATGGAAACCTGGTATTTTTGCTATCGTCTGGGTCGTTTTGATTAGTTACCAAAGTTCTACCTACATTGATGTAGAACACAAATAAAATTAGAAAATACCGTTTCTTGTGGAGCATATATTGACGACGTTATGCTACTGCTTCAAGCTGAAGAAATTATAGCGAAGAATAGCCAATTAATTGCCTTCCATAAATAGTGTTTTCTTATTTACAATACTGCATTATGTTTGCCGCAGTGGCGAGTGGCAGTGGCGAGTGGTGACCATAGAAGGGGTGTTGTATGTTGCTTACGGTGGCAGTGTGTTGACCAAGTAAAAAAGGCTTATTGTTACTATGTTTATGCAGTACCTGTGTGTATAGGATTGAAAGTGTAGCCAGCGGTCTTGATGTGTATGCAGTTGTATATAGGGTAAGCCTTCTGTAGCTACTGTGTCTGTGTTGAAGTTGTGATTAAGGCAGATGATGATTAATTTGATGCTTGTGGTGGTAATGCGTGCTTTGGTTGGTTGGTGGTTCATGTAGTTTCTGGTGATTGTGATGGAAAGCGGGGGTTTAGGGGAGTAGTACAGTTTTAGTAAATCTGGATAAACTGATTCCAGCCAACAAGACCCCATTATTGTTTGTTAATCTAGCCCTATTTCCAGGAATCTTAGTAGGAATCAAGACGCTCTGATGATCTCAAAGTGTATCATCCCCCTTAATGCTGTGTGTGTGGTCATTGTTTGAGAACGATTTGGAGAGTAAAATCGAAGCAGTTCAGTTATCGGCCGTCTATATGCTTACACGTATTAGAGTCAAGTCACTTTCTATTCAACTGTTGGGTTGGTACTCCGATGTTAAGAAGTGGAGCTGTGTGGCAACTGAAACAGCGATAGTGTGCTGGTTGTCGGCTTGCATGAGGAGGAGGAGGCACACAACACACATACACTTATACACACACACACACAGACAACACACACACTCACACGAATTTCTCCACATCCACCTCTGTATACGCACGCACATACTCTCTACATTTACATCGCCTTAATTTATGATCATTACGAAGTTAGTAGGCGTTAAACTCCCAATAACCAAACCCATGAGGAGGAAGCTGGTGTTCGTTTGTTTGTTGGGGACGATAATATTTAATTAAGCTTCTGCTGGTATTGTGGTAAACGTTGGTGAAGGAATTATTTGGAGTTTGTGATCGTTATTAATAGTGTTGGTTTGGTTATAGCTCTACCTCGTGGTGTTAGTGTGGTTGTGGTGATGGTGTTACAGTAGTGGAGGTAGTGATGATTTTAGTGTAGTGATGGTGTTAGTGTAGTGGTGGTGATGGTGTTAGTTTGTGGTAGTGCCGGAGGGTTCACCATCCCGTTAGTGACCGCGTTCCAGACCCTCCACCTCCCCCCTCCCCATCCACCACCACCATCATCCACCCAACTACCTTCCCTATCCCCACTCTCTCTCTCCCTATCCTTACGTTCACTCACACTCCCCCCGCCTCTCACTCCTTCCTCCCTGTTCCCCGCTATCTTTCCTTCTTCCACGATCTCCTTCCTTCCTCTTTCCCTCTCCCTTGCCCCGCACTCCTTCATTCTTACCCATTTTTCCATTGTTGATTATCTTCGCAAACGGATTTTGTTAGATTGTTTCCACTCATGATTTTGTAAACTAATGAGCAAACCATAGGATAACAGGGCATTATGAAGCCTAGATGTGATTAATTTATGTTGGATCCCAGGTAACAAAATCAAGTCCAGGAAACACATCCATAACACTGCCACCATCACATCCATAACACTGCCACCATCACATCCATAACACTGCCACCATCACATTCATAACACTACCACCACTACCACCACATCCACCACAACACTGCCATCACCACATCCTCCACAACACTGCCACCACCACATCGTCCACAACACTGCCATCACCACATCCACATCACTACCACCACCACATCCACATGACTACCACCACCACATCCACATGACTACCACCACCACATCCACATCACTACCACCACATTCACAAACACCATTACTACAGGGGGCCCCCACTTGCTATGTGTCTGCCATCTTGTACTATAACGAGTACCACACTGGCGTTTTCTATACCACTCACTTCATAACCGCAACCACCTGCAAACCGCAGTTCTTCAGTCATCCATGACGTAACTTTAGGTTTTCGCTTGACACGTGACGTAAGGTGGTGATGACGTTACGATTTCTCCAACACTAGTCACTGGCTGACCTGATTTAACTCCGATGTTCTACTTCTTGTTAATGCTTAATACGTACACTCGCGGTCAGAAGTTGTTTCCTGATCCCCTGGAACGATGATTCGCAACCAGGCGAAGTTGAAAGGTTCGAACAACAGTATGTCGTGTGGAGAGAGGTGCAAGGTGCATCGTTGTTCGAATTTATCATGTCAGGGAATCAGGACACAACTTGTGACTGCGACTGTACACTCCAGGACTATTTTCACGACCACTTCTACTGGAGGACAGTGGCATCGCTTGGTAGGTGCTGAGAGCCATAGAATGGGTCCGTGGTGCTGTATGAGTATTGTTTTTTCGCCTATACATGACTATGGAGCACAAACCCGTCCAGAATTTCCAGAACGGGGCCTGTATTCTTTTCCCGCCCATCCATTCCAGACATAAGCCCACCCACCCACCCACCCAGCCAGGCCTTCCTGTAAAGAGGTGGGCTGGGGGCCGGGCGGGTCACGGCGTTCGTCTTTGTGTGTGTATAATTTAAGGTCAGTGAGCACGGGAAAATGAAAGCCAGGCGAGATGGGGCCATAAGTCACCCATGTTTCGAGATCCTCACATTATTTTTAACCGAGACCTGTGTGTATTGGGTTCCATTATTCTTTTTATAGTTATAACCTCTCTCCCCGTCATCAACTTTATCACAAAAGTGAATGGAAAGATATCGATGGGGGTTTGGTTAGCGGGAATATCAGAGTCTGTGAATGTTTTGGGCACATTTCACGTTTTGCATTATTACACTCAAACTATACATTCTATGCTTATTAATACAGTAAATTGAGTTTGAGGAGACCAGGAAAATTGTCGAGAACTAGAATATTTGTTATTGTATGTTCAGAAACGTCTGCAATTAATTTAAACAAACCTTTTTATTTGTATACGATGTAAATGTGCTGTTTCCGAGTGACCAGATGTTATTAACTGAGCCTTGCTCAATTTACAAGCTAAAAACAAGAAGGAAACAAGTGTTATTTTTTTTTTATCTGAGTCTAGCCTTTGAATGATAGAGAAAATATAAGTGAATGCAGTGTTATATAATGGCTTTGGGTGGTGAAAGTCGACTGGGGGGGGGGAGTGACAGGGGGGAAACTTTAATTTTATGAACAAGGGAAATTAAAGTACTCGAATTGTGGTTCAACAAATAAAGCTATGAATATGGTAAACTATAGGGTAATAAAGATGATGGGGAGCGATGGGGGGATTGTTTGATGATATTTAGGAAAGGTGATGATATTCATTTTTTTCTGTTTTTTCCATTATCTTTTTTCCTTCTTTTCTCTCTCTTTTCTTCAAACTGTGGTAAGTTGAAAGCCTTGTGAAAGAGGCAATGCGATTGTTTAAAAGATGGGTTTTGGTTTTGCTATGATGAAAAGTAACTTTCTCTTATTTTGGTAATGAAAGTGAAGATTCCTTGTAAGGAGTGCTGAAGGTACAAGTTTTAGTTTTGTCAAAGTTTGGTGCTGATAATGAATGAAGCTGAAGAACCTGAGAACTTCAAATATCCAATGATTGTTGCATCGTTGAAAGAGAGTTGCAATAATACTTGTAACAGTGAAAGTGAATATTGCAGCATAATTAGTTATGAGTGTTCAGGTCACAGTATTGCTTGTACTACAGTATTGAAAGTGAGGTGACAGAAACAATACCCATATTTGTAATGAAAGTGAAGATTGCAGTAGTAGTTGTTGAAGTGTAATTGAATGTTGCAAATTATGAAACTAAAAATGCAATACAGTAGTGATAAATTACAGTAGTATTGTATTGTAACGCTATCGAATATTCATGTAACAATAATTTTTGCAATGAAGGTGAAAACGATAATGATTGCAGCGATGAAAAATAGTGGTGAAAGTGATATGCAGTAGTAGAGAAAAAGCTTGGGAATATGTCTGTTTTGGGGTTGACTTCATTGTTTTTGTTTTTTGTGCGTTTCTTGAAATTTAAATTACAGTATTTCTGTTATATAATTTACTGGAAGAAAGCAGACAAAATTAATGAATCCTTTATGTAATTTTCTAAGCCAAAATTTTAATTATTCTGCATTTTAGTATTTATACTGTAGGATGAAGAAAGAAATCCAATGGTCTATAATGGTCATATGATTTGGCTTGTTTACCGTGTGAAATTGTGTATGTGTGTCCCATAGGGTTAATGATTGTCGAGTAAACTTTCCTTAATTCCAATTTTGTGTGTGTCTTTTCCCGTATTATGTTGCGGAAGTACTGTATATTGAGAGACTAGGATATGTTTGTTTTTTTTATGAAATATTTTGAGTGATAATGTATACACACCTCTTTTCTCTCCCTCAACATGAAGAGAAGTCAATTTTGATATAGGGCCTTATGAGTTTTGTTTTGTTTCAGGAGCGGGTGGCTGGGTGTGAAAGCGAGGTAGAGGGTGGTGGTGAGGGTGAGGGTGAGGAGGCTGGGGTAGCAGCGGCCACCCTAGAGGATGCCCCACCTCCACCAGATGATGTCCCTCAACACCCCGCCCGACGACCTATGAATGCCTTCCTTATATTCTGCAAAAGACACAGAGCACAGGTCAGTTCATATAAATACTCACCTGCATCCAGTGACTCACTAATATATTCTCACTTGCTGACCTGTTTAATAGTACATTCATGCTTACAGCCCCTTGTACTCACATCACTTGCTGGTTAGTACTGTGTCTTACATGACATTACTAACTCAAGCATGCATGCAGTCATCTTTTCATACACTTAGTCACTTATGCATTAATTGTTTCCCTCATTTATGAATAACCATACTCTTTGTCATCTCCTTTCACATACAGTGCAGTCACTGGCTCTCTCATTCAGTATTGTGTTAACTTTCATAATCACTCACTCCTCAGTCCTACATCTAGTCGCTCACACATACATACTCAGTCCGTCTTCATTCATCTTTACACTCACTCATTCACCTAATCTCCCTGTCACTTTATTATCCATTACTTTATATAAATGCTTGGTTAATTCAGGTAAATTAGTTAATTCATTATTTCTGTATGTACTAGGAGTAATGTTCTTCCAGTAAGGTCCTTGGTCAGTCAATCAACTTATCAGTAAATAAGGCAGTCAGTCAGTCATTTTTGATAATTTAATAAGGTTCAAAGTACAGTACAGTAATTGGTTAGTTACTAGTCATTTGTACTATCAATCGGAAAGGCTCTCAGTCAGCCAGTTGGTCATTCAATTTTCAGTCGGTAAATAATTATTGTAATGAATCTCTTTTGTGATTATATCGGGCTATAGTTTCCAACTAATTAGTCTTATCAAATCAGTAAGGTACATAGATAAAATAAACACTTTGAAATTGGGACTATATTGACAACATTTCGCTGCTGTTGCATCGGGTCTTAACTTGAATAACTAATTGTGTATGTTTTCAATAAAGGCTACCAACATTTTTTTTTTTTTTTATGACTATGATTATTATGCTACAGAGTGTTCTAGTTATTTAGTCATGAACTACATTGCTTTGATATTTGTCTGTCAGCCAGTCTGTCTCTGAGTTACTTAACCGATTATTATATGATTGTATTATCTGGAAATTTTCATTTGTATCATGCTTCATTGTGAAATAAGAGTGTTGTAACCTTCCACAGGTACGAGAGAAGTATCCCCACCTTGAGAATCGTCAGGTGACCAAAATTCTAGGAGAGTGGTGGGCAGACTTACCCCCCCATCACAAGACTTCCTACACCGAGCTTGCCCGTCAGTACAAGGAAGCTTTCCTGCGTGCTAACCCTGACTTTAAGTGGTACAAGATCCCTGCCCAGCCCCCTCGCCCGCCCCCAGCCCGCCCCTCCAACCAAAAGGTCCCTCGTTGCAACCCACTCCCTGCAACGGATGGGGCTATTACTTTTGGCAAACTGGCTGGTGAGTAGCCTGATGATATTGCATTGGCATTATTATTCCCTGGAATGGAAAATTATTGCTGTACTTTTTGTTATTTCTTATTTACTTTTGAAAGAAGTAATGATGTTGTGTGAATATGTTTGGAGACTACTTCTGTGCTGTATACTATTTCCAGCCAAGCATAATAGAAAAATAATTAATGATGAGAAAATTAACCTCAAATGAAATTAATTCATAAGGTATTTCAGCCTTAAACAAATAGCATGTGACTTCATATTTATGACTTGATAGTAGCTAATACCAATGGAGTTCTCTAACCACTTATGAGATTCCAGATCCATGAAATTAATATTGTTCCAAGTATATGATACTTATATTTAATTTGCCAGTGCTTTCTTGTACCTGAGTAAAATTGATAGCCATTTGCAAAAACAAACTGTAAACTCTGCCTCACTGCTTAAGGATTGGAAGATTATGTTTCTGTCACATAATTTCTCTTCATTAATGAAATTGACGCTTCTTTCTATGTTCACTTGCAGATGAGGCACAGATGGGTGGCCTGAGCACTTTACTGTCTCCGGCTGCCAGCAGTAGTGTTGGATCATCTGCCACCACCAGCCTTACCACCACTTATACTCCAACTGCCTCTGCTAATTACACACCAGTTATCACTCATATCCCTGGCCCCTCACCTCCAGGTTCTTTTTCTACAAGTTCCTTTTCCTCCCCTGGTGGCTCTCTTTTGTCCACAACAGCTGCCATCACTACCACTAATGCTGCTGCCACCACCTCCATGAGTACAAACACGGCTGCCACCAGCCTGCCATCATGGCAGCGCCTTGCCCCACTGCCATCAGTTGCTGCCACCTGCAATGGACCCAGGGCTTCTGCACCTAATGAGACTGCCTCCAGCAGTTTGGCAACGATCCACCCACCTCCCATGAACCCACACATGCCACCCAAAAAACGGTACCTTCATGAAAACCTTTTAAACTCCCATGTCACACCCCCACCTCAGCCACTACCACAGCCACCACCACAACCTCCACCACAGGTGCCACCAGAGATAGAGAGGAGTAAGGCCACTTATGATATACCTCAGGTACAGTATTGATACTGTTGTTCAGAATTTTTATTTTCATGTTGTGAATTTTCTTAGAGAAAATTAATATATTTTGGCACACTTCTAATATACTGTATTTATATTAAATTGTTTTGTAATTACAGTATTCTACTAGACAAATAAACAGTGGTTATAATACCATAGTATTTTATTGGCTGATCAAATATTCTTTTTCAGAAAAGCCCAACTGAGGAGCACAATATATTGCCTGGTGGATGGCCAGGCAGACCACGGGTTGAATACGAGGGTGAGGGAGACCGACATCAGCGTCACCGTCCACCCAATGGATGTATACCATCTCCTGATGCCCCTCATGGCCCTGCCCCCCCCACACACCAACTCCCCTATCCTCGCTCACCCTCTCGGGATGAACAGCCTCTAAATCTCACTACAGAGACAACTACCTTTTGTGCATCACAGCAACAAATAATCAATAAAATAGTGGACAAAATGTGTGTTGCACCAAACCATAACAATGCTGGTGTTGATAACCGTTCAGACTTCCCTCGCTTTTTCAGACCCGAAAATCTGAATAACAATAATAACGAAATTGAAAAGCCAGCATTTCACAAGGCCATTGATGCAAGGATAAATGGCATGTGTGATGTGAGTTTAATAGTATCTAAAGTGTCCAAAACTATTGACTTTGTGATTGACCGTGCTTATGATGATGAAAAGGACAAAAAAGAGAAGCATCATAGAGATGAGGGTAAAGGTCCACCAACACAAGTAGAAACAAAGACTGTGAGTTCAACAAATGGTACGACAGAGGCCAAACAGAGGGAGGAAGGGGAATGCGAGGGAGGTGATGGGGGGGGCAGGGAGACTGTGAGCAGCACCAACACTAACGGAGTAACAGTGCAAAATTCCCGTCCCAGGAAGAGACCAAAAGAAGACGGGTCAGAGGAAGGGGAGATCTCACAGAAGAAGGTGATTTTTCTTAGCATTCATCATCCTTAACACTTTTTTCTTCTTTTTGCAAAGAGTGTAGAGGATGCAGTCGCAGGAAAAGATTGGCAATCAGGAACTTTCCCTGCATAGTATACAAAGGGTGTTTGTCTTGTCAGTAAACTTTTACTATTGTCAGTCTTCTTCCCTCTTCATTGGACTCTTGCTTCCCTCTCTCTATTGAATGTGGGCTGAAACCCAGTTTGAAAGAATAATTATTCTCAGACCCTGTTCTGAAAGGATTCAGTTTCCTTTACTGAATGTTACAAATATAGTGAGCAAACAGCTTGGCTGCTTCTCTTGCCAAATTTACTTTGCTTTTATATATTAGGAATGTATTATATTGTATATTGCTGAGTCTTTGTCACAGGCTTTGCAACATTTTACTTTTAAGTATTTGGAGATACAAATATGGTTACAAACTCATGGATCACCTTGTATAATTATAAATTTTCTACTTTTCTCATTTTTACTCGATGCTTTATATGAGATTTCTATGAGAACTGTTCCCTTGCGTATGTGATCCACCCACATTGATTAACATATACAGTATCTCCTTCCACAGAGAAGAGAAGCTGGTGGTCGAACAGGTCGAAGTGGTGGCCGGGGTGGGGCGGGTATGACTGGAAGCCGGTCAAGGGCTCCTCGTGCCTGCAAGGGGAAGATATATGAGGAGTTAATCTCTGAAGGGGTTTTGCCAGCACCACGCAGAGCACGGTCTCGCAACACCAGGTTAGTCTTTAGTGATATTTTCTTGGTAGTCAATAGAGCAGGCCTTGGTACTCATTCAAAAATCTAGGTAGGTCTATGAAAAGTTGGTATATGATTGACAATTTTTTTTAACAGTAGGATTATTTCTTGTTATTAATAATAACGATGCCAAATCAGATAATCTATGTATTATAAGTGCAAACTTGAACAAATTGATTCAGAATGTGTTACAATACAGTAAAAGTCCCTTAATCCGGAGGTCTATACCTCGGAATGCTCGCTCCCCTGGAACTTTTTGGGCTCACCAATTTTACCCATAAATTCTGTATCCCGAATAATAATAATAAAAAAAAGTATTCTTCCGGGATATAATTCAGTATTGTGGGTGTCTACAGTATTCATTATGGCTCCTAATAAACCACCAAAGAAGACCACTTAGAAGTTGAAACCTCGTAAGAAATTAAATTACAAGTGTCAGACTGTCGGCTACGATCCTCCCGACACTCATAAATTACGTGTGACAGGCTGACAGCCAGTGGTGCCAAGACTGATGCACAAAATTTCCCCAACTTCAACAACAGAATTTCCCTATTCGCCTCAATAAAACCCTGTTTACTCTTTTTTTGACTGTCTTTATTTTTGGTATTTCGTCTGGTAGAAATTTCCCTGTTGACTCCTGAACTATCTTCATATAATTTCCGTGTGTCGTATACAAAATTCCCTAAAGCAAAGAAATTTCCCTGCACCTGGCAACAAGTGCAGAGAAATGTATCTGTTTTGGGGAATTATATAAAGAATGTTCAAGAATAACTAGGGAAATTTTTACCAGATGAAGTACTAAGAAGACCATAATTGTTCAAAAATAAACGGGTAATTTTTGAGGCAAAAAAGGAAATTTTAAAGGTGAAGTTAGGGAAATTTTGTCAAGCAGACCTGGCAACACTGCCTGGCAACAGCTGCAATCCTCCCACCACCCCCTCCCTACCTCATAAATTATGTGTGACAGAGAAACCTGTATTTAAACGTAATAAAAGTATTTTATACGTATGTTGGGGGGTATTTTTCGATAACACGGAATTTTCGCTAATTCGGAAGTCTCTAATCCCCCTGCCTTCCGGATTAAGGGACTTTTACTGTAATAGCAACAAAATCCATGTCCAATAAATATCCCACTCAGTAGAGTAGGGGCCCAAGGCTGGGATGGTACTTATAGTCATGCCCAACATGGAATGGCTAGGTATTGTATTATCTTGCCTGTAAATGTAATGCAAGGGAGTGAATTCATGGAAAATAATCCCCTCAGAAAGCTGGGATCAATTGTATATTTGTATTACTGTACCTCTTTTTTGCTGAGTTATATTACACTGTACTAACATATTACATTATTACAGTGTTCAAATATTAGTGTTGCATTATTTGTTAAGGAATATTTGGTGAAAATGTGGGTGGAAAGGTTGACTTTTTTGGGAAATCTTAGGTTGAAGTTGATTTTCCCATGGGTTTACCTCTCATGAAATTAGTACTTCATGATGCCTTGCTAATATAACTTTATCACCAAGGATACAACAGCACTGTAGTAGCATGGTATGGGTGAACATTTTTTGTGCTGAAAATACATCCTCACATGCTGACAGCTATTCCAACACTAGCAAAACAAGGCTGGTGTGACTCGGGGAGAGTACCTAAGCGCAAACACCCTGTGTTGTGAGCCTAATCAAGTACGTCAGGCGGCGCTGTTGACTTATGTCGTCACCTGCAGTTACCCACACTTGGTGGTGTCGACTTACGTCATCACCTGCGGTTTAAGGGTTAAAGGGAGGTTCTCTAGTTGGTAAATTGGAAGGTCTTTGATTCCTCCAAACTATGCCACAAAACAAATCCCCTGTTCATACTACTGAGAGCGTCTGTTTTCTGGCATAGTTTGGAGGAGTCGATTCCTTTCCAATTCACCGACAAAAGAGTCTCCCCTTAAGCATAGGAAGGATTACCCAGTGTGAGGCTCAGTGTTTATGTTGAAGTGGTCAGTTCCATAATGTGGCACTCCAGTGAGGCATCATCAGTTATGAATGGATAGATGTGCTACAGCAGATTGAGGATTGAGATGAATTTTCCTAATTGCAATACCATAGCCTACTTATGTTATCACAGATTGGAGGAGTCTGAGGGAGGAGGTGGAAACCTGGAGAGGGAGGAAGAGGAAGACAACCCCCAACCCCCTCACCAGGAAGAAGAGGAAGAGGAGGAGAATGAAGAGGAGGCTATAGAAGAAGAAGAGACGTTACACTCAAAACCTTCTGAGGGGGAAAATGGGTGTGTTTACTATATTTTTTTAATCGGGTTTATTGCCAGTCCTAGTGATAACTTATTTTGCTGTGTTCAACATACATTCATGCTCACTATGTAGGATTCAAACAGTCTATGTACTGATATACAGTAAATACAATTTAGCATTATGAATTGCCAAAATACTGAATCACCATGTGATGCTGATTGTGTTAATTTCTCGGTGTTTAATGAGGTGCTGAAACCTCCCTTCCAAGTATATTATATTAAATAAATTTCGTCCAGTAGACAGAATGAGCAATGTTAAAACTAGAACTGGGAGGTAGAATTGTAACAAGGATGTCTTTTACTCAGAGAGGGCAGTGTGCGTAGGACAGAGGATGGTGGCAGAAGAGGACGCAGGCAGTTACGGCGGCTACACCCCGAGTCAGTACATTATATATCTATGACAAGCTGACTGAAAATTGAATATAATATGCAAGAACTCTAAAAACTATACCAGATTCACTAGATTAAAAGCCGTTACTGAATGTATGCCATATGGGGGAGTTGGAAGAGCTTATTTTGGGGAATTAGGCATGATGTATGACTTAAATGGTGAACCATCATTCAAATTTAAATTATAAGAAACTTGTATACTAACATTCTCTTTATATTTTAGTGACTTCAATTTGGAGGCACGAATTGAGGCACTTCCATCACTCAGTTTAGATGAGTTTACCCGCCGAAAGAAGGAACGAAAACGCACTTCTTCTGCCTCATCCACACCTCTTTCATCATCAGCACCTGCCGCCACACCAACCACATCCATACCCTCCCGTGAGTAACTGGAATGGAAAGGTGCAAATTATATGAATGGTGAAAATCGCCTGTAGTATTTCTTTATGACAGCACTATGCTTAGCGAGTATTGCTATTGCCTTATTTGTATCTAACCGTACACCCTTGTATCGTAATTGGAGTATATTTGTGGTTTTTTTATCATCAGTTATCTTATGTAGACCTATGCTGAAATGTTCTCACCAAATTTTCTAATAATTTGAACACAATATATATACAGTAAAAGTCCCTTAATCCAGAGGTCTATACCTCGGAATGCTCGCTCCCCCGGAACTTTTTGGGCCCACCAATTCTACCCATAATTACTGTATCCCAAAAAATAGAAAAAAAAATATATAGAAAAGAAAAATCCGAAAAAGTAATCTCCCGGGATATAATTCAGTGTTGTGTGTGTCTACAGTATTTATCATGGCTCCTAATAAACCACCAAAGAAGTCCACTAAGAAGTTGAGACCTCATAAGACATTAAATTACGAGTGTCAGCTGCGATCACTATCATCCCGACACTCATAAATTATGTGTGACAGTCAGTGGTGCCAGGTCTGATATACAAAATTTCCCCAACTTCAACAACAGAATTTCACTTTTTGCCTGAATAATTCCCTGTTTACTTTTGACGGTCTTTCTTTTTGGTATTTTCATCTGGTAGAAATTTCCCTGTTCACTCTTGAACTATCTTGATATAATTTCCTTGCGTCGATTACAAAATTCCACAAAACTGAGAAATTTCCCTGCACCTGCCAACAAGGTGCAGGGAATTTTTTTCTGTTTTAGGGAATTTTGAAGTCCACACAGGGAAATTATATAAACAAGAGTAACCAGGGAAATTTTTACCTGATGTTTATTCAAGAATAAACAGGGAATTATTGAGACAAAAGGGAAATTTTAAAGGTGAAGTTAGGGAAATTTCGTCAAGCAGACCTGGCAACAGCTACGATCCTCCCGTCACCCCCTCCCTACCTCATAAGTTACGTGTGACAGGGAAACCTGTATTAGAAGTAATAAAAGTGATTTATACATATTATTGGGGGGTATTTTTCGATAACACAGAATTTTCTTTAATTCGGAAGTCTCAAACACCCCTGCCTTCCGGATTAAGGGACTTTTACTGTATAATTATTCCAGATTGTCAACGTATATTTGCTCGTGACTAGCTTAACCTGCTAGACCACAAGACATGAAACATGTGATGATAAATATTTATTTTTCTAACAGAGGTAGCAAGTATTGGTGTTGTGAGCAGCAGCAGTCGAGTATCTGCAGTGGCCGATTCCACCTCGGACCCTCTCACAGCTCCCCCCACCTCCTCCTCCTCATCACCCCCTGCCTCTCCTACTCCAACTGCACCTCGTGTAGGAGTCACCAGTAGTATTAATGGAGGGAACTCTTCAGATGGAGAGACTACCTCATCCCCTACTCCATCTTCATCATCATCTTCCCAACTCAGTCCCAGTGGTGAGAGTGTGGGAGGAGTCGGGGCGGGTGGGGATGGGGGCCCACTCATTGGGTCTCAGAGGAGGAAGGCACGTAAAACGACCATCACTCGGCATGACCCAGACAACGCTCCACTCCGCCGAGGTACTGTACATGTTGTTTGTGTGGATGTAGTACTGTCTTCCAGTTTTTTACTAAGATGTATGGAAAATGGTCATTTTATAGGTTGTTTCTAAATTTTTTTTATGGAATGTGTAAGAAAGGTGTGGGTATTTTGATGTATACTAAACTCCTGTCTATTTATTCTTGCATACCACAAAAAAAAATCATAATTATAATTAACAATAATACTTGAAATCAAAAGTATTTCCGAAAAGCTTTTAGCACATTTTTTTCCCTCCTGCAGACACAAGTGTGGTGGAACAGAGTGTACTGACGAGCATGGGTTTGGCTGCATTGGCAGAAGTAGCCCTGAGTCAGCCTGTTATGAAGCTCTGAATCAACCAGTGTACTTCATCAGTCAACCAATGCAGTCCCGAGTTTGCCAGTAAAGCTCCATGTCTGCCATTAAAGTTCTGAGTCAGCCAGTGAAGCTCCAAATTAGCTGGTGCAGGTGAGTCAACAAGTCAACCATTTAAACTCCAAGTCAGCCAGTGCAGCTTGTGGGTTAGCCAGTGTAGCTCTTTGTTTAGTCAGTACAAGCAACACAAGAGCTCATAAGTCTCCAAATGAAAGTATTAATGTCACTACAATACCTAAGTTTGTTTCTCAAGTCACGAGTGAAGTTTTTAAAACATCGAAGTAACTCCTCTTCCCAATTGCAATTTAAAAAAAGTAACATTTCAGAGCAACACATAAAATATTTAATTTGTGCTGATTATGAGTGTGCCACAGTGATGGTGAGTTTATGTCAGAAGTTTCTGTATGCATACAGAAGATCTCATACTAATAGTATAGTGGTGGTAAGAAAAACCCAAGTACGTTCCATAAATGGTGTAATATTAAAAAGTAATTACAGTGTTTTGACCCATATAGAGCCCTTTTCAGGTAACAACTGTAGTGTACTTTAATGAACAGTATGTTTTTGAAATTCCACATGGGTTTTTCTCATCATAAAGCTCCGTTATGGGATTGTGAAATTCAAATCCAATAGTATAGTGGTATTGGAAACCCATTATAATAATTGGAGTTATTAGACTATTTCACTACGGGCTCAAAGTTTGTTGTAATTGAAGAGCCGCCTTCTGGAATCATTTGAACTCTGGTGATATGTTAACCTTTGTAGACATTTGCTGTCCACACTTCACTCCTTGGATGTTGTGGCGGTTGGACATATTCAGACGGCGGTGCTTCATTTGTTGTTCAGAGTTTTACCTAAATATCTCAAGAATCAGGCTTAGTATTACCACACTTCATCTAAGTCTGTATTTGCAAGTTATGGTACAATGTGATAAAATACAAATTTTGAAATAAAGTTCAGGATTGACTTTACTTTTGCAAACTCATTGTTTTTCATCAGACAGGAAATTTATGAACTTTTCACTCATTGTGTATATCACATCCTGAACTGATTTTAGTGAAGAAGTTATTTAATGTTAATTACATAATTTTATTCTTTATATTTAGGAAAAACAGTTGTAAGTTGGTTTTGAATGATACGTTGTATAGATATGTTGTCATGTTTTTTGTTGTTGATATAATTTTATTGTGGCAAGTGATTATAAGTTATCAGTGCAGGATGCCACATTAATCTTGGAGTTTACCCCAGTACTGTACTTGGCAACCCCATGCTGGTGTGTTGCTACGGCAGACAACAGGAGACATCTTTATCACCTGAAAGCTTAGCTGGGTAGTTGTAGTGCCCTTTGTTTAAACACACCTCAGCTCTTCTTATATTACTTAACGTTCATATAATGAAGAAAAATGTTTTAGAGACATACATTGCCAGCGTGTTAGATATGAAATAAGACATTTGGGAGGTTCATCTCAGTACAGTAGGAGGTAGTCCCAGTCAAACCTGAAGAACTAGGAACACGACTGCCTGTCCCACCAGTAAAGCCTCCCAAAATATGCAGTATTTAAAGTGGGTTACGCTCAAAAAGCAGGGTGAACGAAACTCAACGTGTGATTGGTGTCTGTGATTTGTGATAGCTTGACTATTCCAAGTCTCTGCAATCACTACAGAGGCAAATATCTTCATTACCAAATTGGCAACATGGTATGACAAAATGTTGATACTGACCTTAGAAGTGACCTTTCTATTGAGTAGGATTTAGGGCCTGTATCATAGTTCATGGAGAAGTTAAACAGTGAAATTAATCTAGCTGTCCTTTGTGTAGTCAGACTAGTATTGTCATCCCTGTAGTGTGCTTCAGTATTCTCTGTTCTTTTACTTCAAACTTTTTGACAAATGTGAATCTCTTGAACTGTTATAACCATATGAGGCTGGGATATAAAGTCACCAATGTTTTGTCTAGCTGTGCATAGATAATGTGCAAGGTTGTGGAAGACAGGGCTGGCTTGAAGCACACATTTTTATTTTACTGAATAAGCAACCACTTTTTACAAATTTTAAAACTATTTTCAGGTCAATAACTAAGGGAACACGAAGCGTTCTGTGAATATATTTAATATACTGTTGTATCTTTTGATAATTAGCGTACTGATGACTATATCTTAGTGAGAAGTAAATATTATCACTGATTCTGGAGAAGCCAGTGGTAGATCAGATACCTAGTAGTTTTAGGATCTGTTGTTAGATGGTAGTAGGATGTAAGTGACTTGTGTACATAATATTCTGGAAAGAAGTCTATGTGGCAAGGCAATCACAAGCAGTATTATTTATATTACTTGTGGTGCATTGAACCTTAGAGTTGTGAGTGGCTCCTGAATGAATGGCTTTAGGAGTGGTGATTGCTTAATATAGATGAAACTTAAGGAATGATACATGCTTATATATATATATATATGTTTATGGGTTTCTTGTTAAATTGTAAATGGGCACATTTTGAAAAAGAATTGTACACAGTACAATATAACTGAATAAATTTGACCTGTATCATCCCGCTCCTAGTCAGTGATTCGAGGGACAGTGACCGACTGAACCCAAATCTAGATCTGCCACTGGTTCTCCTCATCCTTGACTCATTGCCTTCTTCCCTTTTCATCATGAGAGTGTCCTTCCTCTGAAAATATCATCCCTCTTTGGGCATCCTTTCTCTTTGAAATGTATGAGTAATGCACCCTTAGCAAATTTTAGTGACCCGTCTCCTGATGGTAGCTCAATACTTTAGATTTTTCTCTACACTTTCCCTTTGAATGTCTTGACTGTTTTCTTTTGTACAATTGCAAGCTTTTAGACTTTTGTATCATTTAATGCAGTCCTATTTCTTTTAAAGAAGTTATTGCTTATATTATAGCACATTCTTCAAAATATTGTATACCATTTTGTTATTAGTCTTATCAAAGAGTAAGCATTTTCATCGTCATAAGGTCACGAGAAAACCATATAATTTGACATGTCAGTGAGTTGTTTATCTTTGTTCCCTGCCCTCCCCTCCCCTTTAAGCCATTATCGTGATGAATAAGCTTATGATGAGAGTTTAGACACTCGGCATACCATAGCAACCCTGAGGACAAAAGTAATACAAAGCCTGTACCTGACTCTTAGTGAAGTGTTATTTGTTGTCGGCCCCCCTCTTCTTAATTACCGAGATGGTTTCAGGTGCATAACTGTTGATTTTTACGACGTTAATAAGAAGAAAAATATAGGCCTCAGTGTAATGTTTTTAATGCTCACTGATTAAGCCTGGGTCAAGATATTTTAGTGTGTTCATAGCCTTTTACTAATATGTACTTCCACTCTCACTTAAGTGCACTTGCCAGAAAATATAAGACCTGATAAAAAGTTACTCAGACTCAAATTTTTTCTAGCATCTGTAAGGTAATTAAACTATTGAAATCTCAATTCTATCTGGTATTGAACAGTCATTGGGATACGACTATAGTTGCAGTTTTGATGTTGGTGGTTGTACTGCAAAGATGATGGCAGTTTACTTTGTCTAGTTGTTGATTAGTCTTATTGGTATGTATGGCACTGTTGGCTGCCTTGAGCCTAGCTGAGTGCCTCCACCAGGCAAACATAGGTCTCAGTAAGCAATTCAAGTAGTCTGGAATTTAACCAGACCTAGGTAATAACTACATAGTAAAACCATTGCCTGCCTAAATAAACCTTATTCATAGTGGCCTGATTATACAAACCAGGCAAACACAAAGAGACCAAGCCAAATAAAGTAAATTGTACAAGTTGAATTGCCCAACTGGGGCAAAAATGGTAAACCAAGCAGGCAAGGTAGACACTCTAGGGTTGCTCAGTCATGGCGCCACGTGCAATCGAGAGTATCAGAGTGACCCTATGGGATAAGACAAGTGTGCATTTATTGTAATATATTGTATTATAAACAAGAGTAAAAAATTCCCTATATATGCAGATATATATGAATGATAATGTTAATAAATCTATTTATTCTAAACTAAATGAAGTTTTTTTTTTATCAAGATCCAGACCCAATATTTTTTCAATGTGTTTTTCAATAGTGTAGGGAAGTGGCGACCCCATCGCCCACCATTCTTGCGATGGTGTAGTCAGCCTTGTATTCCCTACGAAAAAGGAGTGGGGAGTGAAGGTTGGGGACACTCCTCTCTAACTGTAATATGACCCCACCAAAGTTTCGAGTGGCCTTTGAGATGGAACACTTGCCTGTCGGGGATCCTGCAGGATTAGACAGGTGAGTATGGCTCTGAATGATTTGCAACAGTGGATGGAAATGGTGGATGTGTTTAAGAAAGGAAGGTTGGATATTTTGGGGATGTGTGAAACGAAGATGAAGGGGAATGGTTTAAAGGAATGGGATGGTGTGAAGTGTATCAGAGCAAGTGTGGGAGAAAATGAGAGGTGTACGAAGGGCCTGGGTCTGCTAATGAATGAGGAGTGGAGTGATGCCAGGTATGAATGTTTGTTTTGAATTATTAGATTCATCATGTAAGTAAAATATTAATTTGCAAGATTAAAATTGGCAATTTTGATTCTTTAATGCACCAGTTGACGATAAAAGTGTGAATTGAATGAGAAAGAGTTTCTGGAGTATTTTGAATTGAGTGGGTGAGAGCCTGACAAGAGTTACAGAGTGTTTTTTGATGGGTGACATGAGTGGTAAGGTTGGAATGGGTCTGCAGAATGTGATGGGAACGTTTGGGGTACCTGGAGTGAATGATAATGGAAGGAGAATGTTAGATATGTGTAATGAGAGGAAACACTGTGTGTAACCTGTTCTTCTAACACGAAGAGGCGCACAAATACACATGGGAGCTTGAGAGTGAGATGAGGCTAGAAAGAAGTCTAATTGATTATGTGTGGTAGAGGAAAATGTTGAATTATGTCAGTGATACATGAGCTCTTGAGGATCGAGAGGTTGTTTGTCTGATCATATGAATACAGTACTGTGTAAAGTGGTGGTAGAAGGTGGATGGGATAAATCACAAGAGGGAGGGAGGGAAGAGAGTACAGTATAGGTCAATTGGCTTGGGAATATGGTGCTGAACAGTCACGGGTACAAATGTATGCTCGTTGGTTACTGTTTCCTTCCTTCCTCTACCTTGAACTTAGAGAAGAGGGGGATCAGACTGCCGGACTCTAGTATAATAAGTCAACCCCGCCTTCAATCCCCGTACTAGAGTTGCAAGTTAGTGGTTAATCACAATATTTTTCTCTTAATGGGTAAATGATGGCTGTTGTAAACCATGATCATACACGTCGTAAACGGCCTAGACGTTATCATTTCTGTCATGCATTAATGACCTTCGTAATCAATAGGCATATACTCTTTCGCATGAAATTTTGCATATTTCCAGACCCAGATAAATGTACGGGATTTGATTGTTATACAACGTCTGCTGCAGGAATTATATTCACTATCTCGAAAGATCTTGGGAGAGTCAGAATCTTCAGGATGGTGATATAGAATGTGCGGCTTGGAATTTACACCATCCACAAAAGCAACTAAAGAAATGGAAAGTGTAAACTACGGGACAATCGATTCTCTTCCAGCGAGTTGCTTCGACCGTCGCGTGAATACTTTATCACCTAACTTTTCGCTCGGCTTTCACACCTCCACGCACTCAGCCCTTCGCTTCTGCTTCTGTAAACTAGTCTGGTAGTAGTATAAATGAACTTGGGTACTGTGAAAATGTGTTATGCTCAAAAGAGCAAACAGACAGCAGGGGAGGTCAGCAACAGAACAGAAAGACAGCATACATAGAAAATTTAAAACAACACAACAGAGAAAGTCAGCAACATGTATTAAACAGCAAGGAAGTTTAACAACGAACAAAGGACAGACAAGAGGGGAAATTAACACACAGATAGAGAAAACAACAGTGAAGAGCAGCAACACCCAGCGCGGAAGGTCAGCGACAGACACAGACGACAGGGGAGGTATGTATTGTAGTACGGTCAGCAATGGAGGACGACAGACAAGACGTGCGACACACTTAAAGTCTGGAGCTAACGTCAGCAGAGACCTTGACCCTACTCGTCCATACACCTCTATGCTGACTCCACCATGTCCACCATTGTTTGTCTGGTGTCCGTCAGATAACACGAACACACGAGATATTCACCAGTCCTTATCACTTCTAACCCTGACACACACACACACATGGTTGACTTACACCTTTCCCTGCACTAAATATAGCATTCAAACAGTTTTTCTGTGCGTGCCTTTTTCATTCACTTAACCACTCGCAACTTGGTAATAGCTACCAGGGCAACGTTGATATCTAAAGGGTGGGGAGGTTTGAATGAACATGCTTGGATTGAACTCCCGCTGATCATTTCTGTAAGCCGTGATGCTGAAGGTCTACCACAGAGATGCATAAAGATTCAGGACATTCATTTTGTATAAATTCCCACATGTTTCAACTTGCAAGGGTCAGAGCTCCCTTTGTGTACACAATTCTTACGGGAAAAAAAGTGGTTCATCGCCCACTTTTCCGACTTCCCCCGGGATCCTCAAAGCACTTACGCCGGTGTAAACCATAGTATAATATGGTTTACACAGGCTTAAGTGCTTTGTGGATCCCGGCCTTCATGTGCTTTTTCCCCTCTGCTCCAAGTACACTTTCTTCAGTAAATCTTCCATTAATAAACCAATAACAATGAGATATTACAGACTCACGTTGTTCAATCAGTGTATCCTGTGTATACCCATATGATCAAACAGAGTATTCAACCAGCTGAAGGAAAACAGAAAAAAATTGTACTAAATGCAACTACAATGTTGTTGTTGAAGTTCCTCAAGCTGTCTGGCCGAGGAGCTCCTGAGGAAGGCCATGGCCTGAACCAAGCTTTCCCACAGTGGCCCTCAGAGAGTGTATCTTGTGTTGTTGGCGAGTGTGGTTGTGTACATTGCAGTCTTCCATAATGTGTTTAATAGAATGGGGTGCTGTGTTGCATACCGCACAAGAAAGTATTTTCTTTTGCTGCAATGTGGTAGGAAACGCACCAGCTGTCATAGTGTAGAGTAGTACTGAAAAGCTGGTTGGTTATCCTCTGTGATTGTTTATTATGGGGGCTCAAATTCCACGAGTAAAGACTTTAAAATATAAAAAATTAACATTCTGGTATTCACTCACTCATACTGAAAGAGATGCGAAAATTTTATGACTTCTATCTCAAACAAACTGATGTACAGTTTCCCACACATGAAGCTGGTACGCCTCGCTACTTGTGAGATAGCTACAATAGGAAGGAAATTTTGTTCACTCTCCTTTCTTTTGTAGCCACCTTACAAGTAACGAGCCATACTAACTTCATGTGTGGACAACTGTACATATTCTGATATATCTTCTTATCCCAAGTCCAATTTTCCAGGTAGAGAATTTAAGGCAAATATTTTATTTTGTGAACTTACAAAATAACTTCTAACATTTTGAATATTTAGACTTATGGAGTATGGACTTATCAAAAAAATAATTGGGGTTGGAAACTAAGTGTTGGTGTGGGAATATACGGGGAACTTAATAGTAACATAAGGCATCCATTGAGTTTAGTGTGATTTTAAAACAGTGGTTGTGTCTTCCGTTAACAAGTCGCTGGAAAACTCAAATCCCACGAGATTTATTTATTACTTTAAAACAAAAAATAAACACTGAATAATATAATATGAATGGAAACTAAAATGTAATATTCAAAATAAAATAATGATGTGTACTATATGCACTGTAGTGTACATTTACTCCTTAATTAACATCTAATGGAAGATAACTAAAAACAAATGAGAGTTATGCACTTAATAGTAACATTCGTGTATTCTTTATTAACTCTTTACACCGTTGTTCTTTTTTTTCACCATTACCTTTCTCTGTCTCTTCTGCTTCCTGGGCCTACTATGACTTCTTGGCAGGTGAGGAGGGTTAGAGGAGCTGGGTGAAGGTGGTGATGGTCGGGTAGGTTTCCAAGTCTTGCGTGGTTAGTGGTTTGGTGCCTTCCCTCACTGACAACACCACCTGTAGTCCCGCCTCCGTCGCCGCCTGCGCCTCTGTTACACCAACCATTCACACAAGTTACCCTTTTAGTTTCGTTTTGGGAACTCTGCATTTTCACTAATAACTCTGGAATCATTACCTAGTTGTTCGTTTGTTGGTTACATTCTGCATGGCTGTCCCATGGAGGTAGGGTTAATTTACCTCCTGCTTATGTTTGGCTATATTGTATTTTAAGTTTTTGATGTTGTCCTCGAGAAAGAGACGAGTACTAGAAATTTTTGGTTATCGAGGAATAAAAAAATTGAAAATGGTATGGAAAGTTCCTCATAGATTTCACTACTAATAGCTGTGCACTACAGAATAACTAAAAGGGAAATTTCTTACTCATACACCTACAACTTTATGAGATTACCTACGGTAGTCATTAACCTTCAAATAAAATACAAGATATTTATATACAAATCTATAATGTATAGGATAATATGAAGTAAGACCCAGTGAAAAGAATATATATAAAAAATGTAAACAAGTAAACTCAATCTAACCCTTTGCAACGTCTGTGATGAAGAGGACGGTGGCTGGGGAAGGTGACTGTAAGCTCTTCAGTATGTTCAGGTAACTATCACTCTCACCTTTTGCTCCTATCCCAGTGTCGAAGTGGTCGCTCAAGTACTGTAAGAATATATATATGTACACACACACACAAAATGTACTATAATGGTGACCGTGAAGGATTTAAGTATTTCTATAATGGAAAATCAACATCACACCCAAGATCTAGAATAATCTAGATCTTGATCACACCATGAGCTACTTGGAGCACGTAAGTATAGTCGAGTAAGTACAGGTAGGTAAGGTAATAACAAAGTACAATAGTAGTGATAATCCCTGTGTGAGGTGGTCAGAAGCAGCCAGAACAAGGTAACAAGAGGGACACAAATTTCGTCACTGGAGGAGGAAGAGGTAGGTCACGTGCCAATAGTTGTGGAGGACTGGTTGTAATGAAACACAGGCGGATGTGTCCAAGGTTCGTGACTGGAGTATAGGGACAAGTCACGTGGTTATACCAAACAATGTCAACATACCAACTAGTTTTCTACCTACTCTCTCTGGGAGGAAAGGTATATTATATAATATATACAGTACATAACTTACGTATAATTATTCGTACATATAAAGGTTAGGTTGAAAATCGGGTAAAAATGGGGGAAATATATATAGCAAAGTTCATTAACAAAAGAAGTCATGAAATCAAAAGAGAGAGAGAGAAAGAGACGTAAACTCACGTGCAGAATGTCGCCGTGACAGGAGTGTTTGAATAAAAGCTTTTGAGCCTCTACGCTTCCAGAGGAGTAGATAACCACCTTCTTCCCCTCCTCATGCCACGCTTTCAGTGCTCCTGGTACGTCCTCGTAAACGCTGGCCATAGAAAACAAAAAAAGGCAGAATAAATATCAGTGTGTCAAGTAAATATGGCTCTGTGATATGAAATAAAGAATTATACACTACGAACAACGGCCGAAGTCTGCTATTTTTGCTAACAACTGCCTGATGATTATTTGTTGTTGTTGTTGAAGGAGTGTAGAGTCCTATCTGCCATCCTAAGAGTGTTATGGAAATAGAAGAAAGTTATGACGGTGAGGATAAGAAGACTGAAACGGAACTGAAAAAGAAAGAACTTAGAGAAGAAATAGGAACGCATGGTGAAGGTACCAGCAAAAAGAAACAACAAAATTAACTGAGGGTTACAAAATAAAAAAAGGAATATCAAAGACGTGAGTGAACAGGGGCAGGGGAAATAAATGGTGCTGCAGGGGAGGTGTGTGTGTGTGTGTGTGTGTGTGTGATTATTCGTTTACGAGTACAGTATGAAAGTGTACGTACAGTATGTATTCCTCCCCCCCAACTTCATCACCACTATCCTCCCTTATGCTATGTGTACCCAGAGTTCTCCTTGCTGGCTGACTGACTGGCGGCATGGGGCAGTGAACCCTGTTGCTGGGGTTGTTGATGGTGACTTGGGGCAGATCGCGAGTGAGTGAGGAGACTCACCAGTAACAGCAGCAGCAGCAGCAACTCGGATCAATCTATCTAACCAAGTCTTTCAAACCATAGTTACTTCAGGAAACACACACACACACACACACACACACATATCAGTAGCAACAGCAGGTCTATCAAACCATGCCTTTCGGGACCAGAACTACTATAGAAAAATCATGGGTAATGCGATGATGACCACCACCAGTACGATATCTGGTCTGCATAGAAGTGTCAGGGAGGCCATCGTAGCGGTTATCGTAATCACCTGTGACCTGAATGGCTTACCCTGCATGTGGCGTATAGGAAAATAGGAAAATAATAGCTCTGATACTGTTAGAGATAGAGACTGATATAGATATTGTATGTAGATAAATACATAATCTGGCTGATATAACAAAAGAGAGAGAGAGAGAGAGAGAGAGAGAGAGAGAGAGAGAGAGAGAGAGAGAGAGAGAGAGAGAGAGAGAGAGAGAGAGAGAGAGAGAGGTACAGTACGAGGAGGGCAGAGTTGAGGCTCTATCGTCTCAGTTACGCACAAGAACTGGTTAACATAAACATTATATAAGAAGTGGAGGCCGTCACTCACCACTAGCAACTATCACCACCACCACCACAAACATTACCACAACTATCACCACAAACATTACCACTACTATCACCACAAACATTACTACTACTTACATAACTATTATCACCACCACTACGAAATATCAACACCACCACTACTACCACAACTATTATCACCACCATCACCATAACTCACACATATATCATCACCCCTATACCACAACTATTAACATCACGACCATCAACATTACCATCACAACAGCAGATATTATCACGAGGGGGAGTGAAAGCAAGAATGCTACCACTACCTTCACCAATAATGCTGAAATATGCACCCAACTCAGCTATCATTGTTACTAATGTATAAATAAATTCATGCACACCACTGTCACTTGGCTACAATTTATGCCTACCTATCATAATATTGGGCTACAACGTACAGAGCTCACCGCATCAATTCTCACCAGTATCATCTATCATCGCCGGGTTGTGTGACTTGAGGGACCCCGTAATGTAGTCAGAATATTGGAGGTTAGAGAGTCCTTCAAATATTGACACGAAACATCACTCATATAGAAGGAGCTTGTTTCGTGGTGTAGTCAGGAGGAATCAGAAGCCACCAAGTTTCCTACACGATCACAGGGCCCTTAACCACTTTCACCGTCTTCAACCTTACATCGACGGGTGACTGGGCTGTATTCCAAGTCAAACCCGGATGCGGTCGAAAGTGTCATATCCAAGGGCTGACACATTTGATTAGAAAATTAGGGAAACTGGATCCAGGTAGGCAGTCAGTCAGTCGCACTTCCTCGGTTACTACTACATTTTGTTAGCTTTGAAACTTGAGTTGAAATTTGGACCACATATCAGTACTATAATAATTACCACTGTTTCTACTACGACAACAGTAACAAGTCTATATATATCAAGCCTGGGAAATGCTCTCGTGACGACCACACCGGCTGCTAATAAAGGGTGAAGATGTTATCAGGTCATCCAACCCAACTCACCTGCCTACGTCCCTACCCTATCACGTTTACTACTACTACTACTGCTACTAGTCTACTACTGCTACTACCACTACTACTACTACGAACACTACTAATACTGCAACTGCTACTATTATTATTACTACTACTATTACTAATACTACTACTACTACTATTCCTGTTACTACTGCTACTAGCCTACTAGATATCAAACCAAGTAGATCACGCTACAGCCAACTTTCTCAACTTCTACGAATCCACACACCCACTCGGATTTTCTTAAGGGAGTCATTTACTTTCAGTGATTTCAAGGGCCACTGATTCCTCCAAACAGTGCAACAAAACAGTTAATCTACACGTATATATATATATATATAGGCTGTTTGGTTGGAGGAATAGCTAGCCTTCCAACTCAGCCAAAATTCATGATGATCCGGTTAACCCACTCTGCTCCCACTAACCCACAAGTATCCCACCACCAAGGTCGACGAGAGAACGCGAGAAAGTTGCCATATTTCCACCCATGTATCACCACCACCACCACCATCACCACCACAGAGGCTGCAGGCACTCCCACGGTTGACTTGAAGGCATCTGATACTACCACCACTTCCTCTCTCTCTCTCTCTCTCTCTCTGTGTGTGTGTGTGTGTGTAATTCGTCTACCATTCTCCCAGGTTACCTCGTATCATACAAATATCATCTCATATTATTGTAGTGCTGCCTTCACTATCTCTACTTACATCATAATATATATCTAGTTTTTATCACTGCCTCGTAATCATATGCAGGTCACAAAACTACAGTCAAATCACTACCACTATACCACTACCACCACTTCATATTACCACCATCACCACCACCACTTCATAGTACCATCACCACAATCACCACCTCACATTACAAAACTATAGTTACCATATCAATAAGTACCATAACCAGTTATATAAGATCGTTATTTTCAGAACACTATCATAACCACCTTACATTAGGCTGCTACCACCACCACTACCACTATCATCACAGCATTGTATAACACCACACCACTATCACCATCTTATATTATACCATTACTATCACCACCACGGTGTACCACCACTACAATCAAGGAAGGCTGCAACCACTCCTACACATGACTTGGGGCACCCAACTCTCTATACCACTTTCTTCCCAGTGTGTGTGTCTGTTTGTATGTTGGCTTTGCACAATTTAGCTTTAATTCTACTGTCATGAATTTTTTTATTCATCTGAATAAAGCCTACTATACCCCTTCCATCTTACATAATTATACATAATCTGTCTCACGTTTGATGATGAATCCTAGACACTGTTGTTATCAGGTATGTGTTTGGATAAACCTTAAACTATAGTTGGGAAAACGTCCCCCACAGAACGCTGACGTAGAGACCTGAAGATAACGAGATAAAAGTTGCCTTGGGCTCATAACAATTCAGAGGGCCCAAGGTTGGATATCACAGGCTCCCCTCAGTAACAAGACGGTGAGTTATATGGTTCTGGGTGAGGCCGTGAGGGTGGGTATGGGAAATAAAAAAGAGATGTGTGTGTGTATGTGTGTGATATAAAACTGACGGCGGTGACTATATAACATGCAAGATAAGGGTTACAGGATCTTGTGAAATATACTCTGTTATATAAATCATGATCAGAGCTTTCACAGAACTACCTATCAATTACTGCACATAACTCTGGGGTACATAACATTAAAAAGGAATTAATCACACAAGACTGGAATAATACAGAATCCGGCATTACCGTAGTTCATGCATGGGAATACAGTTATACAAATCTGGGTTTACTAGATCGTGGATACAGACAGAAGTCAAATGGGACTGATTGATGTATGGCTACGTGATGAGGGCGTGGTTACATGGTGGTGGAGGGGTTAGATAGGATGTGATAAGGAGGGAGGTGGTATTGAAAATGTGATTTGTTAAGGCAGGACAGACAGAGGGATGGGGCGGACATTTCGCTAGGGGGTGTGTGTGTGTGTGTATGTTGGTGTTTGAGGTGTGTGAGTGTGTGTATTTGAGATGTGTGTGTAAAGTGGTGTTTGGGGTGTGTGTGTGTGCGTAAAGTGGTGTGGTGTGGTAGTGTGTGTGTGTGTGTGTGTGTGTGTGTGTGTGTGTGTGTGTGTGTGTGTGTGTGTGTGTGTGTGTGTGTGTGTGTGTGTGTGTGTGTGTGTGTGTGTCATGGTGTGAAGTGGTGTTTGAGGTGTGGTATTGTGTGTGTGGGAGGTGTGGGTTTGAGTGGCATTGCGCCATATACAGGATGTTGGGAGTATTCCGAGTCATCGTACACTACATTCACCATTATATTCACATATTCATCATCAATAGACCATCCATAATCATTTCCGAAAGTCAGTCAATCTCTCTCTCTCTCTCTCTCTCTCTCTCTCTCTCTCTCTCTCTCTCTCTCTCTCTCTCTCTCTCTCTCTCTCTGTATTACTGAACCATCATAATGACCTCAGCTATGATTTTTCTTGCATAATTATTTGTGTGAATGTGCAATTTGGAGCTGTTCTTTATCATCAACATTTTAAATTATACAAAAAAATAAACAAACAAAAGTGTCAGTGCACCAACACTTTGAGAGTATTCATAGTGCCAGTGCACCAAACACTTTGAAAGTAGAGACGTATTATCACAGGAAACCAGTGACTGTGATAATGATAATCCTAAGACACATTATGGTTACTGCGACTTACATTACAATTTGATACATCAATGAGTGTCAATGATAATTATTTACGGTGCCATATTAGGTTATCCTTTTTTATTTGTAACAGAACCTGGTATAAAGTACTGATTTGTTTCCATAGAGGAGTGTTGAATCTTAACTATGAAAGCCCAAGCGTATCGATAGCAGAGGCCTCGTGGGAGAAAGCACTTACCATAGAACATTCATTCATAACAAAGAAACCACAACCACTGTATATATACAAACAATATACGATATACGTGCTCAGTGATGGACTAGCCGGTATGTCAGCCCTGTCTGGTCTTACAACTATACACACTACACGTTATAGACCATACAAAACAATGCCCTAAAAATAATTAGACTATTAATACACAGCTACTACATCTACCCACACCACGAAACTATGAAATCCTCGAAGTCAATAATATCACCTTGACTTGAGGGACACACAAACACATACACGCCAAGGAACATGAATTAAAACCACACACACACAGCACACGCACGTTATCATACACACCAAAAATCCTTTATATGTACAGTCACGGTCAAAAGTCCTGCATCAGGCTAATGAAAGTGAGTCGTGAGAGCGAATCTTAAATACCAATTTTACAGAGACCAACATAAGCTATAGTTTCCCACCATATTTCGAAGCAATTTCATTCGAAGTTGTTGCAGGACTTTTGACCCTGACTCTGTACAGTACCATCTTGAGAAACAGCTGCGACCTGGTAATATTATTCGTCGTAATGATAAAAATAAATCACAAGAAACCCTTACGGACTCTTGGGAATGACAACGTGGGCAGTATGTTTAAGTCCTTTGGATCTGCCTAACAATAGGACCGTGTGACTTGCCTGTCCTTTAGTGTTTTCATCAACACAAGTTAGCCATGTGAAAAGCCAACGAATGGAGAATATTCCTGAGTGAGGTGACGAACCATTTACGGCAACCGGATACTGATACATGTGTGTGTGTGTTTATATGCGTTATGTAAGTGTATAGGTGCTACGTATAGGTGTGTGCACTATGTACAGTTAGTGTATAGATGCTACGTATACAGTAGGTGTGTGTAATAATAATAATAATAAACGGTTATTGAAGTAGTAGCCATAAGGCTGAAAATACACAGTATATTATATAAGGTTGATGATTGATGGGAATGGTTTTATATATACAACAAGATGTGTGTGTGTGTTTATATGCGCTATGTAATAGGTGCTACGTGTGTGTGTGTGTGTGTGTGTTGGGAAAGTAAAGCTGCCATCGGTCGCAGGTGTGCATGGTGTGGCTGAGGGACGAAACGAACGGACGAACGAACGTGATACAAAGTGAACTGAGTTATACACACACGATTTGGAAATGGGTTAGAGACATTTTCCTTCCTCTTTCATGGCAATGTCTGAAGAGTGCAACTTTTTTCCCCCTTACTGATTTCTAGTCCATTAAAAAAGATAGAAAGTAGAGAGAACAGAGAAGGGAATCATTGGAGCAGAAAGTTAAGTTTAATTGACGCTACGTGTATACTTCCATTACCAAGGTGTTATTAAGGGACCACATAATGCAGTCACAAAATTGGAGATAAATGTGTCTTTCAAATATTACCACGAAACACCACCTATAGTGAAGGAACTTGTTTCGTGGCATAGGCAGAAGTATCCAAATCTCATACACGATCACAGGGTCCTTAAATTTGTCTAATACCACACACAATATAAAATACTTCTTCACTTTTCCATACAATCCATTCCATAAAATGTATATGAGCAAAATAATACGCATCTACTTGTGAATTACAAATATATTAAATTAGATGTATATTCATTATGATAAATTATTGCCATCAATTTTAATATGCCATTATAATGTCATAGGGTATATCGGCTGCTGAGTTTGCAAGGAGTTTATTAAGAACGGTTTCTCAAAGGGCATGACTATCAATATTCTTCTACATGAATAAGTGGTAATGATTATAATTATTTCTTCAAAGTAAATTGGTGCCCCTTGAGACTTGAATGTTTACTCTACCTCCCTCCCTCCCTCCCTCCACCCCCCCACCAACCCCTTGACCTCATTTCTACACCACCATGAGCAGGTGTGTGTGGGAGTGACCTGACTTGGCCTCTCTTGTGACCTTATCTACAGCCCCCTCCCCCACCCCACTGAATACTCCCCTGTGGGTCTCCTCCTCTTCCTCCTCCTCCCTCCTCTTTCCCTTACAACCTACGTTTGACACTTACTTCACAACACACACACACACACACTAATCCCCAGGCATTCTCTTTAGCTAACTTTCCTGTACACACCATGGAGATACACACATACACGCCTCTCTCTCTCTCTCTCTCTCTCTCTCTCTCTCTCTCTCTCTCTCTCTCTCTCTCTCTCTCTCTCTCTCTCTCTCTCTCTCTCTCAAACAAACAAAACAATACAATATAAGACCTCACCCACTCATCAGAAAACTTCCTCGCATTATCTATCCCTAAATCTTGACCAAGATCTATTTATTCACTTCCTCAGTTATTTTCAGGTCTGAAACTTTCTTATTTTACCTCCATCCTCAACAATACATTTTTTTTCCCTGCACTTGTATTGTTAAGAAAGAGGATATAAATGCAGATATGAGTAAAAAAAAGGAGAGAGTTAAGAGAGAGAGAGAGAGAGAGAGAGGGATTTGAGAGAATGGGAGTATGTGAAGCAAGAGGTGAAAGAAGGAGTAAATGAAGTGGAGGAAATGAAGGAAAGGGGACGAATGAGAAGAGTAGGAGGGAATGAAGACTAAAGAGAAGGTGTGTGTGTGTGTGTGTGTGTGTGTGTGTGTGTGTGTGTGTGTGTGTGTGTGTGTGTGTGTGTGTGTGTGTGTGTGTGTGTGTGTGTGTGTGTGTGTGTGTGTGTGTGTGTGTGTGTGTGTGTGTGTGTGTGTCCTAGGGAAAAATAAACAATGGAGGAAACAGAGAGAAGGGACAGCAAACTCAAAGATTAAAAAATACAGCACTATCCATTTCCTTTCCTTATTTTTACTTATATAACACAAAAAGAGGATGAAACTTTTACCAGACTTACAATAATCATGGACTACACTTACAACTGTCTCACTGTGGGACAGGTGGCAGTCAGTGTGTTATGTTGACATCTGACAAGGAATTAATACGGTATGTAGGGCAGACTGTGGGTAAAGGCAAGGAAGGAGTGTGTCTGTGTGTGGGGGGGGGGGTGAAGGGGGAGGGGGATGACTGAGCAAGTGAGACGGGAGAGAGAAGGAGGGGGGAGGGACTAGAAGCGGAAGAATGCAAGCAAGTGGACTGGACTGGCTGGAACATAGAGGCGAGTAGAGCAGCACAGGAGGGAGCGTATAATGGGGGGAAGAGTACAGTAAACCCAATGCACGAGCAACACGAATTGAGGTGAAAGTAGAATACAGTACAAGAGATTGAATGGGAAAGAATGCAGGATGGATGAGTGACATTTTTAACATTTACTTATTATCATCATCATCATCATATTATTATTATTATTATTATCATTATTATTTATTTATACTGTAAATCTACCGGTATATATTTTTTTCCGAGAGCAAATTGAATGAAAAAGGTGAACAAGAAGAGAAAGTATGTAGACTGGAAGAACAGGCAGCATGGAAAACGAATGAATACATAAAATATATAGTAGAGGTATATAGATAGTGACGGGAAGAGAATGGCCTTGGTATTGGATGGAAGACACTAGGAAGAGGTAGAAACGATGAAAGGTTATTATAAAAGTTGAATGATGGCCGTGAGAGAGAGAGAGAGAGAGAGAGAGAGAGAGAGAGAGAGATTGTGTGTAGAAAGTTAAGCCGATGAGGGTGAGTAGATTTGAGTTTGTATGTGGACTGGGAAGAGACGAGAAGGAATAGTGATAATTATGTAAATGAACGAAATAACAAACACACAAACTCCCACACGCGTATATAATAATATGATAAATAAATAACAATGTAAATAAGACAAGCAAGCAAGCAAGGAGGAGAGATGGGAGCGAATAAAAACGTGTGGAAAATAGTGAAAGACTGAATAATAGGGAGACGAAAAGAAAGGTCTGGTTGGAAGTATAGATGTGTTGCAGAGGCAGGTGTTTACGACAGGGGAAACATTACCGTGTGTGTGTGTGTGTGTGTGTGTGTGTGTGTGTGTGTGTGTGTGTGTGTGTGTGTTCTTTCACAGGTGTTTCATTGAGGCCGCACCTGTTGCTGTCAATAGTCTTGTCTCTCCCTGCTCGTCCTCCTCCCTCCCTCCCCCTCCTCTCTCTCTCTCCCTCTCTCTCCCCCTCTCTCTCTCTCTCTCTATCTCTCTCTCTCTAATTTAGCATACAGATCACGTTCATTTCACACCCACTCATATTCCACATAGCCTACACACATACCTCCCTTCCACCGTTAATTATTATTTTCCAACTTGGGTCTCATCTTCCATACGTTATATTTCCCTCGTATACACTCACTCCCAATCTCACCCATCCTCACACACACACACACACACACACACACACACACTTACTTCTACCCTCACCTCTGACACTTCAATTCTCCCTTAACACACTCCAACCAACCTTGCCTCACACACTCCAATCTTGTCTACCGCATATATTAACTAACTATACCGTAAAAACTGACACGAAGCAAAATTAGGTATGAGATGGAAATAATGTCTTACGTGGTTATATGAATGACACCGAACGAAGAAAACAATGTAAAACAAGAACGAGACACGACAGAAGGAGATAGGCTAAATGAGCGGCCTGATAACATTACAACTGATAAGATTCCTGTCTGTCTGATAAAGAGAAACCCCCAACACACACACACACACATGGACAAGATATATATATACGGTATATTTCAGAGGAGAGAATAGATAGGTTTTGCCAGACATGATATTAGGCTTCTCAGGTGTTTATCTAGGCCTTTATTCTTGCCTCTATTCCTGCATGGATGACTTTCACAGTTAGTATGCTTGTTTATTTCCCTGCCTGGTGATAACCCAGTCAGATATGGTCTGTGTGTGTGTGTGTGAGAGAGAGAGAGAGAGAGAGAGAGAGAGAGAGAGAGAGAGAGAGAGAGAGAGAGAGAGAGTATGATGAAATGTGAACACGTATGCTTTATGTTAACCAGTACGATGAAATGTTAACAAGTCGGCTAGGCTTCATGTTAACACTTTATTTTCATTCTGGATGGATGATTCAGTTTGACGACAACAGTGGAAACTCGTATAGCAACTCACAGGTACCGACCGTGTACACAACCTTGAGTCCTTCAGGTAAAAAACAAGATAGAGACAAAATAAGGAAAATGGTTACCTATTCCTAGTTATTTTCACGTCAATGCCATTTCGCCTAGAGTGTAGAAGAGGAGGGAACATTTGCACAACCTTGATTCCTTCAGCATAGAAACAATAAAAGGAAAACAATAAGGAAAATAGTTACCTATTCGTGGATATTTTCACGTCAATGCCATGTAGTGTAGAGGAAGGTGTGGTTTTATTTCCAAATATAAAGAAAGATACCATGTTCGGAATATTTCTCCACCTCTCATTTTTACCCTCCAACTCTTTTCCCTCACCATATCCTTTCATCTCTTTCCCTCTTCTCTCCTCCCTCGCTACTTTACATATATTTCCCCACTTTCCTCCTTCTCTCATCACTTTTACTTTCCAATTCTTCCTTCATCCTCCTCCCACTCTCCCATAACTTCTCCATCCATCTATTCATCCATTATTTCCACCCCCTTACATCCCTCACGTCTTATTTTATTCCCTCTCCTATACTCTCATTCATCCATTTTTCTCTCACTTCTCCACTCTGTACTCCCTCCCCACCTCACTACTTCATTCTCTCGTCCACACTCCCTCATCCCTCCACTCCTCCTCCCTCCACCCCACCTCCCTCCGGTCACCCTAGGAGTGGAGACAACCGTTACGTAAATCCGTGATATCCACAGAGTCGGTCCGGTTCCTGCCTCCCTCTACTAGGCTACTGCCCCTCTCCCTTCCCCCTCCCTCTGGACCCTACCTCCATGTCTCTCCTCCTTCCCCCAATTCCTCTTCCCCTCCCTCCAGCCTAGACTCCCTTTCCCTCCCTTCCGCCTCCACTCCCTCTCCTCCTTCCCCTCTCTCCTGCCTAGACTCCCATTCCCTCCCTCCCTCCTCCTGCCTCCACTCCGTTTCCCCTCCCTCTCCCTATTTCCTCCTTCCCCAACTCCTATATATTTACCCCTCCCTCCCTCCTTCTATGCCTTGACTCCTTTTACCCTCCCCCCTCCCTACTCCTGCCTCAACCCCTTCCGTTCCTGCTATTTCCACCACCACCACCACCACCTTCCACCTGCCTCTTCCTGCTACAACACCTCTACCCTCCCCTACCCCTCCTCCTTCACCTCCTATACTGGCTACCTTCACCACTCACTCCCCCCTCCAACAACTTACCTTTCCATTCTCCATTCAACTTTGTTCCCTCCTCCTCCACCTCCTCCTCCTTCTCTTTTACCTCCTGCTATAAACCTCCTCCGTCCGTCCCTCTTATACCTCCTGCCTCCATACCACCTTCTCTTGTATTATATATCCCTTTCAGTTTGCCGACGTACATACATTACACTTATATAATTTTACTATAGTGGACATAAGGGGATTATACTCGTCACAAGGAAACTCAGGTCCAAGATTGGTTATGCTGAATAGGGAAGAGGTTTGTAGAGAAGGCATAGTATACAGAAAAATTCAGAGTAAAATGGTGATAATAGATTATGAAAGTGTAAGATGTGGTTTAGCGAAGGCATATAGTACAGAAATATTATAGAAAAATGGTGTGAAGAGGTACGGTGTGGTTTAATTAAATACTGAACAGGGTGAGGTTAGCGGAGAAGGCATTGTGTATATATATATAAATATATATATATATATATATAATGGTGATGACAGGTTATGTATGAAGAGGTATGATGTGGTTTAATTAAGTCCCTTGCTGGTTCCTATATATTGCACTGCCTTCACGTTATACCTCCATCATTCCTCCTTTCTCTTGTTCCCCCCGCCCCCGCAACACAAGTCCTACACATTTTCCTACTCTCTCTCTCTCTCTCTCTCTCTCTCTCTCTCTCTCTCTCTCTCTTTCTCTTTATTTTGTTACCAGCTCCTTTTGTTTAATTTCTTGGCTTCCTCGGGAAACCTAATGCAATCGAAGACATAATTATACTAAATTTACACAACTAGGTACAGTACTTATTTGCAACTTTAGGCTAGTTACTACCGCTACTTCACCACCATTCCACCACCATACCATACATTACAACCACTACTACATATCTGCAATATCACACCCAGCCATCATCATCATCATCATCATCACCACCACCATCACCAGTAGAACAACAGAAAAGTCAAGAAGCAGGGATGCATATTAGATGTGCACAGGTAATATTTTAAGTCACAGGGTTGTTGAATATTTGAAATTCGTTGACAGGGGTGATCGTCAGTAGCCCCTGTAGTATGTATATGTTTAAAAGGAGACTGGATGTGTACATAGATGAAATGGGAATATATATATATATATATATATATATATATATATATATATATATATATATATATATATATATATATATATATATATATATATAAGCAACACAAGATGATTATTCAATAAGAATTATATATCATGACTTGACACAGTCATCATGATGTTGTTGTATGGTAACGAGGTCAACTAAGAGATAACTATAGGCTGACATCGATCGGCCCTGGTGTCTGTTTATCATTCTAAAATATAATGTTAGGTTACTTCCTTTTAGACACCACACTACAACCACCACCGTCACTCTACTCCAACACTTTTACCTCGCCTCGTTTCTTGACACACACACCACATGGCCCTTCGTCATAATGGTTAATTAAGGGAGCCATCTGCTGTCGGTGAACTAAAGGGTTATTGATCTCTCTAATCTATGCGATAATAAAGATATTCTAGGGACCTAGACCTATAATATAAAGAGGTACTTGTTTGTTTCTATTATAGTTAGAAGGAATCAGTACCTTTCTAATTCGCCCACAATAGAGTACGGTGTCTTCTTAATTAATAGCATAATTAATTAATTAATTTAACAAAAGATCCCACATCCCCCACCAAGGTAAACGTCGTGGTATCCCCAGAAAGAGAGGATGGCACCCACCCGCCCAGACCACTGCTTACGTGGCAAGGACGGCTGCCGAGCTGTGGTGGTACTACGTAGGGTAGGGTGGGGTGGGAGTGGGACTGTATACGATACTAGCCTACACACACACACACACATACACACACACACACATATTAACCGAATCTAAACTCACATTTTTACCCTATCACATACAAATACCTCATCAACCACCACCACCACCCCCTTTCTAACCTTTATTGTTAATCATAACCTTTATTACAAATAATTTTCAACCGGCTGACACACAATAATTTATATCGTATTTTGTGCCTCTATGAGTTACGTATTTCCCCGTTGTGTTTCCCATGATACATACACTGTGTTCAGAGTGTATGGTGTATCTTTTCCTCAGAGTGAATGTCAAGAAGTCCGAATCCTATGGAAGGGACAAGGCTGAGGTGCGGGGTCTATACAAAGCAATGGAGGGAGTGACTTAAGTGAGGTTAGGGATGAAGAATGTATGAGGGGTGGGAGCATGGCTGGGAGAGATTAGGGTTGATGTGTGTGTGTGTGTGTGTGAAGGGGGGGGGGGGGGATTGGGGATGAGACAGTGAAGGAGTGGCCGCCCACACACACACACACTCACTCTCTCAAGTTGCCCGTACACACACACACACATACACATACACACACGACCCGGATTTTCTGTCATACACCTCGTCATTGTCTGTCCTACCTCCTCCCCCAGTGCATACAAACATCAAAGTCCTTATCTTAACAGTATCCACGCACCGACCACCACCACCACCACAACTACTACACACACACACACACACACACACTATGACTTGCCCTCTGCCGTCCACACCACCACCTCCTCCGACTCTTCACTACCTTCCCCTCCCCTCCTTCTCTTTTCTTCACCCATTTACCAACCACTCTCCTCTCCCTCTTTTCGGCATTTCCCTTGTTTTCCTCGCTTCACAGTATTCCCTTCCTCTCTCTCCTTATTCCCTCCTTTCGCTGCCTTCTCTCTTCTATTCTCTTTCCCTGTATCTCCTCCTCCTATATATATGTCCACAATTCCCTTCTCTCACTGCCTTGACTTCTGGCCATACCATCTCTCTCTCTCTCTCTCTCTCTCTCACCCAGTACATTCCTTCTTACGTCACTCTCAACTCTCACCACTCTTCCAGTTCATTTCTTCCGCACCTTTCCGCCTGTTAAACCACAAGACTCCTTCCTATAGAATACTCCTCTCTCTCTCTCTCTATTCCTTCCCTTTCATTCAGAATATGAGCCCTCTTTCCCAGCTTACTCCTCACCATTTCCCTCTTTCTCCCTTTCCATTCCTCCTTCCCTTTTTCTTCCTTACGTCCTTCCCATTTTCAGCGTCCTGTTACAGCTTCCACCTCTCTCTCAAAGTCTCTTTGCCAATTCTCTCTCAATTCACTCTTCCTACTTTCCCAACACACTCTCTCGTGATTCATCCTTCTTTTATTTTTACCCAATCCAGAGAACAGCTGAAAATATACGTACTATCTTGAAAGACGTAGGAGTGACAGGTGATCTGATATGGGTATTTAACAGATGAAAGGGATTAACACAAGGGACTTAGAGAGGATCTTAAAAGTAAGTATTCAAGAGAGAAAACTCTCAAACGGATTTACGGTGGTGTGGTAGAGGACGATTGGAAAAACCTTTCAATAAAAGTGCAAAACATTATTTTTTTTCCTTCAAATTTTAATGTTGCCATTGTCTTATATTTCTCTTTAGCTGTCACTCATTTCCTCCTCCTCCATTCTCTACCCAACCCTAAATACACTCCCCTCAGTCCCCTCCCTCTCGGCTCTACTTCTCTAGCCTCCTGCTTCTCTCATCAAGCTTTCATTTCTCTTGGTATTCAATTGATTACCTAATCAATGTCACAGACGACGAGTGGAGCGTAGATAGAGTAAAGATGCTTGATGATAGATATGAGTTTCACTGTTAACTGGACTCTACATCTCTCCTCTTTCATGTCACGTCACATTCCCACCCTGCCACTCCTACCTACTCCCTGTGCTGACTGACCCAGAGCTCTGGTCTGACCAATGACACTCCCTCATGCACTGCATCTTCTTCCTGCCCCCGGTGTCTTTACCCCTTCCTAAATGTCACGCTCCCTTCCTGCCAAATGCCTTTCCTGTCGTCCTGCTACAGTACAGAATTCTTGTCCATTACTCTATAGAGTCTATAGCATCCGTCCCTGTCCCCAGACCACCCACCCCCACTACCACTACCACCACCACCACCACCACCACCTATACCTCCATCCCTCCTCGTCCCAGCCACGCCCCATTCCGCCACCTCCTCACTCAAATCTTCTACTCTGACTGACATGAACTCACTGGCCTTTGATGGTGCCCTGTTGATAGGCTCGGCGCCACATGTGTCCCTGGAGCGTCTTGAGGGGCCCCACCTTCCTGTCCTGTTCCACCATGTTACACACGTCCCTCACCAGACAAGGGATCACCACTTTCATCTCAATGTTGTCTGGCCACAATACCACGCCAGACACTCCAGCAGCCACATCCTCCTCGTTCTGAACCAGAGTGAGAGAAAAAAATAATACACACACAAGTCTATAATTATATACTGTTTCCTTAACCGTGGATTTAAATATGGCTGGAGACTAAAGAAGTTTTCTCTCGACTTACACCAGCAAGGTTCTGTCAGGGGGCAACGAGGCACTACCGGTACCAAGTTCAAAACTATTTCACTAGAGTCATACACTTCCAACACTACACCTTCATACACTACCTCCACCACTAGACATCACCACCATAGTACTCAACCCTCCCACCACTATTTATTTTTTAATAACCAACTTTGATATCATGAGTAATATCACCTAACAAAATTAATCACTACCATCACCCCCCACCACCAATACACTTCTATAGCAAGAGTAATATTGCCATTAGGCTACCATCATCACCACACACTCTCCTAAGATGGTATTACATTTTCTCTTACCGCCGTCCTCTAACTTGGTTTAGGAGAGAGAGAGAGAGAGAGAGAGAGAGAGAGAGAGAGAGAGAGAGAGAGAGAGAGAGAGAGAGAGAGAGAGAGAGAGAGAGAGAGAGATACCTTACACCTGGAAGCAGGGACCATATGGCACTACTTACAATGTGCAGGAACGGTACCACATAAGAGGATGCAATAACAAGGAAGAGCGGAGAAAGAAGGTACAATATATATAACTGGAGCAGGATCGTAGCTACACAGTACGAGTCACGCACAACACAATAAAGTTTCTAGTACGGTACGGGTTTATTATCATTAGTCTAAATGTCAGCGAGTTCCTGATGAAAAATATGTATCATGAGCTTAGGTCTAACTGTCAGGAATTTTAATGCTTCAGTACATTATAATACTGTTTATACATAAACCTGCAAAATATGTTTGCCATGAATGAAACCAAAAACTTATTACATCACTGAAGATTGTATAGGTATTAACTCCTTCATATATAAATCAAGTGAATAAGTCTTGTTTTGTTCAACATATGGGTAGAACTGATAATTATAGAGCATTGTGTTGTGAGCGATCTAATAATAATATGGAATGCTTAAACATAGCTCAACTCCTACTAAAATGTCACGACCAGACCTTGATGATATAATACATTCTATTGTTGAAGATTTAATTTATTCATAGGCTTCATCCAAACGTGAGGACCTGTGAAATTTTACAAGGCAGGTATTGAGTCACGAGGGTATAATAAAGGCGTGAGGAATGTTCTGACCTTATCACAGCACCCAAATACGGAGGATTTATTGATAAGTCAACCTGGGATAAAATGTCAGGCGTCTGTTTGGCTGGAGTAATGCATGCATGGAGTGTGACAGGGCACATATTACCGCCTTCTCCACTCCATCTGTTACCGCGTGATTTCACTCCACCGCAAAAATCCTCAACTCGTGTACTTCAATATTTAAACCTGAGCAATTATGGATTGCATAAAGTTCTTCCTTTGCAATGAAAACATTCCATTACATGGTTTCGTACTATAATTATTTTATATAGCGAGGACGAGTCCTGGTATAGGTTAAGTGTAGTAATGTTGGATGGAACTACGGTACCGTACTGCAATAAGACCTCCATTATAATAGTCTGAAGAAGTAACAGATAGAAATTCAGTCCGAGGTAAATTATAAACTAAACTATTGATAGTTAACTGTATATTGTAAAGGTCTTAGAAGTGTAGGGTGACATATACTGTACAAGTAATTCCAATATTTCACGAACTATTCTTGAGATATCGTGAAGTTTTACACAATTACTTTACTGCCACTACAGATTTCAAATGCCATGAATGAAAAAATATATGATTCTGGAATTTTCTGATTAATTATAGATCATGAAACATATCCAACATATCAAATTAACGCAGTCTACATTGTTAAATCAAGAGCCTGGTCAAGGATGCATTTATTTAGGTGTGTTCAGGAAATCCCGTAGCCTACCTTGACGTCAGTAAGAACACATACCCGGTATGTCAGCTACGTATACTAAAAATCATATATTTTTATATATAGCTAATACCGTCTGGGAAAAACAATGAAACTTAAAAATAAAAAAAAATATATATATATATGAAGTAAACATGAACAATTAATAAGTAAGGAAATCACAGAAGTTTCATGGAGGGTCTAAGAAGAGCTACATGAAGCCTGAGAGTGAAATGAAATGGTATATCGCAATATCAGGAGAGATAAGACATGATAGGCGAGACCTGTACTGTTATCGCAATTACCTACTGATGTCATCCTCCGCCCTCATCTCCAAGCACAGGTGCCTATGACTAAGCATGGTCAATAAAGCTCTCTTAAGTCTCGTCACAGGGGATTTGAAATACTTGTGAGGATTCTTAGACTGAGAACACTGAACTACACATACTAAAAAGTACGGTACCCTATCGTATTACTGGAATATGAAGCACAAGAATATTGAACCACTGAAACATATAACATTGTCTGATATTATATTATGTGTGTTCCCAGAAAATCTTATATATAATAATTAAGGATATGACTTCTCACTTCTGTATGTAGGCCCCTATGACTTATATGTGCAACTCCGAGATAGCAAGAACTGTGCACCATTGTCAGAGCAAAGGCATCACTATCATGAAAATGTTCAAATTCCTTTTTCTTTTTCGATTTTCCAACTAACATTGTACAGTACTCTTGAAGACATGAATAGTATCTTACTCAATATTCTGATCACTTCTCCAATTTCTCGTATATCCGTTCAAAGCAAAATAAACATACAGGCACCAGTAAAGCCTTCACTCCACGATTGTTGGAGATGCGCTTGCTGGAATATTTACGAGCTACAAATGTCACGAGGCCACTGCTTATTCTTCCCTGAATGACCGATTGCTTCCACGTAACCATTACATCAAGTTATCAGTCTGTTCAAGGTTCTAGAACATAAAGTAGTGGTGGATATTCTGTTAAGGACCCTGTGATGTAGTCAGAAAATTGGAGTTATACAAGTCCTTCAAATATTGCCACGAAACACCACTAAAAAGGATGGAGCTTGTTTCATGAAGTGGTCAGGAGGAATCAGAAGCCTCCAGTTTTCATACACGATTACAGGCTTCTTAACTTAATGAAACAGTAATTTTTGTCGAGAAGGTAAACATGTTTTGAGTAGAAACAACATCCCAAACAACATCCCTAGTGATAATGTCGTTCATTCAGAGATTATCATTGGTATTGATCAACCAACTGACAGTCGCCCAAGGAAATTTAATGGCTTATGAAAGCGAACTTTCGATATCTATATAAAGTTAGCAAATGATAGTATCCCACTCATATGACTTCAATGGTTCTGTAAATTTCCAATCATAAGGACTGTGCAACAACAGATATGTACCGTAGTAATATTCACTGGTATGAACGGTTCAGCAATCCACGTTAAACATTGGAAAACATCACGACTTTCGCTCTACTGTATAGATGCTGCGCACACACAACTATGAAAAGAGACTGCATCATGTTCACATGGAACATCTTGAACTGAAAGAGGAAAATTTTTGGACATGACATGATCCCAATAGTTGAGTCAATAGTCTACCTTGTAAATCGTTCAGTAGTTTAAGTCTTTCTAGATATTATTTGTAAGCACCCAGAAAGAATCATGGGTTAAAACTCTTACGATGAATGGACTCATTGTGTAAATATTTTATGTTAGCCTACTCTGAATAGTCAATGATCGGGTACACCAAGCTTAATTAATTCATATCACTATTTTTTCCCCTTTTCCTTCATACCTGACTATGGCTATTAGTCCTTATCTTATATTGGTCCTTATCTTCTTTTATTTACAAAAAATCACCGTTTTGTTGAGTGGGAAATAGGGAAAAAACAAAATTATTATGATTCCCTCCGATACATGAACTTACCTGACGTTTGAGGGCGGCGACATCCTTCTTCGTCTCCTCCGTCAGCCAAGTGGTCTCCAGGTGTTGGCCCACTTCCCGTAACACGTAGGAAAAGAGCACCTCCTGCACCATTAAGATTACAGATGCTACAAAACCCACTTCAACATTTGCAGACTTGAAAATATTGCAATTATCACTATGAGTAACCCTTTCATTTCATGTTCAGACTCTTTCGACGAAAACACTACATAAGTGTTTTAGAGTTGTCCAAATGTCAGAATATTACTCTAAAATGGCTGACATAGCTGCAGTTTTATCAGTTGTTCGCTAATCGATTACGAGGTACTTCTAAAGAAGTTCCAACTGAACTATTCCAACTTTTCATTAGATTTTCATGCATAGTTTTTCTATATTATTTTTTGACAATATCATTGAAGAGAGAACCTTTAACCTAATCTGACCTGACCTGACCCAACCTGACCTAACTCAACCTAACCCGACTTAACCTTGCCTAACCTAACCCTCGAGGTTGGCCAAGTCCAATTTAAGGCCTACTTAGGTTGTTTCGGTTAGGTCACGTTACATTGGGCCAGGTCAGGTTAAGAGTTCTTTTCTCACAATACTATTGTCAAAAATTAACAGAATGAAAAAAAAAAAAAAACTGTAAATAATTGAAAAGACTGGGGGAACTGTTCTTCAGCAGAATTCCCTTAGTCTAATGTTTAAAGGGAACATCACAAGTTTCAGGCTGATACAACCAACCTTTTAAACCTTTTAAACTTCCGCCATAATATTAACGTTAAATATTCAAATGAAGAGCCAGGTAGGTTGAGGTAACACAAACTTATTTGATTTCTCGGCATAATGATAATTTGTTTCCATGACCCACCCAGCGAAATTAATTCGCAAAAAGGGGGGGGAAATTCCCCGGAACATAAGAGAAGCATTAACTAAGTAATAATACATTTTAGTAACAAGGAATCTGTACATCAAATGAGCAACATACACACACACACACACATACACAGCCAATTTTTAAGGCATATATACGTACTACAAGTGATACCAAAAATACATAAATGTAATATAGTAAATAACGGCTCCTGTCAACATTTCTTTATTAAGACCCTGTGATGTAATAAGAAAATTGGAGCTTAGCGAGCCCTTCAATTATTGCCACGAAACACCACCTATCTGGAATGAGCTTGTTTCGTGGCATGCATGGTCAGGACTCAGGAGGAATCAGAAGCCATCAATTTTCGTACACGATCACAGGGTCCAAAATTAGTTAAATGCCAGTTTCTCCAGCTCGTAAAATGTCTGCTCACTGAAAACTCACCTTAACAAAACTTATAGAGGTTGTCGTGCCTTCTATATCCAGAATAATTATACTGATGTCCTTCAGTAAATTTGGTAGATCATTCGGAGCCTTCTCCATTTTCAGATAAACCACAAATTCAAATATTCAATGTGGAAACTGTGCAACTTCGCTCCTCCCTGACACCAAAACAAACTCTCATGTTGGAGTGAAGGTGCATCTGGTATAAAATAGTGTATATATTTATTACACGAATGAAGAGATCAACTTAGTAAGGGATACTTAAAAACTACTAAATAAATATGACAACGAAATTTTCTACTAAAGTTAAATTTTGCGATGATATATTTTTATTATTATGTTGTATAGGGTACATACTTTTCAAATGGTACTTTCAATCACTCATACCCTAACTATGGTAAAATATGTGCATTGGTAATATTTTAATAGAAAAAAATTATCTTTGGGCATCATTAGGCTTAATTTGAGCGTGTTAGGTGTTTGTTAGGCGGCGACGTGGCAGGGAGGAACACACCGACCGGAACAGCCATGACGTGAGAGAGCAGAAAACGGGAAGAAAATATAAATAAAGTTTATAATATCCACGAAAATACAATCCCGTGCATACTTTGAAAACGTGCATGCCCAAAAATATTAAATCCATGCAAGAAAGACTCCAATACCTTCCTGAATAAATGTATATGTAAAAATGTGCCATCACAGTAATTCTCCACGTTTCATTCCTATATGGAGTGAGTTGGGCCACCAGCAGTAAACCAACTCCTTGGGATTTATCTCTAGATCTTGAAATTTTAGGTATAGCCTTGGAATATTGGGATTTTTATTGAAAATAAGTGGATATCTTCGGATTTTAATTTTTCTAATTGGAATATGTCTAAATACAAGGTAAATCGTTCCCATTGACAATGGAGTCCAAAATCTAAGAAAGTATAGGCTACTCGATGATCGAGTGTTTATTGTTACTTGACATGGTGGAATTGGAGGAATACAGTGTCAAGAGATACTTGTAAGTCCTATGCTGTCACTCAAGTGAGCTTCTTTGCCTCTAAGCTTCTTTCCATCATTCCATTTCACATCCCCATGTTAACTTGTGTCAATCATTTTCCACAACCCTTCCACAAGGACAGACCAGATAAAAATAAGCCTGTTTGCAATTAGCCTCTGTCCCTTCCTTGCTTCTCACATCTTGCTAAACGCATGTTGACTACTTTCCCCACCCCTCCCACAACTATCTTTATATAAAATCACATACTCTTGTACTTCTCAGACATGCTGTATACAACATTTTATATGTATATATGTATATGGATATACAGTATATTTGTAAACCTTGGGATATTTATACTATCTTGGGATTTTTCGGGGGTGAATCTTGGGATCTATGAAATTTTAGCGTGGGATCACTGGCCACCAGTGCACTGTGTGAGGCGGGGGAGGGAGCGGCCTACTCTCTCTCTGTCCTGGCCTGCTTTATATTCTTAATTAATTTACCGTCATCGTCAGTCAGAAAGGTAAGGGTGATGTGGAGATGCGTTGTGTGTGAAAAAAAACGAGGCTGCCACCCTCGAATAGACTTAAAATGTGGTCAATCTGTGAGTTGGACCAACCCACCCACCCAGACACCACCACCACCACCGGCCTGTCAAACTCCGGGCCATATAAAAGAGTATTCATGGTGTATACGATGGCGTGGTACCGGTACGATGGCTCTGTTGTTTGTCTATGGAGTCATCGTATAGGTACTACGCTATCGTATGCACCATGAGCGTTCTTGAAAGCGGCCCGAAGGCTCAGCTGCAGACATACGTACACACATACATACACACACAGCTTCCTCCTCCTGTTTGTCAACATATAATGTTCCTCTCACCATCATAAGTCACTACAGCCAAAGAATGATTAATATTGGCCTGTAGTAACCTCACCGTCTTCATATTTATGGAAGGAATTACCATAAAAGAAGTTCCCTGTCTGTACATTGATAGCCCGTCAGTGACTGATTACTATGGTGTTTGGGAATGGAAAATGAAATGGGAGTAAGGAAAGGTACTGAGGTTGTATATAATGTACAGTCCTGGTCACTAATAGTCGTACACATATTATGGGTATGTAACTGTTAACTTGGCTCAAACAATTTACGGTAAATTTACAGAAAACTTGGGTTCATTATATTGTATATATTAGTATCATTATCCACTATTTTGGACCATTCTAACACACTTTTCATCTATGGTGTTTCTCTCGGAAAAGCCCCGTTTTCGAGATATGCCCCGTTTACAAACATAAATTGGAAACTAGTCTTACCTAACCTAACCTAGACCACAGCAGACTACCGGGACCTAACCTTGGCAAACTACCGGATATACCCGGTAAGCAGTGTAAGCTATCATAAAGTGACTGAGGCAAATTTCCAGGACCTAGCCTAATGTGGTAATACTGCTCAAGCCTAGCCGAAAACCCAGTTATTCTGTAATAATACACAATTTACTGTTCAATGTTTTCACATTTATGTAATTTATGTTCTTGTTTAACATAGTATGTGGTTCCTATTAGTAAAATTAAAACATAACTTTAGGGTAAATATTGAAAGAATTGTCGCTATTACTTACTGTTTCTCTACCTTTATTACCCACTTATTTAGACCATTCTAAGACTTTTCTTGGTATTTTTGCATAAAAGGTCCATGTGGCAAACATTTACAATTTGTGTATATTTCACATGGGGATAATGTAATATGTTCATGTGTAATGAATTTAAGAGGAGGTTGCATTTATTTTTGGTATTATAGCATATGAAAAATTTCAGCTGTCCAGAGCCTAAGTCCAGTGTTTTCCTGCCATTGTAAACATTGGACAGTCCCGGTAGTCTGCCTAGGTTAGGTCCCGGTAGTTTGCCTAGGTTAGGTCCATGGTAGTCTTCCCAGGTTAGGTCCCAGTATTCTGCCCAGGTTAAGTCCCGGTAGTCTGCCTTGGTCCTGGTTTGGTTAGGTCAGGTCAGGTCAAATAAGGGTAAAAAAAGTTATCTCCTCTAAATATTATGGGCAACAATCAATAGAACAAGTAAAAATATGCATGAAAATGTATAAAATGTGGGAACAATCCAGGTGGATCTCTTACGCAGAATTACCCTGACATTACATAACCAAACCTAGATCGTATCAGACTATTGGACCTAGACCTGGGAAAACTACTGGGAAATAATCGTGGTAAAGTACAGTAAATGACCGGAGCAAAATTCTGGGACCTAGCCAGATCTGGCAACACTGCTACAAAATGGTAATTCTTCCAATGGAATATTTTTACAAGTTGCCACAACTCGATTTCAAAAACTTTACTATTACCAGTGTTTATATTTCACTATTACAAACAACTTTTCTATATACCATTTCTTCTGCAAATGCGGCATAACAGTAGTTACCTCTTATAGTTAGGTCCCGGTAGTCTGCCCAAGTTAGGTCCCGGTAGTGTGTCCCAGTCCAGATTAGGTTAGGTCAGGTCAGGTGAGGTCTGACTAATTTCTACTGTACTGTATATTTTTTCCTGCCCCGGTTAGGTCCCGGTAGTCTGCCCAGGTTAGGTCCCGGTAGTCTGCCCAGGTTAGGTCCCGGTAGTCTGCCCAGGTTAGGTCCCGGTAGTTTGCCCAGGTTAGGTCCCGGTAGTCTGCCCTGGTTAGGTCCCAGTAGTCTGCCCTGGTTAGGTCCTAAATCCTTCTAGGAAATATATATTTTTTCCAGTGAAATCCTGTTGTGGCAACTAGTAAAAATTTACCGAGATTTGTGACAAAACATGCAAAAAATCTATTAGTTGTATATTATGTTCAAGATTTAACCTATTGTAATTGGGTCATTCGTAGACTACCGTGCCCTCAGCTACTAGATGCGTTTTCATCCGGAAGGTCTGTCATTACCAGGCATGTATTGCTTGCTTGGAAAATGTAAATAGCAGTATGAATAATAGGCTTACAGTAGGCCCTTGATATATAAAATTATTAAATTTAGCACTTTCCTTTGCACACAGGCTTAGTAAATCACTTAGTATTAATCTAAAATATTGCTGGTTTGTAGCAGTGTTGCCAGAACCAGCTAGGTCCCAGTATTTTGTCCTGTTCAGGTCCTGGTACTTTTCCACGTTAAGGTCCCAGTATTTTGCTGCGGTCTAGGTTAGGTAAGGTGAGGTCAGGCTAATTTCAAAATGCCTAATTTGAAATAGGATATTTCCAAAAATATCATGGAAATAGGGCATTTCTGAAAAAATGCCATAGAAGAAAAGTGTCTTAGAATAGTATGAATTAGTTGGTAAAGAGGGTAGAAACATTGCAGTAGAAAATGGGAATATACTAGATAATTACCAATCGCTTAGTCTTTGTTTAGGTAATTAAAAACCAGAAGCCTGGGAAAACATTAAGTTAAATCTCCAATGAGAGACTGAGTGTAAAATGAAGTAGTTGATACAAGTATTTATTCATTATATATCGAAGGTCTACGGTATTGCTGAAAAAGAGACCACATCTGATCAAGCTGACCGACAATTTATTCACTCACAGACTCATAGATTTATAATCCTCTTTGTCTGATACAATTTTGTTAAACTCTTATTGTCTGTTTGTATGCATTCCTGTGTAAGTTGCATGTTTTTCTAAGGACTCAATGATAATTTATGCACATTGAAGGCTTCTAATTCCTCATGACATGAAATGCTCATTCCATATACTGTAGATGGTTTTTAATGGCAATATTTGAAGGACTTGTTTATCATGCATTTTTTTACTACATCACAGGGTCCCTTAAATAGTATAGTATTTCCAAATGTTTGTGCACCATGACACAGTAGACTTTGGAAGTTTGGGGTTAAGAAATTTACAAAATGTGCTTGTTCTAATAAGGGCTGTTACACTGTATATCCCAAAAGGCCCCTAATGTAAGCTCCATTTTTTTTTTTTACTGATCTAGAAACCGGCTAATTTCAGCCATTTCATGATCCCAAGTTTAAGATGAGAAAGTGGTGATTTTCACAATTTCTAGCTTTATAAAAATGTCTGCAACCATTGATCTCAATTCTCTCTCTCATTTGCCATTGTTTGGGCTCAGTTTCATGTTTTTCTTGAGTAATATACAGTGTATGTTGAGGTCCAATTCTGGATCATGTATGAACTAATTTCAACTTATTAATTTAATATCAACGGGGTGTATGTAAAATATGTGCTGAAAATAAGGGGATATATTCCTGACAGATAATTTAATGTAAAGCACTAAATGACCATATTGCCGAATCTCAATAGTTTTAGTTACAGCCTCAATTTGCAAAAATTAACTTAATGAATCATTGTCAAGTTCAAAAGTACTGTTCAAAATAGATTCAGGGACCTAAGGCCATTGACTTCTGTTTCAGACAGTACAGTACAGGCTATCACATATTATACATTCCAAGGCTTTTAGCACATTCCTAACAAACATTACAACTTTATGGTTAAGTAGTACTGTATCACATTTGTCTCGGGTATTTGTGTACAATCCCTGGATTTAAACATTGTTTGCAGACCTATGAGCTGCTGTAACACATAAGCTATTGATATTTGACAATATGATAATTTTGTACTAAATACAGTATTCAATTGTGTGTCAGGAATACATCCTCTAATCTTTGGAATACCCTGTATACTATTATATAATATACTGTACTGTATACGTTATATATGTTATATATGAATGAATGGTACATAAAGGGTTTGGTTCTGTACAAATTGAATATAACATTACTTTGTGTATTTGCTATTCATAAATTCAATTAGATTATAATATTGAGAAGTTATTCCTGGGCTGCAAGTGTGAGATGTACACTTTCATTTTTTCAGGTGTTGTGAGACAACATGGATTTAATAGTTCTGGTTGGTGTTGTGGTGACTTTGACTGCGGTTGCCTACTTGTTGGCAACACTGGGTACAAAGGAAACTTCATTTGATGAAGCATTTGCTGAGCAGCGGCAGAAGAGAGGGATGGAGACTGTACCAAGCAAATCTGAAAAGCAACCGAAAAAGGCGAAGGTAAGTTTATTTAACTTTACCACTACCGTACTGTATAGTTGATGTTTAATCATGCATAACCTAATCAATCTCAGACTAACCTTGATAGAGAGCCTGTCACATGAAATTTGAAAGTTTGTGTGCCCAACAGTTGTTAGTTTAGGTATGGTTGGGTGTTAAAACTTTTCAAGTCAAACTCCATTAATCCGTGGTGTTAGCTCGTTATGTGAAGTACAGTACTAGATATAGCCTATGTGTGGACAACTGCATGTGTAGAGGATTCCTCACTAGTGAAGTCCATGTCGTCCCACTTCCCTATCCTTCGTGCTCTTTACTAAGCCTTTTGCATTAGTTAAAATCTATAACAAAACATAAATTTTAGTTATATCCTGTATTATACTTTTGCAATTACTACATCAGAAAAGAAGTGACTGAAGTAGACCTTGGGTTTAATTAGTTTGGTATCGGTCGCAAATTATTTTTTAAATTCAGGGCTGCCTGCATCGTTTTGGCCAGTACGATACTTCAAGATAAGGTGCCAGTCAGGTTGTCGGTTCTTCTCGGTGCTTTTCATGGCCTTATGTCTAACTGACTATCAGCCTGTTATATTCCCCTGGCCTAGCTCTATTTATCATAATTCTAAGCAAGTTCATGTATTAATATTTCTCCCACACCAATTTCTATATCCCTATAATAGTTTATTTCCACATGAGGGCCAATGATAAACAGGAATCCCCATATACAGACAAGATATAATATATACTTTTACCTAGAGAAGCAAAACTATTTTGATTGCTTCTATGCATGGCAAATTTTAAAAATGGATCATTATATACAAGTTACACTTCATGACTTTGGCAGTTGCAGTATTGAAAGAGTTTTGTATATACCGTACTTTACTATTGCGGACAGGTGTTCTTCACCACCCTCTTTTTGCCAACCCTCTGGTGTGGCACCGCTGCATCCATGGATATATGAATTGCCTAGTAGATCATTACTTTAGTTGATAATTCTCCCAAAACATATTAATGAGCCTAATGAAGATTCTATTTGAGCTGATGGTTTGTTTGATGTATCAGAAGATATGAGAATGATGTAGGAAATAGCTTTGTTTCATACTGTATGCCATTTAAATGTGCAACATATTACTGTACAATATAGGGGACCTGCAGACTGCTTTATCTCCTCTCTTTCTCTGAGGAATGAATCCCGGAGCATGATGGATTACCTTGACTCAAAGCATGCACGGTGAAACACATGCAAAACGAATTATCTTATTTAATTTAATGATTATTCATAAAAATGTGAAAATATATTTACTGTAGGGTACTAGATAAAATAGAAGTGTGAATAATTTCATCCATATCATATAGTAGTCATTGACCCATAAATGTTAAGAATATGAAGTAGTGCCACATTTGGTTTATAAAAGTTATATAGTAGCGGCGTATTAGTAGCTTCAGGAAAACTCCAGAATGACACAATCCGATATTGTAAAGCCCATAGTAGGCTACTCAGAAAAAATTACGGAGGGTCCAGAATGACATATATTCCCTGAGCACAATTGCATTGACCAAACAAGTCTAGCATCACCATGTTTCTACAGTACTCTAAATTTTCTTTCACAGTAGGAGTCCTGTGATTTGGTTGCGTTCACGTTGCTTTACATTGATATGACTATACTTGTTTTTTCTGATGGCGTGCCTGCAGTTATTTTCCTTATTTGTATCTGTTGTAATAAATGTTAAATATTTATGCACCATTGAAAATTCTTGGTTTCTGTTGAATTTTTTTTATTATTTCCTAGTAGTGCATTCTGTGGGATAGGAAATGCTACTATTGACTGAACTGTGTTTTCTGAGACTATTAACATGATATTTTATTGTTTTATTGAATTTACATAGCACAGTATGTGGTTTTGTTAGTCATGGAGTGTGTGTTATTTGGTATTTATTCAATGGATGCTGCTTATGATTGACATATACCGATATTATTTTTTGACACAACGCAATCTAGTTTTGCATATGCATATAAGAATTACCATAAATATTGAAATACTAAATGTCTAATAAGCAACTAATACATCACAAATGTGACTTTGTCACATCCTTGGGTTGGCTAGAAGAGGGTGGCGACAATCTCCTGGCCACAATAGTACTGTACCTGTACTTGAGATTGTTTTGTAATACCTGTACTGTACTGTTTAGTATTTACTTTATTATTTCTTTCAATTCAAGATAAAAAAATCAAAACCAAGGAAAGATGAAAGTGGTACTTCGAATGCTGTTGCTGCCGCACTAGAGTCAGAGCCTGAGCTAGAGCCAACCCCAGCAACCCCATCGCCACCACCATCACCACCAGTGCACCAGTCAGAACCAGATTCCTCTCCCCAGGTATTACTCTAATAATTGCTAGCACTATACTGTAAATCACTAGGTGCTTTATTGTTGTTGTAACTACAGTAGGCTCGCCATATAGGCACTAAATTGGGAGACCCAAACCTACGCCTATATCGAACCGTTCACTCCATATATTGAATACAATATGGTTGGCAGACCACACCATGTGACATAATAATATGGCCACCAGGTGTCACTAATAGGTGTTCCCTATGTGTGCCACCACCACGCGGTCCACGCTCTCCCCACCAGTGTTGCCAGGTGGAGGGATATTTAGAAGTCCTCAAAGGGAAATTATATAAAGATTTTTCAAGAGTCAACAGGGAAATTTCTACCAGACGAAATATCAATGAGGCAGTTAATGTTCAAGAGTAGACAGGGAATTATGGATGAAAAAAGGGAAATTCTAAAGGTGAAGTTGGGCAATTTTATTGTTTTGTGTGCCTATCAACCCATGCTAGAACAATTTTTGTCTTGCCTAGTTATTCGTGTGCATAATTCAAATGATACTAGTGTACACGCGGGTCCTATAGGCTGCTTATATATCGTCTGACCTTGAACTATCTGTCAAGTGGTGAGGTGAAGTAAGGTGAAGTAAAGTGAGATGAGTCACGTGACTGGGGTGTGGCCCCTTTGTGAAATGCTACAATGTCATATACAGTATATGGTGTGACCTTGAGCTATCTTTGTCAAGTAAGGTGAGGTGAGGTAAGGCGAGGTGACTGGGGTGTGGCCCCTATGTGAAATGCTACAATGTCATGGTGGTGGAGAGAATTGGGACTTTACTGTAGGCTATTGCACAGAAATCTGTACAAACAAAATCTTATACTGCATTTCTTTGCCATATTGAACACAAACAATCCTGTGGTGGGGCTTTCGTTAGTTTCAAGAGTTATTTAAACTAATCGGACAAGACACTGACACGACTTTTGTCTCTGATAGTACTGTACAGTGTAGTTCAGTAATAATGTTTACATTATATGATTTCTACACACGCATCCCTTGTAATTTGATAAATCCCTGTAGTGACTTTTTTTTTATAAATTATTTTTTGACAATTTTATACAATTTTAGGTGATTTTTAGACGTTTATTATCAGTCAGCATGCGCACCTTTAACAAATTTTGTCCGCCTAAAATGCGAAAATAGTAAAAATAGGCAACTTTAAAATATGTTACGACCGCCAATATTAAACTCGTTCCGCCTATATAGGTATTTTCCCACCCAAATATTTTTGAGTGACTTCCGCCTATATGGCGAGCCTACTGTACTGTATAAATTGGGCGAGACAATAGTGTTTCCATCTATCCATAAAGGATAAATATAGAGATTAGTCAAATGCAACAAACTATTTGAAGGCATATCAACCTCTTCATATGCATGTGTGATGTGTACAGTTCCAAGTTGATGAAGAGAAACACTGCCATAACAGCTGCATGTCAACGGAGGGTGCCAGTAGAAGCTTAAATTGGTATAAATTTGTTATAGCTCATGGTGTTCTGCCCCATTTGTTACTTCAAATTTCATCTTTCCATTCCAGGGCCTATAACCCTTGAATAAAGGGAAATCTGCTATTGATAATGATGGCTATGGTAGATGAGATCCAGAACTGCATGTTAGGTTTTATCCATATACTGTATCTTTTCTGGTGAAGTGGACAAGCAGTCTTGAGTAGTTGCTAACACTTGTTACACTATTTGATGAAGATTCATGAATATTGTGTAATTTGTATTGTAAAGGTGTAGGTACGGTACTCATTTCACTTTATCTTTATTAGGAGAAGAAAAAGGAGAAGAAAAAGAAGGATGTGAAGCCTGAAGAGGGACCTCGTAAGATCAACATCGAGGAGGTTCAGGTGAAAGCAGTAAAAGCTGAAGCTGTGAAGACCCAAGCTGCTCCAGAACCTGCTCCAGCTTCCACCTCTGAATCACCTGCTGCTTCCAAGGGCAAGAAAAAAGATGCCAAAAAAGAATCTAAGGATAGCAAAAAGGATTCCAAGGAGATGAAGAAAGAGACGAAGGAAGTAAAAAAAGATGCCAAGGAGGTGAAGAAGGATACTGAAGAGGTGGAGCAGGATACTAATGAGGTGAAGAAAGATGCTAAAGAGGTGAAGAAGGATGCTAAAGAAGTGAAGAAGGATGTTAAAGACGTCAAGAAGGATCCTAAAGACGTCAAGAAGGATCCTCAAGATGCCAAGAAGGATACTATTGAGATCAAGGAGGATACTAATGAGGTGAATGATACTGAAGATATCAAGGATACAAATGAGGGCAACAAGGATAATAATGATGTAAAGAAGGATGTTAAAGAGGTGAAGAATGATACTAAAGATGTCAATAAGGACACTAATGAGGTCAAAAAGGATGCTAAAGAAGTGAAGAAGGATGCCAAGGAGGGGAAGAAGGATGCCAAGGAGGGGAAGAAGGATGCTAAGGAGGGGAAGAAGGATCCTAAGGAGGTGAAGAAGGATGCTAAAGAAGTGAAGAAGGATGTCAAGGAAAGTCCCAAGGATGCCAAGAAAGATGCTAAGGAAGTGAAGAAGGATGCCAAGGAAGGTACAAAGGATGCCAAGAAAGATTCCAAAGAAGCCCAGAATGAGGCTAAGGAACCCAAGAAAGACAATAAGGAATCCAAAAAAGATAATAAAAAAGAAACCAAGGAAGAAAAGAAAGATAATAAAAATAACAAGAAGGAGACGAAGGATTCTAAAAAACCAGTAAGTTATGTTTTCTATTTTGCTTGCTTTTATTATTAATTTCTTGTTCGGGACTGTGCTGTATGTAATATTCAGTCCATGTGATGAAATACATATAATGTAGTCTTTCTTAATGACTTTTTTTAAAAATTGGAGGAGCCAAAGCCTCAGTGTATTTGCCATTGATATTCATTATAATAATTTCTCTTAGGTTGTAGAGGCACCTGTTACTGCTGCAGCTGTGAAGGTCCAGGAAACTGTTGTTGAGGTTCAGATGGCAGCATCAGAGAAGCAGACACGACCTCAAGACAAAAAGAAAAAGAAAGAAAAGCCACTGAATGATATTGATGCAAGTAAGTTACTTTGATTGGAGGTTATTATTTTACAGTTTTGTATTGTAAAATTTCAAGAACCAGGTCTGAATTTTTTTTTTCTGAAGTATTTTCCATTAATCCTTGAACAGTTTGGTAGTTTTATGAAGAATATGAGAGGTGAAGGTTTTGTACACACAGCTACCTTTCTCTTGTAATTTCATCAGTATTTAAGTTCTTAATTTCCATGAAAGTAGTAAGCAGTAGTAAATCTACATGTTTGGGGAGGATTATGAAGTGTGAGTATGGAAGTGAAAAAGGGACTGAGGAATAGTGTAATCCTGCCAACACTGCCATATATGTGTCAGGGACATGGACATGGACATAGATTAGGTGCTGTGGAAATGAGTTATGAGAGGAGCATGTGGACTTATTAGGTGGGATGGAGAAACTAATGAGAGATGTGGTATGGGTGAGAAGGCAGTTGGTATTGAAATTGGAGTGATTGAGAGAGTGAAGCGTAATACTCCGAGATGGTTTGGACATGTGAAGAGAATGCAAAGTGTGGAGTTTGTAAAGGTGTACGATAGTGAAGTTGTGTGGCCTGATGTGAGAGGCAGACCTCTGGTTAGATGGCAGAACAGAGTGGAAGAGTATGTGAGAGGGAAGTGTGAGGAGGGGAAGGGGGATGCAGGAAGTGAGGAGGGAGTGCAGGAACAGGGAAAACTAGAGACTCTTCTGCCATGGCATTCCCCTTGGTGGGAGTTCCCGAAGGGAACGAGGTGTCGGAGCTATAGATAGATAGAAGCTACAAGTTTATTTAATATCAAAATGGATATGAGATGTTAGAGTGTATTCAAAAGCCAAAGAAGCTTCATTGTTGCCAAGAGTTCATTAATCATATTTGCACCAAACTGACAAGCTACCACTTTGAATTATTAGCTGTGCCTCTGTATTTCTTTATATGAAATATGTTCTGTATTGAAATGTTATTACCAGTACCAGTGCAAGAGTGAATTTGTCAGTTTTGATGAATGGGCCCTAAAGATGAATTCTATGAAAGTAGTAAGGTACTGTACCAGTGATATGGGATAATTATCTTATTGATATTTGGTAACTTTATGATAATTTTTTTTCAGATATGAACGAGACAAAGCTGTTGCCCTTAGTTCAGGGTGCTCCTCTATCAGGTGTAGAGATCCAGACTTTGATTGATATTCTTCTTAACAAGCAACAACAGAATGATGCTGGAGGTGAATGGGTGAAAAAGGGTCGTATGGATCCTATCACTCAACTCAAAAAGCAGCTGGAAGATGTGGAGAACCGTCTCCGTGATAAAGATGAAGCTCATTCAGCCCTCTCTGCAAAAATTACTGATCTCTGCTCGGAGCTGCATGGAGAGCGTTCAAGAGCCTCCAGACTTAAGGCACAGCTGGATGAAACCATGGTTAACCATGCACGCCAGCAGGAGGTAGCTGCTAATAATGCCAAGGCAAAGCAAACATCCAGCTTGAATGAACTTCGCATAACTTTAGAGAATGAATACAAAGCTCAGCTACAGCAACAGCAGGAGTTAGTAGAGCAGCTACAAAGCACAAGCAGTGAAAGTGAATTAACTTCTTTACAGGCTTCCCTGAATGAAGCTAAAATGCAAGCTACAATGTTACAGCAAAAGCATGAAACTGTATCACAGCAGTGTCAGAAGTATCAGGAACATATTAGTGCACTAGAAAAGCAACAAGAAGCTGAGGAGACTGCCCGTAATAGCCAGTTGGCAGACTTGCAAACTCAGATGCAGAAATCTGATGCTGCTCGTGCTCAAGCTCTGGCACAGTTGACTTCCTTTGAGAGAGAACGAGAATCACTGACTTCAAAGGTAGCAAGTTATACCACAAGTCAAGCACAAATTCAGCACAGTTTACAGGTATGCACTGACAACTAGGTAGCAATGTAAAGTTAAATACAGGAAACTCTTGTTTTACATACTGTATATATATAAAAGCTCTGTAGTTTTGTTATTCCCCTCCAAGATCGAGAATTTCATGAATATATCATTGTCCTTGTTGGTGAGCCACACTTCAATGAATTTTGATATTAGCATCATGTAAGTTGATGTACCCCTAGATTTATTTCATTATTTGTTTTTTCTACACCTATGGATTTTGTTATCAGGTGGACATCATCTGTAGATGGCAATGTATTGGACACTTGTCTATTTTGGGGTGGGTGTGGTGCACTGCCATCTTTTCCAAGATTTAAAGTTAAACATATTCATGGACTCATTATGCATGGCATATTGCATGCCTTTGATCTAAGTGTATAACAAGAGCTTACTGTACTGTGATATGTTAGTCAACCTCTTGTGTAGAGATGTTGATTTTAGAGGCTAAAGTTGTTCCACAAGTGAATAGTTAAGCCCATGAACTTGATATTTATTTTTTGCCAGTAAAATGGAAAAAAGTTAATATAATATGTAATGGAAATACTTTGCAGAAAATATAATCTAACCTATATTGCAGGAAAAGGTACATGAAAAAGCAGAGGTTGACACCAGACTTATGCAGGTGGAAAATGAGCTTCGAAGTGTACGACAAGTTGTTGTAGACCAAAATATTCAAGTAAGTTCTTCCATGATGATTGAAGTAACAAAAACTTATGTTGTGACTTCTTAAGTATAGAGGATTAAGGTTATTGGAATATGGTATGGAAGCTTGAAGAAAGTACTAAGAAAACACTTATAAGAAAAATAATTTATACCGGTACCTATTTTTGCCATTTTGGCATCATGGCTGGTAAGATGGCCCACAGATGTGATCTTTATCACACCACATTTACTTGAGATCTAGAGATGGCATTTGATAGAATTCTGGGATAGGCAATTAGAATGAGTGGAGGTGGAGATTAAACAAGTGGTAGAATTGTAGAAGTACAACTTTACTTTTTTAATTGAAAGGGTGGAGTAAACATGAAAAGGACTTGGTGCATGCAGAAAAAGATTGTTGCTGCATGTTTTTGAATCATGAGCCGTAACAATGAGGATGAATGATATGTCGATTGGAGAAAGTTCCAGTATTTATTTGTCACCTGAAGAGAGAAAGATAGGGTAACTTGTAAGGAAGTGGCAAAAAGGAGCCGAAAGTTAGCATGTGGAAAGGAGAGAGGAAGTAGAAGTATTGAGGAGGGCTGTTGGAGAGGAACTGGCTGGTTGCAAAAAAAAATGTACAGACTGCGTTAGAGAAGATTTAATGAGGTAGAAGTGATGGATAGAGTCGGTTGGAAGCTTATTGTTAATAGTCTCATTAAAAGAAAATCTGAGTTTAAACCGAATTGATAAAACGTTTGACTTAAGTTTAGCATAATAATAATGTACAAAGCTTATCCTCTCATTGCCGTATGTCATTAATTTCCCACCACTAGAATGCAGCTGTTGATTACTATTCTCCCCAAATAATAATTGTAGTGTATCTGTCTGTACCTTACATTTGCATAGAGGGAGATTTGGAAGGGAACTTGAAGGATATTTTATGAAAGTGGCCATATTGCTGTTGACCATATTTCTATGGGTCTACAACACTGTTACTTCATATTGTGTTCAATCCTTATATTCATTATCAGCAGATGGGAAATGCACATGGGGAAGTAGCATGTAAATCATGTGCATACATTTTGCACACTGAGTGCATATGCTCAAACAAAATGTATTACTTACACTGCAGTAATATTGCCTTACTCATAATTGTGCAGTACATTACCATAAATACAAATTTCTTGTTGGCTGACATTTCTTATAATCCGCAGATTGAGCGACTAAAAGAAGAGAAGGAATCCCTGGCATCCCAGAGTGTCCGTCCAGCTGCTGAGGGCCAGGAAAATGGGGATGTGCATTCCGAGGGCCTTGATACTCCTGACACAGCACAACTTCAATCTTTGTTAGTATTTTATAATTTCCCTTCTGTTTAGATTTATACTTTCTGTATTATTATATTAACTTTTGTGCAATCTCTTCCTTGCATTAGTTCTTGTCATTACATAACTTCAGTCTAGGGCCATTCCCAGTTGTCTTCCTCTACTTATTGTATAATGTATTTTGTGAATAATACAGAAACATTACATTTAAAAGTTTGGATACTACTCGCCTGAACCATACATTTTGCTGAGTCAATCATACATTATTTAAGCAATAATTTGCAAAAATAATGCTAGTAATCCTCACGTAAATGAGTACATCAAGTAGGTGTGAGTTCCTGGGAACGGCTTCGGTCACACCATCTTGAGTAATATGATTTTCATAATTTTTTTGTCATACATGCAAATTCATGAGTAATGGCTTAAGTTGCAAGTTGGGATGCAGTTTATGGTAGATTTCAACCCTATATACCATAAAACAGTACAGGCTCTTAATGGAACTGCTCCATGTGCTTTACATTTGGTGGTGTTCCTTTTTTAATTGTCTTCTAGTGTGCATATACTTATATATGCTTGCTGAAATAAGAGATTGAAGGTTGATACCCCAATACCTATCATTCATGATCTCATAATACTTAACAGTGTATGCAGATACCAATTTTTATTTTATGTATACAAATGTTATATTAATGTCTGTTCTTGTTATCACTTCTCTATTAATGTTAGTATTTTCAGGATTTTAAATCCTTAAGTATAAATTATTGTTGTATTGTTCTTAACAGAATCTTGACTGTTATCCACTAAGTAATTTAAATATCAATTATAGATGCAAAGTATTGTCATGATTTTTCTTTCAGTATTCTAATCAAATTGCAGTTAATGAATTTGTTATTACAGAGTAAAGGAGAAAGACAGGCTAATAGAAGAACAGGTGTCTGAAGTAGCTAATATGAATAAGGAAATTGCAAGATTGAAAGAAGAATTAGAAAATCAAAGGGATAAGAACAATGTGAGTATAGTTTTTGTTCTTACTCCTAAGTGCTTCCTCCAACTTGTGTAAATATTAGTTTCATATTTCAGTCTAGAAATTGCATGGCTGATTTATATTGCCCTTTGTTTTTTCTTTATTTTAATTCTTTGATTTTATTTAATCTATGTATATCTGATCTTGAGCTTGTAATCCTTCCTACACTCTGTTTGGACACTCAGTAATGGTAAGTTGACTAAACACTTGTCTTTGTATCCTGTGCGCTGAATGTAAATTGTGATTGAGTTTCTCTCAAATTGTGCGGTACCTACAGCATTATTTTTGTACAAAGATATTTGATACCTGTATATCAGGAATCTCCTGATCTTTACTTTATATTTATATGTGTTGCTAGTATGGAATGTAATTTAGGAAAAGTAAATTCAGCATGTGTCACACTCACCACAAAACAAGTACAGTACACACACTACAGTATTATTTATGCACATTGATTGTTCTGCGTATCTTTCACCCATTACGTTATTTTATTTATCTGATGCTTGAGTCTATGCCCGACCCCTCCCCACACTCTATTTTCTTGATTTATATATATTGAGACTTTTAACTAGAATTTTGCTCAATAGTGGGGAAACTCTTGCTTGAGATGTTTCACCAGGAGGGCAACATATGACTGCCTGAGTGAGCTTTGATTATTCTTGGAACTGCTGTGTATAGGAGAAACCCAAGCACCTCTGTCCCACCCTTAGTGTTGCTCCTCTATATTGTTTGGCCTCTGCTACTGCGCATGTCACATACAGTATTTTTGTGTGGGCATAATGGTTATGGGCAGTATTTGTATGTATAGAATTGAAATTATATGTAGCCTGGAATGGCTTTAGCATTAAATTAATTGCATTTTGTGATTATATGTGTGATTTGGTTTTTGCCAGTATTCAGATATATCAAAAGACACTAGCTATTGACATCAGTTTATTGAAAGAGATGGTTCAGTTTATTAAATATTATTTAGTTTATTAAATATTGAATTAAAGTTGAATTTCTAGACATTGATTGTGGATTTCACAAGTCTAATATTTTGTGTTGTTAATTCCTGCCTTGTAGGAGTTGCGTGAAAAGAACCACAAAGTCCTGGAGGCCTTAACGTACACAGAGGAAAAACTGATGGCTAGACTCAAGCAGGTGGATGTAAGTGCTGCCTTAGTTGTTGGTCGTCAGCTTTGCAGACAAACAGCTCTTTTGGTTGTTCTTTAACCCTTGGATGATGGAAGGTTTCTAGTAACATAATTTGACATTTTTCCAAGTATGTTTTATAAGTTATCACTCAAGTGTTGAAGGACTAATTAACATTCTTTCTTTGGCTGACTCAGGGAGACCCTTTATAGGTGACCTGAAATATTTTAAACTGTTGACCATTGAAGGCTTTCCGGTGACATATAACATAATTTGATAATAATGTAGTGAGAGAGAAGTACGTACCTGTAACTTGATAGCCATTGTTTAAGGGTTATAGTACTGTAGTGCCAGCTGATGCTTTACATTGCCCAATAAACTGTAGACTAATGTTTAATTCTAAACAATATAGTGGCTACAGCTCCTCTTATAAAGCTTATTTAATGAGTGTGTGTTTGGCGAGTGAGAGGGAAAAACAACACACGTTTATAGGGCCTGTAGGTGGTAGCTGGCCAGGTTGGTTGTTCAGTCTGATGGTTTGTTTTGAATTCTTAGGCTGCAGTATGCCTGTCACCAGGCTTGTACTGGTGCATCTTATCTGGACAATTAAAAATTTTCCCCTCTAAATTTGTACAGAAAACCTCAACTTTTATGCAGAGACCAGGAAACTAATTAAAATTCATCAGCAATGTAAAGAACAGATAACATGTGGAATAACTTTCCAAGAGCACCCCAGCCAAGGATTGAACCCAGATACTCTGATTAAAACTCGGCTGACCACGGTACCACGTCAGTACTAAATAGAAAGAGAACAATAATTTTACCCCATACTCTCCTTCTAGGGCAGAAGTGGGTAGCATATTAACTCTTGCCAGTATCATGGAGCATGGAGTGTAATATACATTCTAAAGAACACGAGTAATGCGAAATAGATTTTTATAAGAACCCCAGCAAGGGATCAAACTCGGATACTCTGGTGATGAGACCCAGATGTTCACTGCTGTACCATGTCTCCACAAAAAAAAGGGAGGGAACCCCGCTATCTACTGCTGAGGATCAGTCATCCTAGGCTGTCATTACCATTACAACAGGAGTTAAATTTCTCGCCCTCAATGCTTTGGAAAATTTAAAATGCTATCCTTGTTCCCATCAAGAAGGGTAAGGGAAAAAAAATTGTTGTTCAGGTAGTAACAATCCAATGTGATTGATGTATACCAACATACAGTAAGGTTCTTTTCCTGTCTTTTAAGCTGATGGTGGTTACAATGATTACCTCATAAATCTCATAGTCAGGCTATTGTCCTCAGCCAGGGTTCCATTTGGAAACTGGAGTTCTATAAGTGGTCCCATTGCCAAGTATTGTTAAAGTGAGGTGCTTTCTATGCCACTCAGTGATTGCTCTTGGGATGGAGAGTCGACCCAACGGAGCTGTGGAGGGTTGTAATGCAGGGATGTTACCTCAGATTCATGTCCATACATACACAAGACCTCTCGAGGAGTGAAGAAATACATACCTGTGTTTGTGTAAATTCAAGCTCTTTGTATCTATAATAGCAAGTTTTAAAATCAACCTTGAATAATGGTGTGGGGGGATGGCAGGTTGGGAAAAGCAGGTCATTGGGGACTAAAATTCAATGTCTAAGGTTGTGTATTATGATCATTACATGAGCATTTGTTTCGTATTTAACATTTTGCAGTCTTTAATGTTAGTATTTAGTGAAACACCTTTTCAACTGAATGAGTGAATGGAGTGTAAAACTTTTTTTTTTCAAATTAACTTTGTTTACTAATACAAGCTCCTGGAACTCCTACAACCAAAGCTACTGCAGTGCATGTTGTGGCTGTCAAATTTAGAATTCATGGTTTATTTATTCCTGAATGCTATAGTCCAGGTCAGAGATGCACAACCAACGGCCCATTGGCAAGTTTATAACCAGACTCTTCAAAGTTATAGATCATTAGAATACCAGTTATAACTTTTATCATCTTTGAGTTATGTGGCCCCCAGAGTCTGTCTAAATACTAAGCCTGGCCTTTCAAAAAAAGGTTGAGCACCACTGGTCTAGGTAGTAAGTTTGAACAAGGTTGGTGTGTAATGCATCATGCAACTTCAGAGGCTGGATAAGGATTTTTCTTTTATGTAGTTGAACTATGTATTTGATTTTGAAGATGTGAAATTCAAACTTAAATACATGACATTAAAATGTACAATAAGATAGAGTATCAGAGATGTGAAATTCTCGAAAAGTAAAGAGAAATTCATGTTACAGTATACAGGTAAATGCCTTTTTCAGAAATACTGTATATATCCCCAATAGTATCATAAACAAAGTGAATGGTATACAAATTTGTCTCGACATAATCACTTTTTGTAACAGTGTTTACATTAGGCAATTTCCAAACAGTTCAAATATGCTGATTTGGATATCAGAGGTCAGTTTTCATACACACACACATACAAGACATTTTTTTTTTTTTCCCAGTACACAATACTTGAAAATGCTAGTAATTAAACATTACTGTTGACATTATGATAAAGAAAACTAGTTTCATTCTACATATACTGTACAGTAAAATCAAATTTACTGTCATACCACACTTTACTTCTACACTACTTCTCGTACAGTATTAGTTAGGGTATGATATTTGCGTTCATCAGTGCAATTGTTACTTGAGCTAGAAGATCTCACAAGTTTGTTAACCCTGTTTATGCAGAGCACATTTCTGATACACAGTTGGTTCTTATCAGAATCTTCATTCACCTATTTTATGATACTTCTAGTCCCACAAATTGAGGGCACAGTGGAAGATCCTCATGATGATCTAAACTTTGAATTTCTTTATCATAATATCTATGCGTGATAGTATTGTATGTTTGAGGATTGTAGAATTAGAATGGCAATCACAGTTTAAGTACCCGGTAACTTGTTTGTACAATAGTGGTAGCTTTTAAGATGTATTCCTCTGATAATATTCTTGCCATTACTTAGAAAATAGTGTACCAATTAAGTAAATTATAAATCACTAAATGTTTCATCTTTATTAATTAGGAGGCAACTGGGATTGTGGAGGAAGAAAAGACAAAAGTTCGTGCCGTCCTGAGAAGAATCTTCCCTGATGTTGTCGTCGATGATGCTCTTGTAAGTATTACTTTTTTTCCCATTTTTCATCCATGATTATTTTTTTATATTAATGAATTATTTTTGTGAGTACTATACTATACCTGCTCCATGGGCAAATCTGGGGTAGATTGTCAGGCAAATTATACTTTGAGCTGAATCTTTTGTAATGTGAAGTTAGGCTTAATACTTAGGTTTCTTTATGATCCTAACATTATTATAAATGTATTCAGTGCTGCTGTAATAAGTGGCAATAACACTTCATTGTTTACAGTTTTGAATTTTGATACAGTATGCATATATATATATATATCCAGTCATGAACTTGACCCTCAAAACTGTATGCATAAGGTAAGATTAGCTAGTATTGCTTTTTGCTTTTGTATTTGCCATTACCTACCCATGAATTCCCAAGTTAAATCTGTTATACATCCTGGAATTGACTGTGATCCCACATACTTTCTATGTCATTGGTAGCATGAGGCTATTTTATGCTCCTTTTAATTTTTGCCATAAGTGCTGAAAATTAGTGTCCTACAGCAGTTGTTCCCATTTCAGGCCCTTCCTGTTAGGAAAAAGGCATACCAGGTAAAACCAGTTGTTAGTCATGCTTTCCTAAAATGCTGACATCCATCAATTAAAAAGATTCTAAATATAAGAAAAACAAGGTTCCAGGAATAAAGAGCACAAATGAAATTATCGAAATGGCTATTTGTCGAAATCTACCTTTGCATTTATCAGATAATTGCATTGAATTTGTTGCATAGTATTGGAAAATGTTTACTACACTCACTTTATTAAGAGTTTAAGGTTGTTGAGATTTCTGCATCAGGTAGAAGACTCTAGCATTCCTTTACCTCCCATGTCACTCATAAACCAAACATTACAAAAATTATTTAAAAGTTTAAACCTCATTTGTTACTTGATGTTTTCCCACTATCACCATCTCAACTACTTGATACCAATTGTCAAACCACACCAATAGTACAGTCTTTTTGCTTTACTCTTCAAGATGAGGACATGAAACAGGTACTGTATCTTGCCTTTTGTCCTCATCTTGCACATTATAGAAAAGAAATCACATGCTCCTCAAGTGTAATTTGGTTCCACTGCACGTACTGTACTGTACTGTACAGTCTTTTCGACTGGTGCATCATGTTTCATGACCATACTATATTTACTTGATGCTAAGCCAAACATTTTTCAGAAAATAAGAACAAAAGTTAGGGTGTGACTTACACTTGAAGACAAATTTTTTTTTCATTTGTACTGTCATTTCAAATCTGAGTTGAATACGTAGCATCAGTTATTAATAGCCTATAGATTATTTTTACACAAACCTTTGTAAATTTAAAGTCTAATTTATTTCATTTTATGATGATCAAATAAGCAATATATGTACCGTATATTATGGCGTATATACCGATAGTCTTTTGCCATACCAGGCAAAAAATAATGTAAGAATTTGAAAGGTAAGTTGAATACACGTGTGTGTGTGTGAGAAATTTTGTAAAATGATCCTGCTGTTTGTGTCACGGTTTTTAAATGCCCCCCAAAAATTTGAACCACCATTAGACTGAATATTAGGTTTTAAGCATGATAGGTTGATACTAGTGCTCTGAGACTATGCTTGCAAATCATCTCTGACTTAATAAACTACTGATATGCACCCTGAAGTGACAGTCGCCTTCTGGCTCTCTCCAAGAGTTGTTGTTGTTTGCTGCACTTCCACAGTCCAATTATGTGGTGTGCCAAAAGAAGCATTTAAACTCTGAAATGGATCCTCATTTGCTCATATAAGTTTAATGTTTAGAATGGCGTAAGATAAGATCAACATTGTTTCATGATAATAAAAAATTGGCTCACCTCACTGTTCCCTGACCTAACATGTCATTGTGCTAAAGGACACATTAATAGAGATGTTTATTTTTTGCCTTAACATCATCATGCAAACAACCATCTCATTACATAAAGAGCAGTTCAGTTCAGCAAATAGCATGTATAATGTGAAGATTAGAGATTGTCAACATGACTGCTTCTTTTCTAGGACCAAGAGTTGGAAAACCATTAGTTAGTTATTCCAAAACTTTTGTGAGTGCCTGTACTTTCTATTACTGTATTTCACATCTTTTGGTTTGACTTGATGTTATGCCGTTGCTGATATGGGAGTGAATGATTATTAATTACCAAATGAGTTCATAACTCTAAAGAACTTTTGGAACCTTGTGAATATATACAGTACTTGAGAAGGAAATAGGAATAAATATATCATATAAGACAGTAAATTTATGTGGATAAGGTATTCAATTATTCTTGGCATTAATAGGAATATGGTAATACATAATGGATGTAGGTAGAACACCCTTACATATCCAGGTATTTCTTATATTTTCTGAGGTCATTACAGGAGATATTGAATGGTACAGATTCCTCCAAATTATACCATGAAGCAGATCATATACAGGTATTAGCAATATTAAGGTTGTTTATTTATTGGCATAGTTTGAAGGAATCGGTAGCCCTCTAATTCACCTACAAAACATTACCATCTTCCCTAAAGCTATCGAGCCATCACTCCAATATCACAAGTTGTCATTTGAGCAACTGAATAAGGAACTACCCAGCTAGAAGTCAAATAACCTTGACCTCAGTAATGTATATACTACTCTAGCAAGTGATTTGTAGGTTTAGTGTCTAATTATTTTGGTGAAGGATTTGTTTTCCACTTTCAAAAATTACCACATTTTATTGAACAACACTTTCCAAGCTGTATTGATCTTACTCTTGAAATTTTACATCTGTGAAATTCATTACTGTGAACAAAAACAATTCAACCATTGTTCTTCTGAACCTTGTTTTTCGAAGATGACAAAAAAGCTTTGTTTTTGCAATATTAACTGCCTGACATGTTTTGTATAGCATCAAGGTAAGTAGAAACAAACATGCCAGTAGTTTTTAGCATGAATTATTTTCATTACCTCTTCTATGTGCTTCATCCCCATTCTTACTAAGATAAAATTAAAAGGAAAATATTTGAAATGTAACTTACTAAAATAATTTAAATAATCAATTATTTGGACATCCATATCTTGATATTCTAGTTCCTGTACAGTCATGCAACACCATATGTTATGTTCCAGGAAAATCAAGCCCACTGAAAGATGGCGAAATGTTGATATATATATATATATAGTTTTATTACTGTATTTACAATGTGATATCATCTAATGAAAAAACAATGTGTAACCGGTTATCAGGGAAGGGTAGTACAGGTTTTACAGTTGACAACTGGAAATATAAAAGCCATAGAATATTGTACAGTATGTGCTATTGGAATGTGATACGTTAAGTTTAGATTATCCATTTGCAGCTTGCAGACAGCAGTTGTGTGTTAGAGATGGAATGACTTAAGTGAGCGCTGAAAGATGAATCTTATATGTGGCAGTCAGAAAGATGGTACAGTAATTTTGATAAGATATATTATTCTTTGGAACATCCCTCACATCATTGTTTGTGGGTTAATACAGTACAGAAGTAGTATTTATTAACAAGTACTGTCATATATATTATATGCTTATAAAAGATATAGTATCTAATAAGTACAGTCAGCAAAAAATGTTTCGTTACCACCCCTATGTTAATTTTAACATGGATAAGCGGTGTAGGGATGGTACTCCGCCGACTGGGCAGCTGTGCCTCGTGTCATCCAAGTTGGGTCTCATCTTTGCTGGCCTATAATACTCGGGCCACGGCAGTGCAGCTTTTTATATCAAAAGTTTAGCTGATTTTATATTAAATTTTGAGTGTTCAAGAACTCTTACTATTTAACTATTCATTATTAAACATAAGGAAATAGTTTGAGTATTTTAGAACAAGAATAACTGTGAAATGCCCAGAAAAAATAGCACTGGGTGGAACAACGTCATCTCTACTTGCTTGTCCATGAGGCACTGAGGGACACTGAAGGTGATGGAGGTATATAAGACACTTGCGTCACACCTGACTCGCCAGTCAGGCGTACCAACATTACATAGTACAGTGAAAGCTCTTTTATCCGGCACCAGTGGGACCGAGAATGTTCCGTATACGAGAAATTTCCGGATACAAGAAAGTGTACTTTAAAATTACGTTACTCTATATTCATTCACAAGTACAGTTAAATATCGATTTAACGGACCACAATACAATGGATTTCGGATGCAACGGACACAATCAGCTGGTTAATTTTGTTTTTATTTGTCTGAATTTTGGTTTCTCTTATCTTTTCTCCATTATATTTACAGTACATTATTTACACATCATTACATACCTATTTATGTATACTGTATATACAGTTGGCTCTCGAATAAATCCGAGGAGTTCTTATACATAACAAGTGAAATTATAACAAACATGTCACGAAATGATATCACTGTCATTTGTGAAGCGGGTGTGTGTGTGTTCCCACCACTTCTCCATTCTCCATTTACCCTAACTCAAGGTCATGGGAATATAGGCCTAGTGTGCCTTGTCACCTTGTGTGTGACTCGCTCGTTTTTGGTAATTACGAGTTAACCACCAGCTTCAACACTGTCATGCCAGTGACAAGAAGGAAGGTTTTTCTCGAACAGAGAAAGGAGAAGGAAACACCAGACTATGCTTAATAAAATGTAAACAAACGATATCGCGCTATCTCCCCCTTTCCCCCTACTCTCCCCTTACCACCTCCACCACCACCACACATGCCGACGACTCATTTCAGTCCTGATTCGTCTGTGAAAACCTTAATACAAATTGTTATGCATTTAATATGCTTAATACGAATTGTAATACTGTATTTACAGTTGTAAAGTACTGTAACAGTTTTTTACACTCGTCACTCCCTCCTCACTCTTCACTCTGCGCTCTGAGCGTGGCAGCTCTTTTTTGCTATATTTATCTTTTTATAAAAAAAATGCCGGATACGGGAAGTTTCCGGTTAACAGAATGCCGGATAAAGGAGCTTTCACTGTACTGTAAAAAGCATGGTAACGAAACTTTTTTTGCCGACTGTACCTAAACCCATAATTCTTGCAGATGTGTTCTGCTTTGTTCAAATAGATTTCTTCATTATTTTATTTTATCCCTACATTAGGCAATTTTGGTTGAAAAAGTTTGAGTTCATGTATTTTTGGATTGTTCACTAAGATTTTACTAATGTCACATTTGGTTTTCCTACCAGCTATTTAACATTTTTTAAATCAGATTTTGTATACTTGAAGCAATAGTTTATAGTTTGCTGATGATTGTGTCATACAGTTAATTGAGAAACATTAATTATTATGAAATTGATTCATTTACTTTTTGTAACATAGGTTGTGGGATCAAACAGATTACAGTACTACTTACCCATGTTTGAATGGGTCTAAAGGAAATACTGTATTTTCCTCCTTCTCAACTTTACTTATCACTGAATTGTGCAGTTGACCATGTAAATACTGTATGTCCAATAGAAACATCAGACCACTCTTGGAGAAAATGGATGGGAATTATACATTTTTTTGTCTCTTCCAAATCTTCAAGTTTGATTTGTTGAAATATTACAATAAGAGGAACAGCCTACAGAACATATATTTATAGTGGGTGTAATAATTTCATGGAATTTGGAATGGGGAGCGATTGTGTGACTCTTTCTGTATTCTGATTATTTTTTCTACCCTGGTGTTAGAGCCCCACCCCATGTACATATTTTAAGGAAGAGGTTCAAGTACGTGAGTAGCTGGTCAGTGTGAGTCAGTAGAAATGGAAAACAAAGGAGGTTAGGAGGAAACAAGATCAGACAGACGAATGAATTTCAAATAGAGCAAGAGAGAGTAATCAAACAGTAATGAGGAGAGAGGGAAACAAGGTAGAATGAGAGAAGTATAGAGGCTGGGTGAGAGAAAGAAGGCAGACAGAGATGGAAGGATAAATAAAACCTTACAGAGTAAAAGAGAGCAGTAGGAGGCTGGGGAAAGGGAAAGTGGGGAAAACGGGAGAGCGTGACTGGCCGTGGTGGGGAGGACAGGGGAAGGGCTGGTTGGCTGGCTGGCTGTGGTGGGGAGGACAGGGGAAGGACTGGCTGGTTGGTTGGTTGTGGTGGGGAGGACGGGGGAAAGCAAAGGCTGACTGTGGTAGGGGGGGTAGCTGCTGGCTGGTTGGCTGGCTGGCTGTGGTGCAGTACCAGGCTGTATTGATCTTTGTATTGATCTTAGGAGCTGAGGGGAGAGAGGGAGGAAGCGGTGCTTCTGACTCAGTGGTGGTGGAAGAATCGCACTCCCAACACTCATTCCTTGTTTCTGTCAGTGGATTTCTTTATACCTTGCGTGCACTATGAATACTGCCCCTCACTAGTGACTTATCCTTAGAAAACTTGGGAGTGGCTGACTGCACCACTGGTCCGAAAACAAGCAATTGGGTATACTAAAGCAAAATAAAAATGGCCAAGAAAAAGAATCGAGGAAGAAAGGGAAGTGGGAAGTCTGTTGGCAATGTTGCAGGACAGGACAACAGTCAGGGAACATCAGCAACACAAAACAGTGGTGAAACTGTAGGTGCTACCCCATCTGTTAAAGACAGTAGCTCAGCCAACCACGTTAATAAAGCTGAGGCAACAGTATCTCTCCCCACTGCGTCAACACAAGGACATGTGTCTAAGCAAAAATGTGACAAACGAGCTGCAGTTGTGAAAGTAGGAACATGGAAATATTTTATCTTTTTGTAGATGATTATATTGTCCTTGCCAACAAGTGAAGTTGAAGCCGCAGCATTATTGGGACACACTATTTATTTAATGCGCAGTTATTGGTAGTGTATTTCATTTTGCCCTAAATTGTGAAAGCTAATAATACTTAGAGAAATGAAATAATTAATATTATGGCAGCCAGGAAAACTTCTCTTAACATAGTTTTTTCTTTTTACCTATATGTTAGCTTGATCTAGTTTAGGTGTAAAAGGATTAGTACAGTATTTCACAATGCAATATTGTAGGCTTTGATATAATTTAAACCCAACACTTCTTGAAAGAGATTTTTTCCATTACTTTTTTATATTGATGTAAAATGCCCTGATATATTAAAAAGTTTTGTGTATATTATAATAATTCATATGGATTGATGCTTTGTTCCTTCAGAGAAACTTGTTTATTCATTTATTTGACTTTATCTTGTAGTGTACAAAGAAATTATATAATGATAGCCATGCAGTATAATATCTGTTATAAAATTGTAGTACTGTACTCTTAGAACATAGAAAAAAAAGGATACTGTATATTCAGTCCCACACTTGACATATTCCTCTTATTGTCATTGTACAATAGGATCTTATATGGTTTAACGTTGAGGAAAAGTTAGCATTATAACTCTTAAAACCATATTATAAATATCATTAAAGTTGTCATTTATGGGAAAAGTATTTTTGGTTTACAGCAATGATTCAATAATTAGGCTTAATGGGCATGAAAGTGTTTCTTTTATTTTAACTTCAACTCTCTTGATCCCATGCACACCCTTAACCTTGATGAGCAAACAGACCTGAGAAATAATAATTTTATTTGTCCTTCCATCTTTTGTCTGTAATTCACTTGTAGCTTTCTTTGATAACTTAAAATGACCCATATAGATCTTGTTCATGTCAGACCACCTCTCATCTTCTGTGATACTGAGTAAATCAACACGTTCAGTTACCACCAGTTTAGGTAGAATGTTTATATATAATGCCTTTGACTTGAAAGAGCAGCAACAAAACAGTATTAATAGTAAACACATTACCTCAAAAGGTGTTTATTTTTTCACTGTACATTTTCTCTTCTACAACCTGGTCTATTCCCTTACATACCCATCATTTACAGTCACAGTGAAAGTTTTGTATCATGGTTAACCAGGGTTCAGTTACATGGCTTGAATTATAATGAGTTATTCATCTGTAAGTAGCAGATAGCAAGTATATTTTCCACAAATATAAATGCAATTAAGGGGGTAGTAGTGTTGGTAAATCTGGAGCAACCGATTCCTCCAAGTTATTCCAAGCAACAGGTCACAATTATTGTTCTTCATCTGGTCCTGTTCCCTGGCATACTTTGGATGAATCAAGGCACTCCAATGTACCAAAAGTGTATTACCCCCTTAATGTAACCTCTGATAACTGAAGCACATTCTTTTTGTAACCATGTAACACTTCTTATAATTCCATACGAAATTTTATCATAATATTAATCTGTCAGAACATTTCACCTATTCCTCTAGAGCTGACATGTTATTTATTTTTCATTTTTTTCTTTTTAAGATCCCACATTTTGCATCTGAATAGCACTGTTGGCACCTCTGTTCCCTCCCTCATTGGCAGTCTGCTTGCTGTGATGCTTTTCTCCTTTCACTTTCTTTGCAAGGCACTCACACTTTATACATCTCCTCTTGTGTCACTCCATAGGTAAACCATCAGTACAGTACAGTATTGTAATGCAGTAATGTTCAGCTATAACTATATATGTAATTTAGTTATTCAGAACAAGAATTGTGAAGAGTATCGGTCTTCTATTTGCACTGAAGTAGCCATTGTGGAGATAAAGTGGAATGAATTAGGCAAAATTAAAGTTTCCTGTGGGTTAACTGTCATGCATTATTATATAATTGCAAATACAGTATACAGTATTGCATAGACCGTGGAGCAAACATATGATTTTAGTGATATACCACCTGGGAGTTTTTCAGAATCATTGCCACTTCATTACAATTTGTGAATGCAATATTCTACCTCTTGTACAATTGGCAAAATATGAATTGCAACCACTTTTGATGGAATGTTGAGTATATTTATGCCCATAGTTGTCTGTGGGGATCATAAGTACAGTACAGTATGTAATACATAAGGAAATGTACATTTCCTTTTGTATTACATACTAATGGTTCTTACAAATAGTAATGGATGTTATTATAGTTAATGTTCCATCAAGATTTGTCGCAATTCAGATTTTGCCAAGTGCACATATGATTTTAAAGTATTATAGATATTGTCATAATAGGCCTGCACAAGAATATTGGTTCCCCTTCCATCCTTCAGCACTGTCTAAAGAGCAAAAATCATGATCCATATATTTGTATACTGTGATTTCTAAGTGGTTGTGTACTGTATATATCCTATTCTACTCCAAGAATCACCACCAATTGCATATTCCCCATTTCGCTGCCCCAATAGTTTCTTTGTGTCAGTCTGCCCCTTTTCTCCTGTCATTGATAATCAGCCATTACATCATGTTCCCCAGTAGTATAGGTAGTTCATAGCCTTAGTCAGTCTTGCATAAATGTACAGTATTGGGATACAAATATCAAATTGCTTCAGAAATTTTGATAATAGCATTAAGTACAAATAGTTTATCTGGTAACACATTTTTACTATTAGGGACTACTTTATCTAGTTATATTAAAATTGATTTGGCATTATCCAGAGTAGCATTGCCGGGTTTTAAGTGACTGTACTGTATTAATGCATGAAAGTGGAAAATTGAGTTGAATGCATTCTGCTGCTTTTGGAATACTTTGTGGTTTGAATGCAGAATTACATTAATCTTTTCCAAATTCTGGTGATCATTAATAAATCCAGAGAAGGATACACATTGAAGGAATTCCAGAGGGAAAATTGTTGACTGATTTCTTGGGAGTGTTAAATTTGTTGAAAATATCTTGCTTTTTTCAATTTATGGATCGATTCTAGAACATTTTACTGTTTGTGAGGGCTCTTTACTAACATTATAATGAAAATTTTAATATTTTAGATATCTTTTTAGCTTATTTTTAAAAATAGATCTTGACTTATAAATACAATTAATGAAAAAATAGTTTAAAAGCAATGCAGTAGTATAATTCCTTACAGTACTAACCTGATATTGCTTCAGTTGTTGGTATTATTGTTATTAATGCGTTTCAATGTGTGATTTACAATAATTGCTGTAATGATTAATAATGTAATGTCCACTTAGTTATTGTATTATACATGTACAACATTGAACATCATATCATAATTCAAAGCATTTACTGTACTAAGCCTACACATTGTATCTATGCAATATTTTATCATGCACAGTACTGTGTAACTATACAGTATAAATATCAAGTGATGCACTTACATGAGCAAATATATGTTGATGGTCCATATTTTCCAGTGTTCAGCTGTTCTATCTTTACATAAATTCATAAGTTACTTTATATATTCTAAATTTTGTATGTCGAATCTTGTAAATACAAAAACAGTACAGGTATAATCACTGTTTTTCATGGAAGACATAAATATTTTAAGTACAGTGAACATTTTTGCTTGTTTCAGGATCAAGGGGCCTTCCTGAGTGAATTTGAGACCAAAGCCCTGCAGGTGGCTACACAAACATCCCAGCAGCAGCTCCCAGAGCCTCAGGTTGTAGAGAAAGTGGTTGAGGTCATCAAGGTCAGTTTTTCGTTATGTACGGTCATGAACAAATGTTATGATACTCCTACCTATATTTAAACTGATAGGTAAATGTTGAAACTGTGAAGTTCTTTATGTAATACTCTATGTACCGTATAAAGAGAGACTAAGAATTAAACCTATCCTCACTTGAAAGATGTAGGGTATGCTCGTGTCTTGTGATTCATCATATTTATCCCACCTGGCTATAACATTATGCTATTGATTATCATAGGCTGAGTAACAGTAGGGAATGTAACTCCTTATGCTGTACTTTTTAAGGGTTTGCACATTTTCACATCTCGTCTTCATGATATAACATTCTTCTTGCAGGTTGTGGAGAAAGAAGTTAAGGTGGAAGACCCAGCACTCAAGTCTCGTGTGGAGGAGCTTAATAAAGAAAATGCCAAACTTAGGAACCAGGTACAGTGAAGATTTGATGAGTTTAGCAGGTGTTTATTTCACTACTATACCCCTTCAGTAATTTCTTTGGAAGTAGCCCTTTATATGAGGCCAAATAAATTCCTTACCGGTATGTTAAAATATTTATAGTTAGCAATGGATCAGACAAATTTACAATTTTAAAATCTGTTTGTAAAGCTTGAATTTGTTTTGGTTTGTTGCTAATTTAGACATAACCATAGTATAAGTAGAAGTTAATTTCATATGAGATAGCCACATAAGTCATTTAGTTTGTATTTAACATGACACAGTGGTTACAATATCCTCATCAGGACTAAAATCCAGTACAGTACTGTGCCTCAAGATAATTGTCTGATAATTGTATCTGAAATCCAGTTCCCAAAATGGTTATTTAATAATTGTTTGTGGGTACAATGTTATTTTATATTTATATATGATTTATTTTTGTATTTTTATTATTGGAGAGTACAGTTAAACCTCAATATATCGGACCCCAATACAACGGACACAATCCGCTGGAGATTGTTTTTTTAATTTGTCTGAATTTTGGTTTCTCTATTTTTTCTATTATATTTTTTACATTATACAGTAGGTACATTATTTACACATCATTACATACCTATTTATGTATATATACAGTTGACTCTCGAATAAATCCGAGGAGTTCTTATACAAAACGAGTGAAATAATGAACATGTCAGGAAATGAGATCATTCATCTGTGAAGCGTGGGTGTGTGTTGCCACCACTTCTCCCGCGCTCCTTCCCCCCCTATCCTCGGTCTCGATTCACCCTATAGCTCAAGGGAATATAGGCCTAACCTGCCCTGTCAACTTGTGTGGCTATCTCGTTTTTAGTAATAACGAGTTAACCACTAGCTATAACAGTCATGCCAGGTTGTGCATTTACAAAACAGAAGGCCATATCCTTCGATAGAAAGAAGGAAGGTGTTTCTCGAATAGATAAAGGAGAAGGAAACACCAGAGTATAGTACCGGGTATGGCTAATGAAATGTAAACAATCGATATCGCGTTATCTTCCCCCTTCCCCCTACCACCTCCACCACTACCACGCATGCTCATCTCTCCACCACACAAGGAAAATAACATTTAGGTACATTATTTACACATCACTACATACTTATTTATGTAGATATATCTGTATTTTGTGTTAATTTTTGTACATACACTTTTTTTTTTTTTAATAATTTCGCACCCCTCGTAAAAAGTCGTCGCTGTAACGGTCAAACGGCTTTAAAGGACACTCCACTATTAGTCCGTTATAACGAGGTTTAACTGTATATGCTAAATTTTACAATCTTGGTATTGTACATACAGGCTGCTGTTATTCAGTTTCCAGTTATAGAACCTATTTATACAGATATTTTGTTTAAACAATCCAGATCTTAAGCGGAAAGTACAGTGTTGGTAAATCTGGAAAAACTGATTCCTCCAGACTTACCCAAACAACAGACCACTGGTATTTCTGACAGTCTGGTTCTGTTTCCTGGCAATATGGTTGCCCATGGCATGTGCCATTTTTTAATCAGAGTATAGTTTGCAAGACATACATTACTGTAATATATTACAGTAAAAATAAAGAACCATGAACCTGATTACCAACGGCTATAACAGTTGTTAATGGATGTATTAGAGTGTCACCACAAGTAGACTCTTTCAGGTGATTTTTTTCTTTTTCCATTATTCTTTACTGCAAATATTTATATTATCACAATGTCTTCCCTTTGCTAACGTGAATATCTTGTGAACCAGGTTACAGAACTTGAAAAAACTACAGCATCTGTTGATGACAGTCAGCGCGTGAATGAACTTGAGGATGAGGTGCGCTCAGTCACTAAGGAGGTCACCCATTACCAGACTGTCTTGGCTGATACAGTGAGTTCCCATTACAATGTGTGCTTTTTGCAGAGACAATTTGTTTCATGACTTTGTAGGCATTTGAATATTTGTACTTTATCATACTGGCTCTGGTCAATTTATCAGTAAAAGCCAGAAGGAAGTGATGAAACTTTGGTGCATTTAATTTTTTTTTTTTTTTCTTGCAAACAATATTTATCTTCACTTTATTTTCAACACTGAATATTAACTCTAGTTGCGTATTTCAAACATTTAAGCATACAGTAAGTACAGTGTGAGCTACAAGTATTATAAGAAGGATAAAAAAGGTTGTTTTTTAAATGTAGAGGTTGCTACTCCACCTCATAGGGGGCCACACTTACCCTGCCCCAAGGAGACTGGGTGGGGTCCTACACTATGCAAACTTTACTCTGGCAGGTGATTACTGCCTGCCAGTGAGGGAGTTGCCCCTTTGAGATTGGGGTAGCAGCTCCTACAATAAAAAAAACAAAAAAACAAACTTGCTCCATTGGAATTTGACATGGCCATTCACATGATGCAGTTCATACCAGAGGGAAAGTAACATAAACTTTATGGGTGAATTATGTATTTACATGTAATTATGTATTTAAAATCTATTGCTATATTATTTTTTGCAATTACAGGAAAACTTGCTCAAGACACTACAAGCATCAGTTGAGTCTGAGGAGGTGGCCTGGAGCAAGCGTCTGACTGAGAAGGAAAAAGAACTCAAGCAGCTAATTGCTGACAAAGCCAACCTTCATCTGCAGGTTGTGCAGCTGGAGGATACTCTGGAGAAAGTCAAGAAGGCAGAGGATGTAAGTAATGATGTAATTTTTAGTGCAATGTTTTTGTAGTTTATGAAATTATAGTTAGGGTTTTCACTAGGTATTGGCTTTGGAATTATTATGTTTGTCTAATCGCATGTTAAGTTTGTTATTATTTTATGCATTTTGTTCCTAGAATGATTTTTACATTTTTTATAACAAGTATATACATTTCTGGTCTGAGAAAGATTGTGTATCCTATATTTGTGAAGGAGAGGTATTGAAAACTGGTAGGTAACTGAACTTATATCATAAAGTTTCAAACCACATGCCATCATGGAAAAAATAATCAAGATAAATGGGCACTTTAATGTATTATTATTTTGTTGAAAAATATAGCTGATACTTTGCACCTACAGTACTTAGAAATAAGAGTTGGATAAAATATTAAACATCATCACATCCATGCTTACAAATCATAGTTTAACACTAAAGGTCAGTTGTTCATTAGAACAATTACTTAATGTGTGGTGATGCAAAATCTGTCACTATATTGTAATTTCAGTAGTGACTACACTATTTCACGCATCATAGTATTTCGGGAAGAAAAGGACAAAACTTTAAGGAGGTGTTGCACTGCATTGCAAAAATATTGTACCCTGTAATTGCACTTCAGATTTTCAGAGGAGTTACACAGCCTCATTTTAAAAAAATCATGTCTTTGGTGTCTGATTGTCATCATGTCATTTCTCTTTTTCACTTGAAAGTTTTTCTATGGAACAAAAATTTCCTTTGAGCTCTGAATGTGGTGATAAATTCTCTTTGCTGACATTTTTGGTAAGTAAGCATACTTGATACTTGTGAAGCACTGAGAACACCCAGTTGCTAATCTGGAATTTGCTCTCAATATAGATCTCATTCTAACTAGTATTAGGAGAACAGTTAGAAGATCTTATTCATCCTGTTAGCAATAGACTAAACAGTATGAATGCATTGAGGTTGCAGTTTGCCATATTTAGTGGAGCAATATTTATATGTCCTCTTTCTTCTTGTGGGAATGCGTATGCATGTAGTGTGTGTATATTTTGTGTTGTGCATATTTACTTGGTCTTACCTAGTTGTGATAGACAGGAAATGAGCTATGCTCATGCTGTCTTGTCCCTATATTTGTTTTCATCAATTTAAAGTGATTGCCCATCAATACTCACTACTTTGTTATACAAGCCATACTATGTATCGATTTCCCTATGTGATAAAACTTTTATTTTTCACATCTTTCAAACATTTGATACATGTATTAATTAAGCTGAGGAAAGGTGGTGGGGTAGGATGGGGTGAGCGAAAAGGATGTTGGCTGTCCAAGTGAGGCAAGGTCAGGTATGGAAGGAATTGTAGGGTGTGGTGTGCAGACAACCTCTGAAATAATTTACAGTATTCCAAATTTTCTACACCACAAAATTTTGCAGGCTAGTGATCTGAAGAACCAGGGAAGTAAATAATTTCCTACCTGGATATTGTGATTTTCTATGGGGAATGTATTTGATTACTGTAGTGTCCATTATATTATCCTTGAAGGAGTGCTTGGTGAGGCAACAGCACTTTTGTTGGCGAATGTACAGTCGGCCACACTCATGAGAGCCACACAGCGTTGTCAACTCTGGTCGAAATGGTAACCCCGAACCCCAAGTTGTAAGCTCTATTTACTGCCACCAATGTGTGCTTTGAGCTGGTGGTTCGGGATTACTATCTCAACCAGAGCTGACAATGCTGTGTGACCCGCATGGGAATATGGCCAACTGTACCTATACAATGAACATATTTAATTTATTTATAAGTTCTTATCTTTCTCAATGTGTATGCATTGATTTTATTGTGTCCACTTTGATGAATGAAACAAATTATTTATCAGGATTTAAAAGAACTTTGAATAATTTATTTTGGTTTAAAATTCATTCAACATGGTGGGCAACAACTTATTTATCATAGTCAAACCAATCCTAAGTATAGCTCTTAAGAGCCATATGCAAGAACATAATGGGCTAGACAATACCTAAAATCCAGTCTATTTGCCACACAAAATTGTATGGAGCAGTCATACTGGTTGATGGTTATCGTCTAGCTTACAAGTTCTTACATACGGCCTTCTGTCACACCAGCGTCATCAATGTGAGAGGAGTGAGACCAGGATCCACTCTCTTTCTAGGCTGCAGCAGAGAGTTGTGGTTTGGAGTTTGCCTTTACTTGCATAGAGAAGTCCCTACCCTACGTAGTTACTAAGGTATACTTTTGAAACCACGAGAGGCGACATACACTTTCTTCTGTGAGCTCGAGTCTATGGATATTATGTACTGTAATTTTAGTTTTATAAATGATTCACAATCATTTTATTAACTACTAGAATTAATTCAGGCTTTCTTAAATTTTTTGCCGATAATTACTCATTGAACATAAAGATGGCTGTATTGTAATTTTTTCACAGAACCTGAAAAATATTGTGGATATATCCATTGACTCACGTTTCTTGCACTTTTTCTTATTTATAGCTACTACAGCTTTTGTGGTTGAAGTTGTTCACACCTGCTCAAATCTGCTTCTAGGTCTATAATTAGTACTGTATATACATAATACATAATGATAGTGATTGTTTTTCATATATTTTCCTTGTATTACTGCTGCTGTTTATCTTAGCTAATTTATAGAAACATGGTTATGAATAGGCTTTCTCTGCTAAATTGATAGATCCTTCTACTGTCGCCATATAGCACACTGTTGTTTGGGATGAATTGTGTGTATGATTTTACTTGTAATGATAAATTTGACATGAGATTTTACAAATCCTGATCCTTATGAACTTTTAATAATTTTCTCCATTTTTTTATACATTTACACCATTTTCCACTAAGATTTTGGTGCAAATCAGAAAAAAGTATAATGAATATGACAGAAAAAGGAAATACAATAACGATATCCCAACCCTTAGAATAGGAGTCCTGCTCGCAATCCCCTTTTCCTGTCGTATCTAGGACACATGATTCAGTACTTTGGTTCTTTACAGTTGTATAATCTGAAAGAAAGCATGATTAACCAGTTGTCTTATTCAGTGGACTGTGCACATGTTCTAATATGAGCCAGTAAACCCAGTAATGGTATATACAGTACTGTAGTGTGTTTATCTACACCCATCTGACCACTACACTTTTCATCCCCTTCCCTTTAATGACCTTTTCCAAGTTTTGTGGATGCCATTTTATATCTTATTTCAACCTTTTTTTAACCTAATTCATCCTACCAATAAACCCACTTGAGTATCCATTTGTTCTTCACTTGATATTGGATATTTTCTTATTTCATTAAGGTTAATTAATTTAAAGTGGCAATATTCCCTTGCATGAAATAATAATTGTTCTTCTATAGAGTGCTTAGTTGTTGTGCAGTGCTAGTATGTCATCTTATATTTTGTCTTATTTTCAAAATTATAAACTGATGATAATGTTATACGAGGTTATTATATTTTATTATATAGAGAGATTATTTATCCATGAGGTATAGGTAACAACCATAATTTCTTCTCACCCAGGACAGTTAAGTAAAACAAAATAAAACCTTGAACAGTGGTATTTTGTGTGGGGAGGTGTGGGACAGTGCTCCTAGCTGAGGCCACAAGCTGAGTAAACTTGCATCAGTTCGTAGCTCATGGAGGAAGCTGCAAAGTGTTTCACTTTTGTTGTGCCATGACTGGAAATAGATTGGCTTCCTTCCCTTCAATTATTTAGCCAAGGTAGCCCAATCATTGGCTCCTACACCATTTAGGCGAGATTCTCTCTAGCCCATATTCACGGTGGACATTCACGTCGATGACTTAACGAGTGTCCATGTATGGGTGCCAGCAGTGGGAACCACAGCGAGTAAGCCACTTCCTGAGAACGGCCGACGTTCAACGTTAAAGATAAACTCAAGTAATCTATTTGGGGAGCATCTGTGGCAGTGCTGCTCGTGTATAATTCAGCATATCATGAAAATGTGAAATAGAAGTATTTGTACCAAGAATAAGATAATTTTATTTAGATAAAATAATAATTATAATATACTGTATTTGTGTATTGTTTGTTAATTTATACAAGATTAATAATAGTGTGCATTGGAATTGGAAGCCTGGCAACATTGTAGCCTAACAGTAAACTAACCCAATTTAACCCTCACGTGGAGTTGCTGGACTCACAGCCTATAGCAGGAGACAACTGTACAGTACTGTACTATATATTCCTCTCATGATATATCCTGCTTTGGTCTCAAGCAAAATTGCTGCAAATAGAAGTATGTCCTCGCTCCTTTTTTAAATATTATTGTGAAGAAATGGAGGGTGCTGCGGGACTGACTGCCAAAGGAGCCCAACTCCTCCATGCCCACATGAATGTCTTGTTCGTGACGTCATCAATGTGATTGTCCACCGTCCAAACGGACTAGTAAAAATCGCGCTTAAATGGGAGATTATGGGACATGGGTATATTTTCTGTGTATTGTGTGGTTCATTTTGTGGATGTTCATTGGGCTTTAATTTCATTTTTAGCTGTGTAAATACAGTAAATAATTGTATATGTAGGATATACTGTTTTAGATTTACTTATCCACCCTGGATGATAACAAATTATGGATCTGACCATGCTTAGCATAAGCGAAAGTAATGCATGTATGTAAAATTGGAATTATGGAGAGATCGGAATAATAGGTAATTGGGATTGATAAGCCTTACCTAGGGAAGTCCTACCATTTATGGTACCTGTATCAGGATACTCACAAAATTACTTTAATTCCTAATTTTTTTCTGGACCATAGTTTCTGGTTACATTTGTATTTTTGTTGTAACCTACATTGAAATATCATGCCAGCTCTAGCCACACAGCTGTATCTTAACTCCAGAATACCTGTCTTTACATTATTGCATATTACATGGTTCCATTTTTTTTATAATTGGCATAGTGCAAGAAGATGGACAGTTAGATAGACCGTTTTAAAGCATTTTCTTAATTTTATTGAAATGTCAGAGTTGCCATTGACTTCATCTGATTTCATCTGAATTTATTGAACACTGCAGGTAATATAATAAACATATGACCCTGTGTTTGGAAGAAAGCAACTTATCAGCTTTATCATAATATATCACAATTTCATGTTACATCAGTATGTTATTTTACAATTTTGTCTTGTAATCTGTAAAAATAAATAAAAAAAATTGGAAAACTTAGTTGAGGTAGGGATGGGAAAAGAAAATATAATACTGTACATGAAAGTTTGCCATCTCTAACCCTGACCGGGAGACCACAGGAAGGAGTAGATCAACAGATTTGATATGATAATTTTACACAAATAATGGGAACTGTTAGAGAATATAATTGGCTAATAATTTAGAATGGAATTAGCAGAAAATTATTTAATGCTGTTTGCTGTTGGTTACGTAATTGTCTTTTGAGAAAGGCTTAATTGATGGAAGTTTTTGTCTTTAATTGTAACATTATTTATATGTAGTATTTTATATCTATTCATCTGCAGATGCAGGAGCAGCTGGGATTGTTAAAGGAGCAACTGAAGACAGAGGAGAAGGAGAAAATATCACTGTTAGAAAAGTTACAAAAGGTGCAGGAGCTGCAGGCTCAAACTGCCACACAGGTGAGCATTGCCATTTGTACTTTGTACTGAGTGGCTTTAGCAAAAAAAATTTATTGCTTTCTTTTGATACCAGTCAAAACAATTATTGCAAAAATTCTTTAAGCAGATACAAAAGATAATGCATAAACTTTTTGTTGTGCTAAAGAAAATCTTACTAACATGGATTATGGATGATATAATTTACAGGATTTTTGGGCCTAAATTTTAAGTACAGTACAGTAAACAGTCATTAGTGATATATATGAAAAATGCATGCTTATTTTCTGTAAGATGCTGTGGAATTTTTGCTGGTTACTTTATTAGCTATTCAATGAAAATTATTTTAAAGGAGTATTTCTGTATCAAAGAATTGTAAGTTTGGATTGCTTTGCTTTAGCATTTTTGTTCTTAAGTAGAATAGCAAGTGCTGTTGTAGCCTGGTTATGGTATGTATGTCTGAAGATTCCCACTATGGTATTTGTCTTTTGGGATGGCCCAATATGAATTAGGAATTTTAAGTGTACATGTGTTTACAACTTCATTCTCAAGAACTCACACCTGTCAGATGATCACTGCAGTTCCGTGCAGGTAATGTAAAATGCTTTGCTGCCATCTTTGTAGGAGACGTAGTCTTTTTTTGTCAAACCTGTCGATGTTTTTTGCGAGTATGAAGTTGCCATAAAGCAGTGGGCCAGAAGTTTCTGACAATTTCTTGGTGTTTTGTGATCAGACATGGTAGAGCACCAGGTTGCAGATAAAGGAAAATAAGTTGGAAACTGTGTTGAAAGGGAAAGTATGTGGAAGAGTGATGGGGAAGCTGGAGGGTACTCAAAGAGAAAAATTCATTGCAAGAAATCTAGAAAGAATTGAGAGAATGCACCGTTTAAATAAATAAATGTTTGAGAGCTTGACAGTGAGGGAGGAAGGAATAAAAAGTACTTTACTGGTGATGTGGGATAGATGAAATTAGCAAAATAATGAATGAAGAGGGTATGAACAGTGCAAAAGGTGTACTGTATAAGAGGGATTATGAGGGGCAAAGAAGTTTAGGGAGACCAAAGACAGATGGTATTATATGGTAAGGTATTGTGTAAGATTAGGGATGGTTGAAGTTAAAGACCTTGTGCATGATAGATAGTGGAAGAGATGCAATAGAAGAGGTGTATGTTAGGACTGGCAACCCAGTTTTAGCTTGGCAGTTCATGGAGTGGCTCCTTCACCAAGGTTAAATGAAGAAACAATCATCATGGATATAAAACCTTAAGGGAGAGCTGAGAATTTTGTGGGTTTATGAGAATGATACCTATTTCACTGGGTAATCTGTCCCTCTTCCTGGCCCTAGAGCCCACCATTCATTGAAAAAAGGGAAATGAGGTACTACTGATGATGACAAAGCTTCCGTAGGTTACCAAGTTAGTGCTGTAGGTAAGGATGCACACCCTGTTGGGTTACTAGAAAATGTCAACCCACACAGTGCTAAAATTAAAATGAGTTCCACTGGTATCTTGACACTAGAAGTTATTGTTTAAAAAAATGTATTTTAGTAAATTAGTTTCATACCTATATTAGTATAAGTTTATTTGGCTTGGAACTCATTGTTCCAAGCGAGTGAGTTGACATATTCCTAGACCAACCCTCAGTATCATGTGCAGGGTGGAGATAGTGATGAAGCAGGTGTGCTGGAGCTGAAGGCTGATAATGAGAAGCTGCGAGCACTGGTCAATGTTGGACAGGATGCCAGCCGACAACAGGAGGAACTCATAGAGCAGTTGCAAAAGGAGCTAGCAGCCACCAAGGTAGGTACTGCTATGTGCTTGCTAATGTTGTGATGAGGTGAGATTGTACAGCTCTCATCACCAAATGAAGATAGTTATCAAGATAAATTAAGACCAGGTAAAAAGTGGCACACAGTGTATGTTATAAATGGTGACAACAGGAAGCTAGTAATTACAGGTACAGGGAATGTTGAGACAGACTGATACATGGGCGAGGTGGATCAAGTAATATAAAATACAAGGTAAGGTTGGTAGGAGAAAGACTGTCGATACCAATTCTTTACCAAGTGGTATGTTTAACTCCTGTCTCTTACTACTTTCTTTCCTTCCATTATCAAAAACTGCATGTTCATATTGGGTGACTCTTGTATTTCTTATTATTTCTTGTCTGTACAGTAGGTTCCTGAGGTTGGTGGTTCTTGGAAACGCGTGAAGAGTTTGGGATGGTGAGTTTGCTGCTTCTTGGCATGGAACAGGTTTGTTTAAGGGGAGGTAAGATGATGATGGTGAACTGGAGTTTCCTGAGTTCTTCAAACAGTGCCACAAGACAGATCACGTATAAAGTTTGGGGGCACAGTGTGAAGGAAACAGAGGGCTCCAGTTTGCTGACAGTATCTGACTTCCCTTAAATGTGTAGTGGTGGTGGACTGCATGAACAAACACTTCACATTATCCTGTGTATTTTAGATATACAGTATGGTATTTTGAGTACAAATCTTTATTGTGGTATAGAATCTCGACTTTATTTTCGTTGACGTAAGGTATGAATTATGTTGTTAACTTTGTAACACAGTACCCCATTAGGCTTACAGTGATATACACTATATCATACTCACTGATAGGAAAGATTGAATAGAACGTACAGAGAACATAAGTAGATCTTTTATTCAGTAGTATTAGTATAAAGTTTTTAGCACTAATTATTAACACAATAACAGGTGTACAATACAGTATAGAAAAGAATTGAGTCTAAGTTAAGCACTTGTATTTACTTACTTTGTGTTGATTATGCTTCTTAGTGGTGTGGGGTGCTTGTTAGGGTGCAGCAGCAGCAACAGTAAACCAGGCAGGGGGTTGGTCTGCTATGGGTCGGGTATGTCCTACACTGGACTGTAAAAGACTAATGAAAGGGTACACTAACAAGAGTTGGTGTGTGGTGTTGCAGGCAGCCCTGGCCGCTAGCCGTGTGAGTAAAATGGGCTACATGGTTGGTTGGGTGGGACGCAACAGCCAGAATATCACCACCAACACCATCAGCAACACCAGCCCGCTAATGGAACAGCAGCAGGTGGTGACGGTTCAACTGATGATTTTCGGTTCTTGTTGCTCTCATCACTTTACATGGGTTGTTTTGAAACTTCTCCATAGTCTGTTGTTTTAATGGCTGAAGGGTATATGTCTGCAGCCAATATCAATGGAGGCTTCCACCAACCATGTGATTGGCTGATGCGTAATTATTTATCCCTTGGTGGCAGGCCTCAACCAATCACATAGTCTTACTGTTGATAGCAACTGTTGACATTTACCATAATCCAGAAATAAACAAATTTTAGATTCAGTTGTCAGCCATGATAATGAGTTAGAAGTGAAGTTTTGGATGCCTTGGTGGTACAATGCAGTGAAAAGCAGGTTGCATTTTCACTGACATTGCATAATTTTGGTCTTGAAGTACAAGGGACGAGCAGTCAGAGCTGTAGAACTTAGTAATTTAAGTTCAGAATGTTCCAAGCCTTTATTTCTGTTTTAATTTCTCTTTAGTTTAGAAGGTTGATTTGGTTCTCTAAAAACAGTTGCAAGTTTTTTTTATTTTATTTTTATGTAGTTGTTGTTGGCTTGTCTTTGTTTATAGTTGTAGCATTATTTTTTGTGAACGTGTTTTATAAGCATGATTGTCTTGTGAAAATGCTTAACCCTTTCATGTTCAGGTGTCCTTTCTTTTTTGGAATTTAGAAAAAATATAAGTGAAAGGGTTTAGTGTGCATAAAGTAAACTTGCTCCTATCTGCCTATCCAAAACTACACATATTCAGTAAAATTAAATGCAAATTAAATGCATTCAGATATCATGACATATTATATCACATGTCACACCCCACTAAGTTTTCTATATATTTTTTGTGTATTTTTTAATGGCATATATAATAATTTTCAGCAGTTATATCATTTTGCTGGTACTAAAGAATTTCTTTGGATTCTTACTGAATGGTCGTCTTGAATATGTGGCTGTCTTTTCCATATTTTGTTTAGTAAACTTGAAATGCCAATAGAAAAACATAATTTTTCCACTCTGTCACTACATCTGGGTTCTCATCTCGTAATAGGGTAGTGCTTAAACTCTTGACCAACCAGGTAAGTTGTATTTTCTTTTTTGAACATACTAGAATGAGATTGTTGAATTGAACAATTTTACCGAAAAATATTTCCTCTCTATAAACCAGGAGAGTCTTCATTTTAATATGTTGCAGTCCTTATGTGTATGTACTGTATTGTAATTATGTTTCAGCTTTGATCTGGGAAAATTAAATATGAACTGTGTCGTTAGCATATGCTATGTTCATACTGTATATGTTTTTCAAGGTATGAATAGAAATACAGTAACAAATGTAGTGGAGTTGCCTCTAACACAAGTTTTTGAATATATATTCTGTATTGATAAATAATTCTGCTATTATCCATTGGTAGGCAGGTATAAGAGTACTACAGAAAAAATAGTGAGTGAAATGTATATGGCAACTCTAGCTTAACTATTGATTGGTTATTCATGTTTTAAGTTTCATATAAATATTTGGTTTAACTCCTGTATTCAGTGGATCACTTAATCAGCACTTACATCTGACAGGAATGCTCAATTCATCCTTTATAACTTAGCATTGTTTGGTATTCATGAATGTTTTACAGTACTTTCATAATAAGATAATAGACTTAAACATACTACATTATTCGCATTGATGCTAACAATGGTCAAAACAGTCATTATTTCATATGCCACATATAAAACTATGGTTGTGAGCAAGCTAGTATACTTATGGATTTCTTAAGATGGTGAATTTGGGAGGGGTTCTAACGCTTGGTTAGAGATGGTGTGCATTAAAAATTGTATTTTATCTGAGGAGCAAGTTAAATGAGTAACCTTGTGGGAATATGGGGCTTTCTGTTGCAAGTAAAATTATATCATAAGCTAGGGTACCGGTATGTACTTTTCTGTCCTTTTTGTTTGTGGAACAGTATCACCAGCACAGCTGCAAAACAACTATTCATAAAATTTTCCTGTGACAGATGTATCCACACTTAAGGTTATCGAGCTTCACATAAAAACACATTAAGCAACATTGTATTAGGACAGGTATATAGGCTCCTTTACCTGGCTTCCCTGGGTGAGAGAGAGGAAGGGCTCCTTTGCAGTGAGATAGTAATCCCTGAAGTAAAAAGATTGTTCATTGTGGTTTATGTAATGGCTGTTCCCAGGTGGGAGTGTGAGCCATCAGGTAATGCAAAGTGCTATATATTTAAAGTATAGTTTGGGTGTATTGATCTTATTTAATGTACAGTACAGTATTGCTTAAAATGTTTATTTTTTCACAGACTGTGAGCACAAATGGGCCAGCAAATGAAGAACAGAGTCAGGAGGTTAGTACATAAGTGCTTGTAAGACAGTCCAGTGCCCAACACTGTCCTTGTTATGCACAATGAAATTAATGCAGCCATTAATAGCTTCATACACCATAGTTTGGCTTGAGTAGTAAAGGGACGTCAGAGCTAAGTAGAATTATCCTGAATTATGGATCAGTTAGTGTCTTTGTTGGCTTGGGTCCAATATACAGTGTCATTCAGGGCCATCAGGTGTGCTAAGTTTTTGTGATGTAGTTTCCTGTACAGCAACAAGTTCTTACTCAATTATATCAGGCCTGATTAATTTGTGGCAGAAATGTCTATTTCTGCTGTCTTTTTATACCAAGTTGCTATTTTCCTACATTAGCTGCTAATCAAACTAATGTACTGTACAGTCTTTTTTTAGCTTCATGTGGCTGAGCGCTTTATTGCACCTTACTAACTGCATGATCATTGGTGCTACACTTGATGCCCTCTTACTAACATGTTTTGTGTCACTGGCATTGCTTCCTGGGCATCACCTTCACATTACCAGGAAATGGATATAAACTCAGTTAATTTTAAAGTTTATTTGTATAGTTTTTACTGTAAATAGGGTTGATTTTTTTTTTTATTGATGTTTGAATTGGATAGAAGCTCAGGTATTATGATTAGAAGTGCCAATTTAATTTGTTTAAGTTCACAACTAATTGTATTATATCCATGATCTGGCAAGCTGTAGGTGTGGGGATGATGATGATGATTTAATGGTAATAGTTGTAATTGTAAGGTTGAAGCTGAAAAGTGCTAGAGGTGTGGTGAATGGGTGGTTAAGGTGTCATAACAGAGCATGCTTCTCCCTCCCTTCCCCCCTACCTCACTCCTTGCCTTGCTGACTGATGCCCCAGGACGACTCGCTTCGTGCCGACTCTGCCAGCCTCATATCTGCTTCATCAGCCTCTGTCACAGATACTAGCTCTCCTCAGGCACAGGCTGAGGCACCACTAAAAAAAGCTAAAAAGAAAAGGAAGGTAAGCATTGGACAAGATTAATTTTATATTTGATACAATCTATTCCAATTATATAGTTTTAAAGAACTCGATTAAATAGTATTGCTTTATTTCTGAAAGAGATGCATATATCAGTGATAAAGTTATGAACAGAACAGTTTTCCAAAATATAAGTACATACTGGATCACATCTAGATAATCTTAAAATGAAAATTCAGGACAGTTTTACACTCTAAATGGCTTGGCCTGGAGATTGCTGTGTATTAAGAAACAAAAAAATCCTTTCATTTGACTACTGGTATTAGATTTTTTTCATGCAGTCATCAGAGATACATTACATTTGGATGAGTATTGCAATGAAAATAGATTACAGTGCAAGGGTAATAACAATTTTATAATATGAAGTACTACTTCCTCATATGGAAAAATCATTCTGTGTCACTACCGCCATCTCAATTTATCTTCCAGCAGTTTTAGAACTTGCTTAAACACAAGCAGAATAATAGTGTTCTAACCAGCAGCCAGATGTTAAATTAAACTTGTTCCGATGCCTCTCTTATATTTATCTAACATCTAGTAGTCATAAACCTGTTGCCATCATTACTACTAACTGTATTTGTACCACACACACCACTGACCCTATCACCTTTCTTTGTACCATCCAATGCCTCCTTTTGTTCTACATACTTCTTCCCTTACTACCCTCCTTCCCCCATAACTGAGGGAAGAGATATGATCACACATAGCTTCATATGAACTTTAAATGTGACTTCAAATCATAATAATGCTGTGAGTGCCACTGCACCATGTTAGGGCAAAATTCAAGATTTGAAAGGTTAACGTGAATTCTATAGATATAAAAAGAGTAGGTATTCATTGGTTAGCATAAACTTATGAGCTGCAGAACTTCAGCAACCTGTAATTTGTGTATCCACTGTACAGCTTGCTGTACCATCTTGTATCCATTCTCGTTTAGCAGAAATTACTGGCAAGACTTAACACACATGTAAAGGTTATGTAACTTAATTAATTAATAGGAAAATAATAGGAGCGTTACAGTAATTCCAAGTTAGTCCAGTCCTCAGTATAAGCAACGTAATGGTAAGGTATTAAGTATAAGCACAGACTTGCTTATATGAATAGGTGTTCCTCAAAGTGATGAGATGTCTTTTCTTATTTTTCTTCATGATCCCTGAGCTAGAGCTGGAACTACAGGCATCCCATGTTATATATTGGTGTTACATCCTTGATAACCCTAACATACAATTAAATTGATCAATGCAATTACATGTAAGCATTTGTTGTACTTAGGGAATACTATTACCAATGCATTAACTTGGTTTTGGCAACCCAAAATACTGTTAATTTACTGTGTACTCCTATCTAAAATCACATAATTGTGCTGTATTGTAAAGAAGTACAATTGATATAACTATTGAACTGCTCAAGTTTATTGTAGTAGCACTCACGAATTGATCAATAGCCAGTTGATTATCATCAGGTACCTGGACATTGGAGGACTGGTATATTGTGCAGTACACTACTTACATAACCCCAGAATGCTTGGGACATTTAGCATTACCACCAGAAACAGCATTGGTCCTGGCCTAGATGTTTGTTCATCATGACTGCCAACTTGTGGAAAAAAAATTCCCCATAATGGGACACAAGAGCCTGGGAATATCTTTGGTTGTCCAGGGACGTACCACACCCCTCACTACACCTTACTCAACTTAGTGTATTTCATCACCAAGGAAAGATACTCCGGCACTCATTTCTTGAATTCTTCTTCTAGCTGGAGACATATACATATCCACTATGCTCTAAACCCATCTCTTGTAGCCGACAAAGGGTTCAGTTCAATGCAATTCCTGCAAAAGCTGGACTCATTTCCACAACACTTTCCTCCATAAAACACAACACAAATACTGTACTTAGCTCTGTTCATCAAGCTACCCACCTTTTGTACATTCTCCATAACCCTCTTCCAACCCTCTCATTACTCCTATATAATCCACAATCTTGATACCACATATTCAATCCCAACCACTTCCACCTTCACCCCACCCTCAATGCCACCACCCTCTCCAACAACACCACCACCACAACCTACTTCTTCCCCTGCCTCACCCCCTATGCAGCAGCACCATCCCGATCGCAGCACGAGAAATTTGGCCTTGGTGTCGGAGACATTAGATGGCATATTATACTTACACAGTTGAGGATAAATAGAATATTTGCAGATGGGAAATTTTAATCCTTCTTATCTTTTGCATGCACATACAGTATGCCAATGCAGATATTTTATAAGAGAAAGAGCTTATTAACAGAGAGAAAAACATAGACATTTATAGGTCTAAACATTTGTCATATATTAACACAGTGATGTGTAACAAGGGATGCCTGTATTACTAATGATGTAGATTTAATGTTTCTTTAATACTGTTGAAAAAAATATTCAGTAGTGTATTTTTGGGCTGAAATTGATTTACTGTTGTAAACGGTACAATATTTCATTGAGACTTCTTGCAATTTGTGAACATGACGATTATGAATGCTGAAGCATTTTATAATCATAAAAAATCAAGTTCACAGGTTTATTTATCCAAACTTACTTTGAAAAATAATACACTACTTGAATGCAGATGTTGTATATTACTGACCTCTGCTTCAAAATTGATATTTAAGTACAGTATATGGTATACAGTTTTTCTTAGAAATTTCCTCCCTCCCCCCCATTCAGTGCTGAGTGTTGCATGATGACCCTTGTGTATCCCACTAACATCTGGCTTGTTCATAGTTTTGGTATTGTCCAGCCACTCAGTTTGCCTCTTTACTGACACTTAAAATGACTTTTTTTATTTCAGGGTATTTTGGGAAAACTTATGGGGAAAAGCTCTGACCCTTAAGGTATTTCTATTGTTCCTTAGTTGCATTGGTGTTGTAACCTTTGTTGCTGGCCAGCCCTTTTTGTCCAGATACTGATGCATGGCAGTTGAATTGTAATTGTTTTTAAAGCAAAAATAACCACTATAGTAAAATACCATAGACATGGATCAAATTTTGTACAATATTGTCTTAATGAGCACAAACCCAAGTTTCTATTTATACTGATTAAAAATATGATACTGCAATTATGCTGAAATCAGTACTGCAATATTGTAGAGAAGCTTTTGTATTCATTGTCATCTAAATAGGATAATTATAGCTTTCACTGCTACCTTACAGGTTATAAATTGTATTAAGATGAAAGCTTTCACTGTTGCCATAAGGCTATACAGTAAATTGTAGAAAAATTATTACTTTCACTAGCCCTTTAAACTGATTATGGCAAAGGTAATATACAAGAGACTAATTGGTCTGAAATTATAGATATTATACCATATATCATGAACTTAGTTTTAGAAGTGAGCATGAAAGCAAGTAGCATTATTATTTATTTTTGTTTACAGTGAACAAAGCAATGAATCAATACTGTAATAAGAAAATTATTTAGTAAATTATCGAACTCTCTTACTAAACGTACCAGTACTAAAAATGTCATCAGGCTGGTGTGGCCTCTGCATGTGGGAAATATTTTTATTTCATGGTGAAGATTTTCTTCAGTTTATGCACTCTAATTTCTTGCGTATGTTTTTATGCTTTTTTTTTTTTGTTTATTCACAGTTACAATGCAATGAAAATTGCTTAAGGCTACTGCATGGCTTTTTGTTTTACTTGAAATATGGAGTAAGCTATTGGACATATTACTAAGGCATGAAATACTAGACATTTGTATTGTTGCTACAGGAGTGGATTTGTGTTTGTAATTCATTTATTACCTTAATGGACAAGGTGGTTACCTGTGCTGAAATAGGTGAGACATATAAAAGTTATATGCCTGCTACAGGGATAGCCTGTTGGTGTAAACAACTAGATGTTTTCAGTAGTTTTGGAATACAGTACTTGGGAGGCAGATGTTACAGATTTTTTATTGCATCCTGTCTCCATTCATTTTTTCTTTGGTCTTGCATTATGAATTAGTGCCATTAATCTTTGCTGCATGGCAATAGGATTATATTATCTTTTGTCTAAATAGGCATATTTATATTATTTCTTGCGCAAACTATACTCAGGGATAAAAGACTTGCAATAGAGTACATGTTGTGATGGCAAGCATACCCTTTGGTGTGCTGTATTACCTGGCAATTTAGTACTGTCAGTTATGTTATATATTTATTATTCATTGCCTCTCCACTGATTTTCTCATCCTGCAGTCTTATATTATATTATGTAATATGGGAGAGTAGAAGGGTTTCAACCTATGTACCAAATTTGAACAAATCGGTTGTTTATACTTTATAATTATTTTTCTAAAGTAAATATTTTTTTCGAGTAAGGTAATGGCCATAAGAAATATACAAGTTATCATAAACGAGGCAACAAAAATTAATTTACCAGTTGCTACTAAAGGACTCCGCATTAGTATTCCTTTATAAAATTTTGTTTGAAATATGTATTATTACTTTCTGTAAAGTACTTACCTTTTTTTATTGATTTCATTAATGTTTTAAAGATTCACAGCACCTTACCTTACTTCCATCCAGTATTTTGTTAGGTTATTGATGTTAATCCTCTTGTGCACGATGTCTCTTGTATTATACCTTAAGAAATTTATCTCCCTTGTAGAAATACTCATTTACTCAAACACACTCGTATTGTGATGTATTGCCAAGTGGCCCAAGCTGCCTGGTAAAACTATGGCAGTATTGTCTTGTCATGGGTATCATATTGCGTCACCAAATGTATATATAAATCATCCCAAACTTCTCTGTCTTTGGACAACAGATACTCCAACTGATTTGACTGAGCATCATATGGATATATTTCAAGTAACTATAGTTATACCTTTTGAAACTGTTGCTTATATTTTTCTTATTCATTTTTCGTACATCAGTGTATGCTGCTATCTTTCATTTACAGCATATGAATGAATGTACTCTGTTCACTGTTTTAAGCTTGGCCATCTGGTTAAATGGGCAACATTACATTATGCATATTGTTAGGATTCTTCTTTGTTTTTGTGCTATATATTGGCTTCAATATATCAAGATATACACTGCTGAGTGGTATTAGGTTTAGTGAGTGCAGTAAATATTCAGAAAGTAATTGTGAATACAGTAACAAAGGGAAGGTAAATGCGATACTCTTGTATGATGCCATGCATGAAAGGGTATATCTGTGATGACAAACTATAGTTGTTATCCAATTTATAGTCTTAATTAAACCACATACTGTATTCATGCTATTTTTTAATGAAAATTTGGCACACCAATGTTGGAAGATACCACGGTTCTACCAAACATTTACATAGTAAATTAATCATTCGGTAATTAAGAATTAACCTTATACTTATCTTGCAAACAAAGATGATCAAGACAAGGACAAAAATACAGTATAACACATTTCTTTAATATTTAATATTTAATATTATGGAATGGCCATTCATGTTGTATTTGTGGTCGCTTATCAATTCAACAAATGATATATTATAAGTGCATATGGCAAAAAGATACATTGGAAATCATACTGTATACAAATAAAAATATCTGTTTTATGTGCTGAAGTCGTAAGTTTAGTGCTTCACATGCACTTTTTGTATGATATTGATGATAATATCCAAACTATAATGTAAACTAAAATACTCTTATAATAAAGAGTACAGCACATTATTATGTTCCATTGCATTACAGTATAGACTACAGTACTGAATTCTGTGAAGATCTTTGTCATTTGTGGTAATCACTGTGTATAAGGAGGATGAAAGTAAAGCACTGTGTTCCTCATAGTAAACCAAATGGTCTTCTATTTCAGGGTACTGGTTCCACTCAGTAAGAAGAAAGAAGCCAATTAACCTGCAAGTTTCTCTGACATTGGCACTCGTCCAGGTTTGCCTCAGATTTGTGTGTCCAGAAGCATGAAAATGGCTTCTGCCATGAAGACCCTTTCAATTGAAATTGTATTTTGTACTGAACTTTTTATGTAAGATGAAATTGAAATACTTTCTTCATGGCAGATAGTTTATAATGTTGGGACCACATACGTAATATAGCAAGGTGCAATACTGACATTGTTACTAATATTTATGAGAAAAGAGTCCACAGCAGCATTGCCATTTACTACGATCATGAGTGGCCAGTGCAAATTAGCAGTTATACATTACATTTTTGGTTTGTGTCATGGTTTGATTTTCGTTGTCATAAAAGTATAATATGCCTAGTTCACGGTTTCTATACCTTATATAGATAATACCAATAATGTGACTGTATATACATTATGTATCAAAGTGAGACTACTTTGGTGGCAATTTACAGTGCAATGATGCCCTTGGCAGTGAAATCTTGCAGGAAAATGTGGATAAACATCATGATGCTATATCGGCATATTTTCTTTGTTAAATAGAGAAAATTTGCTTTAATTTTTATATGCCATGAGCTTAGACTATGCCAAGATTTTTAGTAGTACTGGTGGTTAGGTAGCACATCGGGTTACCCTCCGTATCCTCAGTGCACCTTATTTTTTGTTATTATTGCTGCAGAGGGTAGGGGGCATTTGGTTGGCATTGATTTAGTTTATATACATATATATTTATATATATAATCCTTATCTTCATATTTTCTCTTAAGACACTTATGCAACAGGAGCAGTTGTTTACTTACACTTCTGTACCATGTTACAAAGTTCATTCCAATGTTGTTTGATGCCCCTTTTTCTATTTTTGTAAGGACAGCTATGTACCATATAAAGGAAACTAACATTATATCTAAGATTATTTTGTAGGCTTAACATATTATTCTGAGTATGTGGACTCATCTGGGATTTATCTTAAAATTTACAAACTCAATAAATTTGCAGTTCCTTTACTCAAGGCAGCAATGGTACATGCTTTAGATAGTAATTTTTTAGTCACATGAGGGACAATGATAATAGAGATCCCAAGGATACTTAGATTTCAGTTCATTCCGGTTGGGTTTACTTTCACTTCAGGTGCCCTATACAGTATATTATTGTATCCAGTACTAGGGTAATATTCCCATAGACCAAGATAACTGTTATTATTATTTTATTATTGTTGTTGTTTTTTATGGTGCAAGGAGCCAAGAACACAGTGTGGTAGCATGTGTGGTTGTCTAGGGGCAGGTAGCAAATTACAGTATCTTGAGCAGTTGTACCAAGCTGTAATGGGGTGAGGGAGCTTTTTGATGATTTACCCCATGTGCATGTGTACAAGAGAGTCCTGCATAATCTTTCTGAGTTGTATATGGTGCTGCATACTGCAAGTTTGTTTTTGTTGAACCGGTGTTAGCATTGATCTTTTTGACATGGCTCAACCACAACTCTATTTCAGATTGTGCAAGACTTTCATCTTGTAACCTACTGTAGTAGAAATATGCAATACTGGAACTATTGATTTAATCCAGGGTATTGGTCACAGGGTTGTGGTTCGCTCTACTTTTGGGTTGTGGGCCTGTTGTAATGCAGTCTTAATAATCATTGACATAATTGATCAGCCTCCTGAAGATCAGATACTGTTGAAATCTCCATTTCAGTTTGGAGTGACAGCAATGTGTTTAGCCACAATTTTCACTCTTATTTCGTTTTGAAACTTAGTGACAACTGGCTGTCTGTGGTAGGTGGTGCTTCAGTTATATTAATTAGTAGGACTTAATTTACCAGTTCAGTGCTTGTATCACACTAGTGCTATTATTTCATTGGTACCCGTGTGCTGCCCTGTCCTGTCTTGTGAGATTGTTGCCTGGTGACCCCAGGGGGTATGATGGGGACCTGGTATTGCAACACAAAATACATGGTTTATCATAACTTTTGTTTTATTTATACTTTGCTTTGTCTTAGAGATTACATTTTTGAAGGTATAGTTAGTCAAGCTTGAAACTACTGTCTGTTGCAGCCACAGAGGGTTATTTGAATTTGCAAACCTGTTTCCCAGGCTAACGAGGGCTATATGATTGGCTGAGAAAGGTTTCTGGTCACTCCCATCAGAGGTGGGTGCGGAGAAGGAAGGGGTAGCGCGCGCGCACTGCTTCTCGGCTATGTTACTCGGTTAGCATTCAAAAGTAAATGGATGTCACTGCCCTCCACATGTAAGGACCTCGGTGCTATTTTATAGTTATCATTGGGAGACCCAACAAGTCCCATTTCTAAGATGGGGGAGGGAAGTATTTGTACTTCCCGAAACCCTAAGAATATAAAAATTGAGACAACGAATGTGCGTGGATGTAGTACGGTTGTAGGTAAGAGGGAGGAGATTGGGAGAGTGTTGAAAGAAGGTTGAATCATCATGGATGTACGAGCATTGAGTGAGACAAAGTTGAAGGGGAAGGGTGAACGTGAGTTTAGTTGTGTGACTGTCGGGTGGGGAAGGGAAGAGCTAGGGAAGGAGTGGATTTGATTCTGAGCGCAGAAGTGAATCAGAATGTGGTGGAGTTGTCAGCAAGGTTAATGTGGGTAAGAGTAAAATTTGGTCAGGAGATATGGGTGCTTGTGAGTGTACATGGACCAGGAAGTGAGAGGGATGAGGTGGAGAGAGAACAGTTTTGGAATTAATTGGAGTGTATACAGAGTTTGGGGCAGAATATGAACATCGTACTTTTGGGAGATTTGAATGCAAGAGTGGGGGATGAGGTAGTAGATGGGGTTGTAGGTAGGTATGGGGTGCCGGGAATAAATGAGTGGTGAAAGAATTATTGGGTTATGAGTAGAGAGAAATTTTTTAGTAGTTGGAAATACATTTTCTAAGAAAAAGGAAAAATATAAATATACGTGGGTCAGACAAATAAATGGGAGAATGGTAGAGCTTTGATGGACTATGTGGTAGTGTCAAAGACTGCTTTACAGTGTTTGTTGGATGTTAGAGTATTGAGGGGGGAAGGGGGTGGTATTTCGAACTATTTCCTAGTAGAGGGTAGGTTAAGAGTGGGCTTAGGAGTGGTATAAACAAATAGAGAAAGAGTAAAGAAGGCTTTAAGGATAGACTAGTGGACCATGAAACTAGGATAGTTAAGCCATGAAAACAGAAGAGTTGAGAGTAGGGCACTTAGTAGTGTCTAAAGTTGAGGTGCAGACCAGCAGGTAGTTCATGAAAGTCCTTTGGGGTATTTGTGGGCTTGACTGTCCTCGATGTTGGGATCTTGTCTTTTATATCTTTCATGCTTGCTGTCCCACCTCTTTATCATCTTCTCCCTAGTCCTACAGGGTCATCCAGGTCCAGGGTGGTCTTTTATCCTCAAAAAAATTTCCGTGTTTTGGGAAGGAGGAAGGTCATCGAACGTTGAATCTCATAAAACATGAAACAATTGTTATATAATGAATGATAATAACAATTACACTAGAACTCGACGAGAAGAAGGTTTATGCCTTGATGCTACTTGAAAAGGGGATGACATAACCTACTCTTTAATTATGGTCTAGTTTGGTTGGAATTCATAACAATTCAACTAAAGGAATGGGCAATGAGAAAAAGTTCAGAGAGGTAGTTTCTATTTTTCCCCATCACTCTTTCATACATTGTACTGTCCCAATTCGACCAACTGTAGACTGGTGTCCCACAGACGTCTGGCATCCTCATCACATATTCCTCGTGGATGAGGCTCTTTTTCAGCACAGTCACTGAAAAAAATAGGAAACAGTTGAATTACAGTAGCTACTGATGTTAACGTTTAAATTACAGTAGGATGTAAATAACCTCTGAAGATCAAACTGAAATATGCAAGGTACTGAGTTTGAGAGATAAGCTCTTTAACTGTACGTTAGTTAGGTTGGGAATACATGAACTTAGAACCCAAACTTTAAGTCGTGACAAGAGCTTCGGCATTCAGAATCATATCATGGGGTTACTAAACTAGGTAATAACAATAATAATAATATGATATGACGAACAGGTTGGTGGATGAAAGTTTCTTACTTTGGCCCAATATACAATTAATAGTCTTACCTGTAATATTTTCCGGTATGTGTAGCGATTCTTTCATCAATAGCACAATAGATAGTTGTCTGTGCCCCCTTTTTAACCGTCTTAAAGAAGAAATTGCCAAAGAAATGGAAGGCCCAATGAATGAATTCATTAACGGACTGGTGTATGTGGCGTCCCAAATCTGTCTGCACCACTCCAGGGTGAAGAGAATATGTCGTCACTCCACTCCCTGCAGAAACAGTTAATTCTTGGATTGTTATACTGCTCTCATGAACCCTTCAATATGTACATTATTTATATCATCTATATGTACTGTACCGATGCCTGCAAAACTAATGTCATATTATACATACAGTGCTGCAAAGTATAGTTCATCATTATAATAATTCTTATGAAATAATTGAAGTCATTACCCTGATACATTAGGGAAAAAATTATCACAGAAGTCGTATATACTATACCATGAAGTTTCCTTGCAAGCTCTCGAGTGAAGAGTACATTTGCTAATTTACTTTGGCAGTAGGCTTCCTTCGCGTCGTAATTATGTTGGAGTTGCAGATCATTCCAGTGCATTATGCCTTCTGTAAAATATTTAATAGATGGACAATCTGTTTCGACTTTCATTTGCAAAATATCCTATATAGTGCATAAGTGACTCGAGTTACTTTTTTTTCCCAATAGTCTGACAAAGTTGTTTGTTATATTGGCTTAATGCCTATTGTTGTAAAATGGTCATTAAGGCGACAAATAACAAATAAATTACACTGCATTGATGTAATTTATATTGTAAATAGGTATAGAGGCCAACTCGTCCCTCTTTTTGGTAAAGTGCTCTAAATATCATATCACTCGATTAAAATTAGTGAAGTTACCTATCGTCCATCCTGTATGAATAGAGAGTTAATAGGTGAAGAAAGTTCATAACAACCACGAAACAACTTACGAGTGTGAGCAATTGAAGACACGTTTATAATCCTGGATGGTGCTGAGGCCTTTAATTGATCTAGAAGAAGCATTGTTAAGAGGAAATGTCCAAGATGGTTGGTGCCAAGTTGCATCTCAAACCCGTCCTTGGTTTCCCATCGTGGACACATCATGACTCCTGACAATTAAACACAGACAAACAATATAGACATAATATTATAGAGGAAGTACAGAGTGTTAGAACTTTCCAGCCTCAAAATAATTATTTTTCGTCTTCCTTATACATAATGGCCTATGCGCCTTTGACATTCCTTGCCATCAGGATCAAATCAATTATTTTTTATCTGCAAGACCAGTAATCCCTCTTCATGGGGTGGGATACCGGAGCAATGTTGTACATGAGAAAGAAAATGTTACATTTAGATTTTCATGCAGATGACAGATATAAAGATAATAAATAATTTTCAACAGCACTGGTCTATCAGTGATGCTCACCGGCATTATTAATAAGAATGTGTATCCTGGGTTCTGCATCCTTGAGTTTAGCTGCTGTTTCCCTGACCGACTGAAGAGAAGCCAGATCCAAGGGATACACAACCACAGCATTTCCAGTCTCTTTGTGGATTTCTTCAGCCGCTAGTTTTGCTTTTTGGAGATCCCGACATAACATGACTACTCGTGCTCCTGTTATATTAAAATAAATTAGTTTTATTACAGACTAACGATGTAGAGTTCAAAGACTGTTTGTAGAAATGTACTCACTCAAGAGAGGCTGCTCTTGAAATTATTTCATTCTCTTTAATTCAAACCTCTTTATGATACAGAGGCCAAGTAAGTTTTCGTATTCCGAGAAAACCTGAATAATCCTCAGACAACCAACCTCGTGAAGACAGGTCCCTTGCGGTTTCCTTTCCAATGCCAGTGTTGCATCCGGTAATGACGACTGTCTTGCCATTCAGACGGGCTTTACTTCGACAGCTGGGTCCTTGAAGCCATACTCTAAGCGCTACCAGGCATCCTCCAGCACCCACTACTGAAACACATGGATCACCAACTCCACTGTAACTCTTTGTTTTCTATATATCATTGCAAACTAAAAAAAAAAAAAATACCAGAAATAATTATATGTCGAAAACACAATATATTTCTGTTTTGGGGTTTTTATTAGAGAATGAACAGGAACAGAGCATGATTAAAAAAAATTATGGTTATGAGTTATGAAAGTTTACTCATACATTTCAGTTCGTTTTTCTTTGTATCACACGGTCAGTAATATCTTCCGCCTTGATAAACACACACACACGCACACACACATAAACAAGACATATCTACATACACACACACACACACACAAACAAGACATACCTACATACATACATACAGGTACATCATAGAAGCCAACCAGGCATACTGTACACGAGGCAAACATACAAACAGACACACAAGCCAGACACACATCATAAAGCCTACAAACATACAGACAGGATTTTCTAACAATATTCTCCCTCGCATGGCTTGCATTCACGGAGGGAGATTCTAGTGTGATAGTTAATTCATTATATCGTGCTTCAATTATTAATAATATTATTATTATTATTATTATTATTATTATTATTATTATTATTATTATTATTATTATTATTATTATTATTATTATTATTATTATTATTATTATTATTATTATTATTATTATCCACAAAGGGTCCCAGAGAAAGAAGCACTCGATGAAACAAAGCCAAGCAAGTCAGGATAAAGTAAAAAAAAAAAAAAAAAAAAAAACCCACAACGTATCGAGTGTGAGAACCAAACCTGTTCAGACCCACCACGTACAGTCGACACCGTAAGTTTGCTATATTACCACCTGCAAAAATATGAACCTAGTAATGTTGTAACACTAATTTTATATATGCATGAGAGGTGACATACATACATACATTAATTCTCATGTCGTAAATTATATACAGAAACTAATTCATAAGGTATCTTTATCTGATCTGGTCATATTAGCATTATTAAGTTAAGGGAGAAGTACAGTGTTGGTAAATCTGGAGTAAATGATTCCTTCAAACTAGTCCAAGCAACAGAACACCATTATATTTGTTTATCTGGTCCTGTTTCCTGGCATACTTTGGAGGAATTAAGGCACTCCAATGTAACAAAAGTATACTCTCCCCTTAATTAAGTACCGGTACGTGAGATGGATGCGAATTTATGCTGCCTGCTGTAGCTACCACATTCCCCTGACCAGATAGGCTACACACACACACACACAGACACACACACAGGCTCGGCTAGGTAGTATCACATCTCATCAACAGACACGAAATAGATGGGCACACACACACACACACACACACACACATACACGCAGCCTTCTAGTATGATTCTCTGTCACTTAGTTATCGGATATTCCATAGGCGAATGTTTACTCTCTCTCTCTCTCTCTCTCTCTCTCTCTCTCTCTCTCTCTCTCTCTCTCTCTCTCTCTCTCTCTCTCTGTATGTATGTATGTGTGTGTAATAAGGAGAGTTGTACCTTTCCCTTCCACCTCTATGATTATCTAGGGCTTCTAATGACTAAATATTATGATGTTTTTTTCCTTCGTACTTCAATATATAGTTATAGCGTGGATTGTATAATTTTTTTTTATTATAATTATGTAAGAACATCCGTGGTATTGACTGACTGACTGACGATGGCTTGGGACCGGTACGATGGCTCTGTTATTTGTCTATCTATGGAGTCATCGTATCGTCAACACCACGGATGTTCATGCATATACGACCCATACTCTACCATTCAATCATTCCCATCACTCTCTTCTTGGTTACATCACACGTTTAGTACATGTGTACTTACAGTCACATGATATTTTTACCAATTAGTGGATATATAGATAATTTCGCTTTTTGTTTCAGACTGTAGTTACATAATACCACTTGCTATTTATCTCTGGTTGTTGCTGTTACATCACGGAGTCTGTTGGTTAAGTCAGTGTCAGCTTAAACCTCTTCAGTCTCACGTGTCTTACAGTCGGTCACTCTGTATATGTGTGTTGTATATCACTTCCTCTAGCAGTCCATTTCGATTTGAGTAGAGTTATAAATAATCAATACCTCTCTCTCTCTCTCTCTCTCTCTCTCTCTCTCTCTCTCTCTCTCTCTCTCTCTCTCTCTCTCTCTCTCTCTCTCTCTCTCTCTGTAGCAAACACACACACACACATGCCTGCATTTGTCGAAGTCATCTTTCTATATTTAGGGTATTCAAAACTACTATGAAATTCAGGACACATTAAGTTTAAGCGAATTTGATTTTTCTATAATTATCATCACAGCAGACGAGGGAACACGCCCCCTTGGCCCTCACTGAGTATGTCCACCTACCAACAACACACTGGCCACACGTCATTCATTCACTACTCTGGTTTTAAGGTTTGTTCTTTGATTTATTTTCCTTCATTTATTCACCGACGCAGTGTTAATATTCCATAGTTATATTCTTAAGGACCCTGTGATTGTGTGTGAACTGGGAGGCTTCTGATTCCTCCTGAGTCCTGACCATGCCACGAAACAAGCTCCTACCGTAAAGGTGGTGTTTTCTTGGTAATATTAAATAAAAAAGAACTCATTTACAGTAGTACCTCCAATTTTCTGACTACATCACAGGGTCCTCAAGCTAATTTATATTTTGTAAACTTTAAGCAGATGATATATAATAATGACACCCTATTCATAAAGCCATAATTTCTCCTTACCTGTACATGTAACAGCGATAAGGATAATTTTGTTCTCGTCCATCCATCCTACAAAGTCGGTCCACGTCATGGTCTCTATCGAACTTGCTGTCTTGGTTGTGGAATCTTCGTCGAACTGAATAGCTGGCTAGTGTTGTTATGTGATTGTTGTGTGGCTGACTCGATCTGTTGAATCCTAAATTGATGATGGCACAGGTGAATTATTTTGTTTATTCTTTGTTGTCGTTCTCGGGTTTTCGATTTTTCTGTGTGTGTGTGTGTGTGTGTGTCTTTTTTTTACCGTTTTACCTTTTGATTTTATTTTCCTTTTTATTTACCTTCTTTACCTCATGCTTTTGTTTTCCTTTTTATTTCTTTTATCTTTTTGTCTCTTTCGTGTTTATATTTCTTTTTACTTTTGTTATTTTTATACCTCTTTCTTTTGTTTTCCTGTACTGTTCGTTGTTTATAAATCCATCTTAACTAATAATAATGATTCGTTGATAAGGATAGGATTGTTTTTTATAATACACACTGTAATATTATACTTAAGTCATGTTGTGTATTCGTACCTGTGAAACACCTGTTAAATGTGTACAATACTCGTACATTACACCTCTGTTGGAACTGTATATGCAAAAAAAAAATTTGTGTATGTGTTTTTCCGCCTCTGTGTGTGTGTGTGTGTGTATGTGTGTGGGTGTGTGTGTGTGTGTGAACGTTTGTGGGATAACTGTGTGTGTGTGTGTGTGTGTGTGAACGTTTGTGGGGATAACTGTGTGTGTGTGTGTGTGTGTGTGTAAGATTAGAGTGATGAGAGGTTAAAAGGTTGAGATTATCACCGTACAATAAGGGCTGTTGTTGCTAGGAGCCACACTCACCTACAGACCTAAGGGAGTAATACACTTTCTTTGGTAACATATAGAACGCCTTGATTCCTCCAAAGTATACCAGGAAACGGGGTAAGTATGTAGCCTAGATTAACACAAATAATGGTGGCCTGTTGCTTGGAATGGTTTGGAGGAATCAGTTTTTGCTCCAGATTTACCAACACTGTATACGTTCTACCCTCTTAAACAACAAAGTATAGCTGCATTGTCAGGTCTTCCTCTCAAGCTCACTAGGTTATTTATATACCAGTGTCGGGGCAAGTTAACAACAGGTTCAACATTGAAAAAGACAAAAAATACAAATAAAATGCCACTTACATACAGTGCACCCTATAAAAAATAATTGTTCGACACTCTTTGCTCTGATATATTTTGCAACGATCACTGTTACAGACGGACTTGATTCCTCCAAAGTATGCAAAGAAACAGGACCGTGGAGATAACCAAAAAAGTAATGTTTGGTGGCTAGTTGCTTGAAATAGTTTGGAGGAATCAGTCGCTCCAGATTTACCAGCACTGTACTACCTCCTTTTAAGAGCAACACATGAGAAAGACGAGACCACAACTATATGCCAGAAGCTACAGTCACACACACACACCCTACCCGACTGACGACTTGTTGGGGAGTGACGGGACTGACTGACTGAGGGTGAGTTCACGTGAGAGGTGTGGTTGGTTGGCTGGTTGGCTGGCTGGTTGGGGTCAAGTTAGTGATGGTGGTGGAAGTGGGAGTGGATGGATTTGGTAGGTGTGAGAGTGGATAGATTTAGAGAGTGTGGAAGTGGGAGTAGATGGATTTAGAAGACGTGGAAGAAGGGAGTGGATAGATTTAGAGAGTGTGAAAATGGGAGTGGATGTATTTGAAGGGTGTGATAATGGTGAGAGTGGATGAATTTGGAGGACGTGGAAGAGGAAGTGGAGCCACGAGCCACGATCCGTCATTTGATCTCACTTCACTTGACACACAATGAAATAATTATAACCACGACAAGTCACCGACGGTGTCTAGTTTTTCGCCATGTTACACTTTGGAGGAATTATTTGTTTTGGATTTATCAACACTGTACTATACCCCCTTAAGTATAAAAGATAAAAAAAAAAAACTTATAAATCAGTTAACAAGGAGTTATTAGAGTATTATATCGAATTGTAGTGTGATATTGCATATACCGTTAATTGATGAATAACCAAAGTATATATTAATTCACTTCGCTGCATAAAAACGTGATAAAACTGTAGTGTCTGAAGTTCATTTTATGTACAGTGTTGGTGGCAAGAAATCTGGAGCAATTGATTCGTCCAAAATATTCTAAGCAACAAATCTTCATTATTTGTGCTTTGCTGGTCCTGTTTCTAGGCATACTTTTGAGGAATGTACCAAAAGTGTATTACCCCCATATTAATGGCTATAGTTGTGGTCAGGAAGGGTGTATAGCGACAGTGTATAGTGACAAACAACCTTGAGGGGACCGTGAAGTAGTGAAAGAATTGTAAGTATAAAGAGAGTCCTTCAAATATTGCCATGAAACAACATCTATATCAAAGGAGCTTGTTTCGTGGCATAGTCAGGAGGAATCAGAGACCTCCAATTCTCGGACATGACGATCACAGGGACCTTAAGAAAAATTGACCTTTGTGGAGTTGAGGGGAGATTCTTTTGTTGTTGAATTGGAAGGCATTGAAGCTGATGATTATTACACAAGGACGACACATGTGGTGATGTATGTTCTCACTTCTGTTTCTTCGTCTACACGGTTGAGTTGGTCATGATTTTCCTTCAATGCCATATTTTTTTCCTGGCATCTCCAAATGAGGTTATTTATATGCTAATCATGCATATTATCTCCTTCCTAGCTTACTAACTATTCTGAAGGATAATAAATAAATACCTTTTTAATACATAAATACTGAGCATTCACAAATAATTTTATTAAATAATGCTTAGTCATGTCTGTACTAACATGTAATATTCGAGTTTGCATATATATCACACTACATATATATATTCAAATATTATTCAAACATTGTTTAAAAATTGCTTCAAAATCGTTTTTAACTAGAAAGATTAATCTATAATTCAATCGTAATATCAGTCAATTCAATTTTGATCTCTAAATCACATCTTGAGCTTACTAACATGTTATTCCGCTCATGGTGATTGTCTTGTAATTTAAGGATGCAATGATTAGCAAGTGTTTATTTTTTTTTTCCTTTTGTGTAAATCTAATTCAAACAACATACCTGATAACAGATGCAGTCCCGCTCACCTGTGTATAGGGAGCCAGCTGAAACACACACACACACACACACACACACACACACACACACACACACACACACACACTCTCACACACACACACCCACACACACACACACACACACACACACACACTCGCATTCTCTCTCTCTCTCTCTTTCTCTCTCTCTCTCTCTCTCTCTCTCTCTCTCTCTCTCTCTCTCTCTCTCTCACACACACACACACATGCACACACTCGCATTCTCTCTCTCTCTCTCTCTCTCTCTCTCTCTCTCTCTCTCTCTCTCTCTCACACACACACACACACACACACACACACACACACACACACGTATCTACAAAATCAACACAGCGTTAGCACTAAGCCTGAGACGAGAAGCCTTCTATTATAATGCACGCAGCTGAATTTGTGCTGAGAGAAGTAAGATGTTGTTATTATTACTGCTCACTGTTGTTTACTGTTGTGGAGGTGTTGTTACTACTCTCTGTTTACTGTTCGTGGAATTATTATTACTGTTTACTGTTAACCGTTCGTGCGAGTTATTATTACTGTTCATTGTTTACTGTTTGTGGAGTCCATTTTGTTGTTGTTGTTTGTTAATGTGTTGTTACTGCTCACTGTTTATTGTTGGTTATGGTGTTATTACTGCCGACTTTCCGTTGTTAGTGGAGGTGTTGTTTCTGCTCATCTTTACTGTTGGTGGAGGAGGTGTTGTAACTGTACACTTTCTATGTTGTTAGTGAAGGGTGTTATTACTGCTCATTCTCTGTTGTCTCGGTAGGAGGGTTGTGTTTATCCTTACGTGGTCGTCCTCGCCCTCCCCTACGGTGTCCTCGTCCCCGTCCCTTGTTACGTGTTTCTGGTCTCGTCTCCTGCTCCTGACCACCTGCTGCCCCTCCATTCTGAGAGAAGCTTCCTCCCGGTTGTGGGTTTCGGTCGTTCTGATGCCCCGCTGAAGTGTCCCTCCTGGCGACATGTACTCGACCTAAGTCCTGCCTCCCTTTGGACCCATCTCGTGAAAGCAGCGTCCGACCAGAACCACGACCGGAGGAAGAGGAGGTACCCGAGTTTTGTACTTGTTGGTCCGATTTTGTATCACCCATTGCTGCCGTCGCGCTGTTGTCCCCTCCTCCTCCTCCTCCTCCTCCTCCTCCTCCTCCTCCCTGGCGATGGTCTCGTAAGTGCTGACGCTGAGACTGAGTCTTGTCCTGCTGTTGATGGTGTTGCTGTTGCTCGCCTGCCTGTTGTTGTTGTTGCTGTTGTTGTTGTTGTTGGTTCTTGTTTTTTGTCCTTCCGCGCCCGAAGTTTTTTCCTCGGCGACTGTTGTGCTGTTGTTGTTGTTGTTGTTGCTGCTGTTGTTGCTGCTGCTGCTGCTGTTCTTGTGGTTGAAATGAACTGGATGTCGCAATGGCAGGAAAGGTTGTCCCTCCTTCGCGTTCCTTCGACCTGAATTTATAAAAAATATTTTTTTTAGAGAATGTTAAACTTGTCAAATCACAAAAGATAAACGTCATTACTTAAAAGATGTTTTCAGTCCCCTTGAACTTTATTATAACTTAATTTTGCATTGATATATAATGTTTCTCGGTCATCTCAGTCTTTGTGAATCGTTCAAATATTGGAACAGTCTTGAATGGTGGCGAACCTGAGAGTGTTATGAAATGAAGGGTGTGTTGGTAGATGATGAACAGTACTGCATGGATGGTTAGTAATGTTAATACCGACTCATGATGTGCTTGATAGTAAGTGAATAGTAATGATAGTGAGTTGATAGTAATGATAGTGAGTTGATAGTAATGATAGTGAGTTGTGAGTAATGTTAATACCGACTGATGATGTGCTTTGGTAGTGAGTGGATAGTATTAATGATATGCATGTAGTATAGTGAGGCTGACTGACTGATCCACTCACTAACCTGTCCCCGAGTGTACGAGAGGAGGGGCTGGCAGAGGAGTGCATGGGGGGCTTTCTGTTGCCTCGCTCCTGTTGTCTCAGAGGGGGAAAGCGGGGTTCTCTGTCCGGGTTTCGCCTCACCAGTGGGGAGGAGCCTCGCATTCTGTCTGGCTGGGAGGCATCGCGCTGCACACACACACACACACACACACACACACACACACACACACACACACACACACACACACACACACACACACACACACAAATATATCATTACTTTGCTCACAGCACTTTGTTAAATGTGAAATTATAATATAAATGAATACCAAAAGTTTATATGGCAGTTCAAACCATTGTTCGATTTATCATATCATTTTTTGTTTCAATACTTTAAGAATATTCAAACTATAAATAATCTTTTATATTTCAAATTACACAGACTTATTATTGTTTTACAAGCAAAGAAACAGTGACGTGTAGAATTTAAAATCTCCTGAAAATTGTTGTGTTCATTTCAGTCTTGATTATTGAACTATTCACATTCACCTTTAATTAAAACCAGTGTATATGAAACATGAAAATGGCACAAATAAAAATAATACAAATCCAACACGAGAAGAATTTGAGTGTGCATAAATTATAATGATTTAAACATGTAAAACTATTTATTTTATGTTATATTCATTCATTTGTTTATGCAATGGCAGCCAATTAGGAAGTAAAGGTCTGTGAATATAATAATAATAAAAACAGGCATTCATTATTAATTTCATCCCAGTAACAAGTGACGAGAAGTAAACATGCTCACTTGTCTGGTGGTGTGTGGGGAGAGGGTGCGGGTGGTGGCGGCGGGGATAGTGGTGGTGAGGGCCAAGGGGTGTGTGCGCGGGTGGGGGCGTGGTGGGGCGCGTGGAGGGGGAAGTTTTTGTGGTGGTGGTGGGGCAGCGTTCAAGTGACCAGTGGCAGGGGTCTCGCTAGAACCCTGACCCTGACCCTCACCCTGTCCCTCCCTCACCTGTCTGTGGGGGACGGAATTCACTCACTCAATATTATACAACTCGTGGGATTCACGTTCTGGAAATTTAACATAACACCCTCAGGCACGTCAAGATTCACTCGGATATCTGTACGATTCTCGATGACTGAGAGGACCACAAAATATACTACAGTACATAAGATGATTATTAGGGAATGCATAATATGAAGTGCAATAGGGAAATGAATAACTGAGGCTGAAAATCTAGTAAACGTCACGTGTGTGTGTAAGGGTGACTGTGTGTGTGTGTGTGTGTGTGTGTGTGTGTGTGTGGAGCCTGAGAGTGCTAAGAAAACACTGTACACTTCACAAAGCACTGATTGTCTTCCAGTCATGCATACAGTAGGCATGAGAAAATTCTGTTTATACATGGGAGTTAAAATATACAATAATTGGTATAATCGAATCTATCTAGCCTAAATCTCGCCTAGGAACAGATCTGTGATACGAATGATTATTGGTCTGTTCTAATAATATTATTACAGAGTAAACGAAAGTAATATATATATATATATATATATATATATATATATATATATATATATATATATATATATATATATATATATATATATATATATATATATATATATATATATATATATATATGCATTTTTACTCTCATTTATTTTCATCGTTAAGGAAGGGACCCTGTGATGTAGTCAGAAACTTGGAGATAAATACTGCCACTAAACACCACCTATATGAAAGGAGCTTGTTTCGTGGCATAAGCGTGGCAACGCTTATATTCCGGCAGACACAGATGCCAATAGTTACGTTCCTGCGCTTCACTTTTTAATTTATCTCGTACTCTGAATGTTTTAAACGAATGAGTTTAATACAAGGTGGTGTTGGTGTTGGTGTTGTTGGTGGTGTTAGTAGGGCTTCCTGCACACGTTGACCTTCACGTCCTCGACTCTATATATAGCTTTAACTTGGGTTCAGTGAGAATAGCAAACCATTCGTGATCTTACTTATTTTTGATATTGCCAAGTAGAGAATAACTGTATCAGGCGTTGGAAAAATGTGTGGGATACTCATTCGAAAACTTTGCTATATATACAAGTATACACATAAGTATATAAACACAGTATGTACAGATAGTCCCATTATGCGTCCCATCATGCACACACACGCTTTATCTTTTCCACAAGTGCTAAGTGACAACATAGAACACCACAGTTTAATTGTTGTGGTGTCAGCCCACCTGATGGTGTCTGAGGGCAGGAGGGGTGACTAGAGGATCTTCTCTCAACATCCTGTCGAGGTAGTCAAAACAAATATTGATACGTTCGCTACAATTTTATATATATGATGCTAATTTCCGATGTCCATGTGTCAGTTTATTTCGAATACAAAATTCTACGGTCAGAGACACCAACTTTTCATCTTTCTTATGAGTCACGACTGGGTTGTGGCTGTGAATAAATGTGCGTTAGTGACTGTGGAGTGGATAATTATGGAAGTTGGTGATGGCCACTACCGTAACTGCACGGAATGTTAATAATTTTCTTAATGGCCTGGCCAGTTCGGATATACTATGCATATATTATTCAGTCATCTCCGTAGCAATGACTTAAAAATATAAATATAAATAATACAAATCTACATAACTGTTAGAGTATTCTTGTATCATTAGGGACGTATTCTTTTACATCATGAACCCCTTATAAATAATGAATTAAACATGAACGCAAGGGAAAAATTTATTTAACCTAATTGAAACATTACGCTTTCCTACTATATATGTCAGAGCCCAGGGGGGCTGACTTTATTCTTTGTGAATACTAACCATCCCCTACAGGGCTAGAATAAAGATTGTTGTAGGATTTGGTTAATAATAAAAATAAATATACCCCCATTAACTTAACCGTGTTCTTTGTAGCACTACTGTTTGATTTCACTCAGAATATTTAATTAACTATGTCCTGTATAATGATAGTGTTTGGCAGGTGAAGTTGTTTAGCAGACGACGGTGAAGTATGATATATCTTCACGTGGGCTGCTTACTAGCTTCCTTCCTCTCTCACTTGCCAGTCTTCCTTCGTCCCTTCCCCTCACGTGGATATGTCTATACGTAGCAAACCTTACAAATGCTCTCAAGTACCCTGATCCCTCCTTCCCCTACTCATCTACCCTGCTCCCCCCACCCTGTCACGAGTCACAATTACAACTGGTGCTAAAAGTTGTGTCGCCCGCCTCATCTGCCAAGCTATATAGTTATGAAGTATCGTATGGAAATGAAATATATATATAAGGTCCATGGGTTCGTAAACTTAAGAGACCCTGTGTTGTAGTCAGAAAATTTGAGATAAATGAATCCTTCAAATATTGCCACGAAACACAACCTATATGGAAGGGGCTTGTTTTGTGGCATGGTCAGGAGGAATCAGGAGCCTCCAATTTTCATACACGATCACAGGGCCCTTAAGAACTAAAAACGTTTAGTTAATTGCCATCCTGGATACTTTATATTTGTAATGGTGAATGTGTTTGTTCGATTATATTCCTGTATATTATTTTCCTTCAAGTAGCGACGATTGAGGCAACGACACGACTATTTTCACCGAAAGCACATCCCTCACAAGGAGACTATTTGAATGTGGGCGCGTCGTTTCCGTAGAGTTTAACACCTCCGAGTGATTGAGACCGTATAATTTATATTGATAGTCTCTGAATTGCGTGCGTCCTTTTCACACACAGATAACACAACACGGATAGATAGAAATAATGTCTTTCCTGTAGCATTTTGTGGGTTAAATGGGCACCGTCTAAAAGGAGTTTGGTCTGAAAGTTTATGTTTTTTTTTCTAATCCATAACTGCGTGAAGTTTTGGGAAAATCATGCATGCATTTGCACCAGATTTTCCCACCAATAAGGCATCACTGTACTTCCTTCCTATCCCTTAAGGACCCTGTGATCGTGTATGAAAATTGGAGACTTCTGATTGCTCCTTAAACCATGCATGTCACAAAATAACAAGCTCCTTCCATAATTATAGATGTGTGTGTTTTTTCGTGGCAATATTTGAAGGACTCATTCATCTCCAATTTTCTTACTACATCACATGGTCCCCTTCATAACACGACAACCCATAACATAACTAGTTGTCCCACTGGCGCCCCCAATCATAACTCAACCCAAGACGCAACACCCATAACATAACGACAACTGGCGCCCCCATCATAACTGAACCCAAGACGCAAAACCCCATAACCTACCTCTTGAGATCTTCGACAAGGGTAGTGAGGTATTTGTTTTTGGCACGCTCCTCCTCCAAAAGACGACGTGTGTGTCCTGCCTCCTCCTCCAGCAGCTCCAGGTCCAGGGAACGAACCAGCCTAGGGTCGCCCCGAACTGACCGACCCGGCAGTGGACGTCTATAGAAAATTAAATATACGATAATAATCATAGACACCATTAGGGTTACGTGATGAGGTTTTGTATCTATTGTATTGTATTGTGGTGTATTTATTTCATTATATTGTATTCTATTTTATTGTATTTTACTGTATTGTATCTTAATTTGTATTCTTATTTTATTATATTTCATTTTACTTTATTTAGTTTATTGTGTTGTGTTTGTAGATTACCAGGAGCAACTTTAAGGATAAAATATTGATTCGACCAGGAGAAATCATTATGTATTAGATGTCTGACTACCCTAATGAACATAACATCTCTGTATAGGTGTGTATACTGTATAACATTATCTATACAAAAAAGATAACTATATATATATGCAAAGGTGCCTCATTATTTCCAGGTAATTAAAGCCTTGACCTCACTACCTGCATAACACAAACCTGAAATCATAATCTCACACAACATAATAATATTTTAACTTATAATTAGAGTAACGATGCAGCTTAAGGGGGAAATTTTGTGTTGGTAATTTTGTAGCAGCTGAATCCTCCAACCTATTCCAAGCAACAGAACACCATTATTTTGCTCTTCTCGTCCTGTTTCCTAGCATAATATGGAGGAATCAAGGCACTCCAATGTACCAAAAAAGAATGACCCCCTTTAAAGATAATTCAATACACGTGTTCTATAACTTGTACTCTTACTGTCCCTCACCTAAGGACCACTTCGCCGTTAGTGATGGGTCCAGGAGATGAGTGTTGTTGTTGTTGTTGTTGTTGTTGTTGTTGTTGTTGTTGTTGTTGTTGTGGTTGGAGTGAGTTTGTGTTCTCAGGGATGATGCTGGTGGGGCCATTCACTTGGGGCATGTTACCCTCCGCCCTCACTGCTGGGGCCTCGTTCTGAAAATAATTATAGCCTACCAGTGATTCTCTTACTTTCATCTGAATAATAAATCATACCAGCTAATCTTTTACTGAATGAAAATAATTATAGCCTTCCAGTGGTTCTTTTACAGTAATGAAAATAATTATAGCCTTCCAGTGGTTCTTTTACCTTCATGAGAATTATACTCGTGTTCCTTTTCCTTCACGATATTTTACAGTGAGTCCTGTAGAGTTACACGAAAATTTTGATCTGCAGTAACTTCCACCCCTTATAGAGGAGAAGTTCTGCTGACACTCAAAGGATTAATAAGCTTGAAGTATTTTAAAAGTATATAAATGTTTATATATTTGCTCTGTCGCATCACTCTGTTATAAGAATCTAGAGGAGCTGATACTTATCTAGGCAAGTCAGAAATATAAACAGGAAACACACACGAATTATTGAAGAACTGATAAATATCTAAGTACAGAAAATTAGAGATATAAACATGAAACACATATGATCGAGTTACCTATCTCCAAGAAACCAACAATTAACATGTCTACATTATTTATTTTATTTATTTTTTCGCAAGTCCTCTAGAAATCTCAACACTAATGCATGTATATACTGTATGTGATTCTGTGCCCACGTTCCCTTACCTTTGGCGAAATGGACTCATCACTCTCTGGGCTGAAGGGAATGTCCTGCTTCACCTGATCAGCATAAGGTCCCATCAGCAGCTGGAAGGTCAAGTCTGCAATACAGTACATAACCAGAATTAGGTGATCCATCATTTAATTAAGGACCCTGTGATCGTGTATGTATGGAGATTGTAGGCTTCTGATTCCTCCTACCCTATCTATGCCACGAAGCACATACTCTCCTTCCATATAGATGCTGTTTAGTAGTAATATTTGAAGGACTCACTTACTTACGTACCTCCAATTTACTGACTACATCACAGGGTCCCTTTACAACTGTGGGGCAAGTTGTATAAACACTTGTAATTGTTTTGGTGTTCGAATTTTTCTCGGTATCTATTTGTTTATTCGTTTATTTAAATTAATTATATATATATTATATTAAATATTATTTATCTATTTATTTATTTATTTTTATTTATTTATTTATTTATTTATTTATTTAGTTTTGATGCAGTATTTGTACATTTATTGGATTTATGAGTTGAGTAGTTATGACTAAAAAGATTCGCATATTATCTGACTTGCCCAGACTACGAATTCCATATGATTTCAGCCACAATATAAGACATCTACGATCTCATTTTCTTAACCCTGGCGTTAATCTTATTCTGGTTGGTGTTTGTGATGTGAGAAGTGGAAGTCATGAGTGTAACTTTATATTATCTAATGTAGTAAACTATGTTGATACGAATTTGTGTGTGTCCATCAATTACTAATCTCTGGCTGAGCTTAAAATCACCCAACTTGCATCGTCATTTAAGGGGAAATTAATTAAGTATGGAAAAAGTTATCATCATAATTTAACCAAACAGGGTAACGTCAAAAGCATCGTTTAATTTCATATAATGTTACCCATAAATTATTTAGTTTTCTATGCTGCAATAATCTCGGTTTTCTTTTACACTCTTGTCTCGACGTCCTGGTTGCATTAATCTATTAAATTATGTTAGTGGCAGTACACAATATATCGCAATTATTTTATGAAAGGGGTAAAGAAAGAGTTAACCTTTATTCTTGAGCTCCTGAGTGACCGAGTGAGTGTTTATTAAACCCTGTTCTTGTGCTTGAAAGTGCATGTGAGGGAATGTAATGGGTGAGTGAACAAGTGAGTAGGTGAGTGTGTGGGTGAGTGAGTGAATGGGTGAGTGAACGAGTGAGTGAGTAGGTGAGTGGGTGGGTGAGTGAATGGGTGAGTGAGTGAGTTGGTGAGTGAGTGGATGAATGAGAGTAAATGAGTGGGCGAGTTCGTGATAGAATGAGTGAGTGAGTGAATGGATGAGAGAACGAGTGAGAGAGAGAGAGAGAGAGAGAGAGAGAGAGAGAGAGAGAGAGAGAGAGAGAGAGAGAGAGAGAGAACAAGTGAGAGAACTAATAAATGAGAGAGTGATCGAATGAATAAATGTATAGGCTATCTAACAACCTATATAACTAACTAACCTCTATTCTTATGCTTGAGTGCCTCCACCTGCTGATGTAGTCCCGTCAGTAGTGTGCGATGCGTCAACTTGAGTTCGGCCAGGTCATGTTCCAACTGATTTGCCCTCGCCCACCCACCACACGCACACCCACGGTTCTGTACGGCATCAATCACAGTCAGAAGATAATTCAGGTAAAGGAAACAGTATTAATGATAACATCTGGTCCGGAATCACAGTGGATCATATACTGTTTAGGGGAATAATATATTTCTGGTAGGTTACATTAGGGCGCCTTGGTTTTTCTAAACAGGACCTGATAAATAAAAATAATGGTGGCCTGTTGTAATGGAATAGTTTGGAAGAATCAGTGGCTATATAATTACCAACATATTACGTACTAACCCATTTAATAAAATATGCTTGAAATTAATTATATTTGGTTCAACAGTAAACTTACGACATTGTTCTTCTCATCCAGTTTGCGGATTCGCCTGTCCTTGTCGTGGGAGTCTGTGTTGCGACTGAGTCTACTTGGAGGAGTAGGAGTCAACTTGATGAAGCCACTCTGCTGAGGCTGCTGTGGTGACTGTTGCTGCTGCTGCTGTTGTTGTTCCCAGGCTGATGTTCCTCCTCCTTCTCCTCCAGCCAGATGAGGATAAAACACACCAATACCCAGACCCGAGGGGGACCTTTCAATCGTTACACCTTTGTCCGTCATGGCTGCTGCTGAGCAAGGCCTCTGTCTAGTCGAAAATTCTGTTTGTCCCAATTTGTAGAATTTTCGTTTGTGACTATATATATATTATATTTCCTTACCTAGAGACACGGCTATGTTTTACCATAGAGAGGATATATATATTAAGATGTGCAGACGTGAAGAGTCAGTTGTAGAATATCTTCATTACTGAATTGTGCAGAGACTGTGAATAAATTAAAGATTCGGCATAGAGTTCTGAGATCAGAGAAGGAGGATTGAATCACTCTGAAGTTTCTCATCAGTTGGCTGCCTCTTATACAAACTCACGAACCTTGGCAACTTTACAGGAGGTATCAGTAACAACAGCAACAAGACAGTGACAAAAGAAATGACACTGTCTGAGGTGATGGTGAGTGTATGGCAGTGTTGGTATATACGTGCACCCTCAAGGTAACAAACACTTCTCAACTGTTGCTGGTGGTGTTGGTCGACGTCTTCTTACTGCATTTATATATCTATCTAGCTATCTATCTATGTTTGTGAGGTGGTTACTGCTTCTTCCTCGTGGTGGCAGGTAAACAGTTCGGAGGGTGGTGATGTCATTGTGCCTCCTGGGAATCACTGGGACAGGCAAGTTCTAATAATAGGAAGTCAGTCACCTGCAGAGCTCCTTAAACTTGATGATGTCGTATGAGAAAGTTACGTAGTCTCAATATTCGTACATTAGTAAGCACCTACGGTATGATATGAAAACTAAGAGCGACGAATGATTATATCTCTTGAGGGAAGGAAATCGGCGAGTTGTTTGTTTATTTGTTTGTTTTTATCTGATATTCGGGACGGCAGAGCAAACAAAGATCGTATAGTAATAATAATATATGATAGAGAGTTTGCTTGATGGGTAGAATTGGAAAACCTATGCTTATCAATAATTAACTCCTAGGAACTTTCAGGTATAGTCTCAATGATGTCTATTAAAGGACCATCGTTGGTGTTGTTCCTCTTCTCACAGTCGTAGTAGTAGTAGTAATGATAAGAGGTGTCATCAATGGCCATATTACCCGTGCCTAGGTGACATACGCTTGACTCAGCCATGAAGTAGTAGTGTCAACAACATTCATTAGGGAGGGAGAGAGGAGGAGGAGGAGGAGGAGGAAGAAGAGGCTGCAGCGGCTGAGGTGATATTATCTTGGGGGAAATGCGACGTCTGGCCAGTGCATGACGGGGATTAATTTTATTGGGCACCACGAGTTGTTGTTGTTGCTGTTGTTGATGTTAGTGGTGGTGGTGGGTGAGTCAGGTTGGTGTACAGAGAAGGAACGAGCCACCCAGGGTGATCTGAGAGTTGGTGAGGCTCTGACTGGGGGAGGGGGTTGAGTTGTCTGGGAGAGGGTGATGCGTTGTAGGGGAGAGGGAGATGTGAGTGTTGGTGATGTGTTGACGGCTGGGAGAGGTGGCTGTGTTGACGGCTGGGAGAGGGGGCTGTGTTGACGGCTGGGAGAGGGGGTTGTGAGCTGGTGGGAGGGTTAGGGGGCTGTGTTGACGGCTGGGAGAGGGGGTTGTGAGCTGGTGGGAGGGTTAGGGGGCTGCTTTCCCTCCTAACCTCACAGTCACTTCACCTCTGCTTTTGTCGCTCCTCTCACTGTCTGAAACAGAAATTATGGTATTAATATTTTGTTATTAAGCATATATAAAGATAGCCTATATCAGGTTTAGACTCGGTTAGATTAAGTTTAAGGGTGTTTATCAAAGGTATATAATTTATTTTACATCCTGACAGTTTTTCTGCACTCTTGGCTTAGAAAGGATCAAGAGTTCAAAGTTAAGGCTTATTTACATCATCTTTAATTAGTATCCCCAGAATGCTATAATGTGTAACTAAGAGTCCATAAAACACAATTGAAAAGAAACCCCATATGAGGGTAAATTTTAAGGGGAGAACCTCTTTTTATTAACCTGAATGACTACTGATTACTCCAACCTATCCCAGGAAGCAAAGCAACTCATAATAGGGAATCAGTTTCATTACATAACATGGAGGATTTAGTATTCATCTTGACGAGTTTCTCCCTTCAAAGTTTTCATATGACTGTGATGGTGTACTGGCTGGAAAAATACACCCAACCTCCCAGCCTCGTGATATTATGGTGAAGATTCAACTGACACACAGCTGGCGTCGAGAGTAGGCCTATAACATATCATACAGTATCTAAAACTCTTTCACCTATTACTTCACATTCGTTTAAACTGTATCCATGCACTCAGTGAGAACCATTTCAGATATTCCATCCTTGATAATGACGAACATTTGGGTTGTGTTATCAAACTTATTATTCGACGATAAGGCGTTTCGTCGTTAAATACTCATTGCTAACTAATAAAAACTGAGTGATAAGAAGAACTTTTCCTCGAAGATGCATATTTAATAATACCACTGTGAGTGTTGATAGAACCTAATGAGGAGTGGTTTGATTGAGTTGTATCTGTAGACAGTGTAGGTCACATCCGCCAGAGATAACACCTGATAACAGTTCCGGTGACCAGTTTGGTGGTGTTTTCGGTTTATACACTCATACACAAACAGAGTATACACTTATATACAACCAGTTTGTACACTTATACACAAACAGTTCGTTGTGTATTGGGAGTTTGTTGGTGTCATTTGTTTATACACTCAGACACAAACAGAGTATACACTTTTATACAAACAGTTTATACACTTTATACATAAACAGTTCGTCGTGTATTGGGACTTTCCCTGACGTATCCACATTGTATACTGA
>JAWZYT010000733.1:200000-310311 GCA_034508575.1 Petrolisthes manimaculis
TTACACACCATTATATGTACATTTTTCCTGAAAGTGTTTTATTAAGGGACCCTGTGATGCAGTATAAAAAAAATTGGAGGCAAATTATTATTAAGTCCTTCAAATATTGCCACGTAACACCACGTATATGGAAGGAGCTTGTTTCGTGGCATAGTCAGGAGGAATCAGAAGCCTCCATTTCCCATACACCACCTTCCCTATGGGTGGTGTTTCGTGGTAACAAATTATTTGAAGGACTCATTTACCACCAATTTGTTGAGTATATCACAGAGTCCCTTAATTAAGAAGAAAAAAATATAAAATAAATAAAACGTCTTGCCTATTACCCAACAAAGAGTTAAAACAACAAACACTTGTGTCTGTCTGTGTTTATATTCGTTTGTACCCAAATGACGGTCATCGGGAAGTGTAAGTTGGACAGCCTTGTGTTTACTATTCTTAGACATTTATCGAGGTTATATAATATTATACTGTACGTGTGTTCGCTGGAATAGACATCGACCCACGAGACTGATAATAATCATAGTATGTTTGTACTTAAAGGGGTAATTCACTTCTGGTATAGCCTATATTGGAGTGCTTTGATTCCTCCAAACTGTCCAAAGGAAACAAATCACCTCATTGTTACTACTAATAAAGGAACTGTCTGTTTAGTGATATAGTTTGGGGGTTTCAGTAGCCCTCCAAAACGAATGACCCAATATAGGTTCTCCTTCCCTTCTTAGTGCAGATCTGACTATGAATACTGATCACTGGTATTATACTATGGAGAACTTAGACACGTCCTTCCCCTCACGTGACAATAACTATGGCTGCGTGGTGTGCGTGTTGGGTGAATGTGGGTGAGTGGATGGTTGGGTGGTAGTCGAGGGGGACGAGGGTATTATTGGTGAATGTGGGTGGATGGTTGGGTGGACGAGGGCGTTTTGGGTGAATATGGGTGTGTGGTTGGGTGGACGATGGCGTTGGGTGGGTGGGTGGGTGTGTGGTTGATTGGTTGGTTGGGAGGAAAGAAATTTGGGTGGCTATAAGGTGGGTGGTTAGGTGGACGAGGGCGTGTTGAGTGGCAAGACGAGGGCGTGTTGGTTGGGTAGGTGGTTGGTTGGTTTGTTGAGGGTGACGAGGGCGTGGTCACCATCTAGCCTCGCTGATTCGTGCAGAATGTATGTAGTATAGTCATATAGAAAAGTCCTCATATACAATAATTATCACCCTTAGTCAAAACATACCAATTCCTCTTCTACGAATAAAGCAAGCAATGTGGGGTGATGTTGTCCTTATTAGAAAATGTATACTATCATATTATTGCTTTCACTGTCAATAGTGTCGCCACCCTTGAGCAGTATTTTAAGATCATATAAAATTATAGATCATGGCAAAAACAAAATTATTTAAAAACACAAGACCACGACATACATATCATATACCACTTATACTGAGGGCAAGTAACCAATCTACTCTAACTAATGGAAGAGGGGGGAAGTATAGTGTTGGAAAATCTGGAGCAACTCATTCCTCCAAAGTGTCCCGAGCAACAGAACACCATTATTTTAGTTCGTCTGGTCCTGTTTCCTGGCATACTTTGGAGGAATCTAGGCACAACACTGTAACGAAAATTAATTACCCCCCTTAAGATGCAATTAGATATAGAAACTAAGTAAATGACTCGGGACTCCTCGGCCAGACAGTCTGAGGAACTACAAAACAATAACAACAACAACCACAACAACTAATTAAATAAAGTAAATAAATAGATATATAATTAGGAATTCAGCTTCTCTCTTGATGTACGAAAATATGAGCTTCATTGGAGGACACAACACGGCAGCTCTTTGATAAACACACGGGTCTCCAACATTCGTAATAAACGCCAGTCACGCCAGAATTCTGCACAAAATGTCGTGCGTGTTATTTAATCCCTTGTGTGTGTTATAAGTTACTGCTGACTGTTTTAGTAGACTGCACTGTATTATGATTTAAAGCGGATTATTATGGTGGCAGAAATATTGATGCGTAACAAAAGTACCGTACATACACTACACCAATAATAATAATAATAGTACATCTTGCTTATCAGTATATGACATTGGAGTACAGTGCTTCATAAATTTCCTTCTGATTACACCATTGAATTATCGTTTGAAGGAAGAGGAGATCAAGTTGCTTTAACCTCGATACTCCTTCCTCAAGTCACGTCAAACCTTGGGCCGTATGCAAGAACGAATATCCATGGTGTTGACGATGGCGTGGTAAAGATACAATGACACTACAGTATTGTTTGTCTATATATGAAGTCATCGTACCTGTACCACGACATCGTATACACCATCATTATTCTTAAATATGATAACCCCTATGTCATGGTGTGGTATTCCTGGCAGACACTAGATAGATTAGGTAACAGTAGATTTGAGCTGAAATTTAAGGGGAGAACCTCTCTTTGGTACATTACATGCAGTGTCTTGATTCCTCCAAAGTATGCCAGGAAACTGATCTCCTGTAGTATTAACATTGTGGTGATTTGTTTGCTGGCATAGTATGGAGGAATCAAGGCGCCCCAATGTACTATACCAAAAGTGTATGTATTTTCCCCTTAAACGGGCTCAGTTAATATTTGTTACCAGGGGAGTAACAGAACGAGCAGGAACAGCCAGACAGACAGTCAGCCAGCCAACCAACCAACCAGCCACCCGGGATACGGAACCCTGCATGCATTGTTTTTTCGTTTTTTACAGTGTACAGGAATTGGCATCTGTCAGCTCGTTAGTATCTTATAAAACACAACAGGAATGTATGAGAAATATTACCCAGTACCTGAAACAGTATAAACAAATGGGGAAAAATAGTAGGATTCCACCTTGACACTACAAGAGCCGAAGTCACACTGGTGCGGGGAAGACCGGTCCAGTGCTAGGGGAAAACGAGCCCATGCGTGCTAACATTTCCCTACATACACCCTAGCTGCTGAGCCACTCTGTGTGTGTGTGTGTGTGTGTGTGTGTGTGTGTCACCAATTATGTAGCTATATACATATGCATTAAAGCTATAATTATACTGAAGGAGAGTTGATGTATCACACAGGGGCACTATCAAAATTATACTCTCTCAGTGTGGCTATTCGCAGTGTCCCCCTGTTATTTCTTAGTGTCGTCCCCCTCTCTCTCACTCCCTCTGCCATTATTACACCGTTGTTGTTGTTGTTGGTGTTGTTGTTGGTGTTGGTGACCTTTACGACGACTTGGTTGGTTAGTAAATGTTGGGTAGGATGCAGTGACAGGTCTGATATCGACATACAATTGTTGTTCCTGGGCATCAAAACGGTCTGATTCACCTCGTTCCTTCTCTCTTTCACATGCATCGAGTCTTGTTTTATTTTATTTTTTGTCCTTCACGCACCTCTCCTTCTTTCCTGTTATTTCCCTTTCCCTTTCCCTCTCTTTTTTACAGTTGTTTTACTCTCCGATTCCCTCTCTTCTTTACTGTTATTTTCCTCTCCTATTCCCTCTCCTCTGCTACTGTTATTTCTATCTCCTACTCCCTCTCTTTTCTTCTAATATTTTCCTCTCCCTTTCCTTCTCTTCTCTACTGTACTTTCCCTCTCCCTTTCCCTCTCTTTTCTAATGTTACTTTTCTCTCCTTTCCCCCCCCCCTCCTCCTCCTACCCATCCCCCCAAAATAAATCATAATAACAACAACAGAGAAGAGTTTTTCCTCGACCCTCTCCTAATTGATTCGATAAAGGATGACAAAGTAGATATTTAACTGGTAAAGAGTTGATTAAAAATGGTGCTACAGCATTTAAATAAAAACTTATAATACCATCTGTACGTTTATTATTATTATTTTTATTATTATTATTATTATTATTTTTTTTTTTTGAGAAGGAGCTATATTTTCATTCCATCCACAATATCCCCCAACTTCTCCTCTTCGTAATAATATACTATAGATTTAGGTTGTGGGTGGGGGTGATAAGGTCGACACTCTGGCCTGCAAGTGATGTATTTGATGTTATTGGCGATAGTGAAGATGATAGCAGCGAAAATAACGGGGAAAATATTGGAGGTGACGAGGAAGATGAAATTATATAATGATACGAGTCTTTGAAAAACTATTGTATAATATAAACATATATTATATAGGATTGATAAAGTTTTTGCATTACTTTAAGGGGATGCGGGAATAGGGGGACAGACTTGGAGGTGTTTTGGGGGGTGCAGGAGTAGGGGACAGGCTTGGGGGGGGGTTGGGGGGTATGGGAGTAGGGGGATAGGCTTGGAGGAGGAGTTAGGGGGTGCGGGAATAGGGGACAGGCTTTCTACCCACCTCAAGCCTGTCCCCTATTCCAGCACCCTCCAAACCTCCCCAAGCAAGCCTGTCCCCTACTCCCGCACCCCCTTAAAATTTTCATGGTCATAATCTTCCTTCGTTCAGCTGTATTATAATCTTGAGACTTAATTAAACATACAAGGTAAACCATAGGGATTTGCACAATGTTTTACGGTTTCCCACATTTAATTTTTAAGGGGTATAATGTGCACTGTCGATACAACTGGAGTAACTGCATGATTCCTCCTAACTATTCCCAGCAACAGTCAGGACACCATTAATTTTGTTAATCTGGTCCTGTTTCCTGATGGCATACAATGGAGGAATAAATTAAGGCTTTTCATTGTATCAAAAGTATATTACTGTACTGTACTGTACTCTCCCCTGAAGGTGGTAATACTTTTTTTGGTACATTGGAGTGTCTTGATTCTTCCAAAGTATGCTAGGAAACAGCAGGATCAGAAGAGCAAAAATAATAATGGTGTTCTGTTGCTTGGAATGGTTTGGAGGATTCAGTTGCCTCCAGATTTATCAACACAAAATTTCCCCCTTAATAATTTATGATACTCCAGTTCTCTGGGTCATTAATTTCCTCCTCAACAAAATCTCCTTCTGTTTTCCTTAAGTGGGTATGGGAATAGGGGGACAGGCTTGGGTTTTTTTTTGGGGGGGTACAGAAGTAGGGGGACAGACTTAGGGTTTTTTATGGGGGGGGTTAGGGGGGTGAGGGAATAGGGGGACAGGCTTTCTACCCACCCCAAACCTGTCCCCCTATTCCCGGACCCCCCCCCAGTCCCCCCCAAGCCTGTCCCCTACTCCCACACACCCTTAACTATAAATCGAGTGGCATCATCGGCAACATAATAATGTATTGTATAATGGTACATGTATGGGTGTAAGAGCTAGACGGTGTGTGTGTGTGTGTGTGTGTGTGTGTGCATTGTGCAGATGCAATACTTAATTTAATTTGCTTTTTGCTGGTGTTTATAGCTTTACACAACTGACATTTCATTCAATTTTTGGCAATGATTCTAAATTGTCTTACGGAACAAATGTGCTTATTATACCTACGAGGAGAATACTAGCCAATGAAAATGTTGCATGTCATTGTTGAGCGAGTGAGGGAGGGAGGGAGGGAAGGAACCAGAAATATCCCTACATGCGGGGAAATTTCCTGACAGCTCATGACTGCGCCGGTCCGTGTCCCTCGCTACATAGATGCTCGGCGAGGCTTTATTTCTTACATTAATTTCCATATAATAAAGGTATACATCTGTGGTAAATCGGGTATACAGGATAAGGATGTATTCCTTTAAGGGACAACTTTCAAATGATCAGTGTATGTGATGAAATCGAGTGGATAAATATACCGAAGAATGGAGTACTCGGCAACTTCTCCACCAGGTTCTATCCCATGTATTGATCATGAAAACTCTAGACCCCAGCAACGGGTTATATTGCAAACCAACACTCTTAACAGAATAACATAATACTCGATAGTAATATTTAACATAATTAACAACCTTATTTACATTACGAGTATAAAATTGTAAAGTGGCACTGGTGTTAGGTTCGTAGTGTTGTTGTTGGCAGAGGCTGGTGGTGGATGACGTGGTTTTAGGTGAGTGTCCTGGGAACATGACTAGCAGAAATGGTCGATGACTCAAACTCGTCCCCCAGTCGTATTGCCAATAGGTATTGATCTGTCTGTGTTCGTCTACAGGCAGTTAGGTGTTTAGTTATTCGTTGCATAAAGAGCGCATTGTACCACCAAATTGTTGAATTGCAGTGGTATTTCCTATAGCGATTGATCTGTCTGTTTGCATCTACAAGTCTTGCAATCGTATTTCCTATAGCTATTGATCTGTCTGTGTTCATCTATAGACAGACAGTTAGGTAGGCAGTTATTAGTTGCATAAAAAGAGCAATGTACCACCAGATTATTGCATTCTACTAAGTCATGCAGTTGTATATCTATTATCCATTAATCTGCCTGTGTTCATTTATACAGTCAGTTAGGCAGGCAGGAAGGCAGGCAATAAGGCAGGTAGTTACTCGTTGCATAAAAAGCGCAATGAACCACCATCTGTAGTCTTCCTTGTTGTGCCACTCAATCGGGCGATCTCGTCAGCTACCCAGAAGGAATGAGAAATAGTAAGAGAGACAGACAAAACAGGCCAGGGTGTGGTAGAGGATGCTAAATTTCTCATTTCTGGATAGAACCAACCCTCACCATGCAGTGTGTGATGGGTTGAGAAGTGTGCTGGGCAGTTTACATCAACACATCTTCCCCCAGTCTACAAAGTTGCTATCCTTGCTCTTATAGCCGGGTACCTACTTACTGCTGGGTGTACAGGGATATAAGGGGCTGGGAAAATTGTCCAACAAATCCACAGACCCAGGATCTCTCGCGTGCTGGGCGAGTGTGCTGACCATTACACCATCAGCAACCCCTGTTAGTGTTGTTGTTGGTGGTTGTGGTAGTGTTTTTGTTGTTGTTATTAGTATTGTTATTATAGTTTTATTGTTGTTGTTGGTGGTGGTGGTGGTAGCGTGGAGTAACTAATGTATTATTCAGATGTCAGGTAGGCTAAAATACACAGTATGTTCTCTCGCCTTGTGTTCTTTTCTTCCTATGCTTTAACCTGTTGCCGTTCGTGGGGTATCTTAAATAAAACACCAATTCTATTTCGCGTTGCCCTCATAGACCCCGAAACTGTAAATCCCTCTCGTGTTAATAAAGGAATCGACACTAGACCAGTATAGAAGAGAACTTGTGAAATTGTGTTATTCTGTGGTCAGTTAGCTTGTTTTCAAAGACCTTCTTCTTCTTCTTTTTTCTCTTCTTCTTTTTCTTCTTCTACCTGTTAATTCTTTCCATTGTGTATGACTGACTGTATTGTACTGTACTGTATGTATTGCATCTCTCTAGTTGTATCTCGAAATATTACCTGAGAAGTATTGATAATTACCTGAAGACAAAAATATATAGACGCATGGATAAATAGATATACAGATACAAATAGAGTTAATGCTGTTCATACTAATACACACACACATATATATGTAGTGTCCATTAATTTTCTGAAAAGCATTACATAAATGATTAACGAAATTGAAGAATTACATCACTTCATCACTTCAAATTAATATCATATATGATTTTCTATGAATGCAATATAGAGTGAATTTATTTATCCAACGCAGCAGTTTGGCGCATGAATAACAAGGCAGGTAAGTTAGTCTGTTCGTTGCTAGGGTGTTGCTAGGGACGCTTGTGGCTCACCTGTGTTGACAACGTTGCCTGGAGAACTTATCCTTTGTGTACCTGTAATATTTCCCTAAGGTTCGTGTTGTTGTTGTTGTTGTTGACTTGAGATCATTGGTGTTGTAGGCTATATATTATGTGTTAATAGTGAATGAACACCTCATAGGTAGCCTACTAATCACATCTGCATTCAGCTTCAGGTTTGAACAATTACTTTTCAATAATAATATTTGTCCACGCTAATGGACACAACTGATTTCTTTGTGGTGGATAATAATATGTTCTCTATAAACTGTAGGTTATTGATATCTTGTAAATGTATCTTTGGTTTCTGTTGTCTTTGTTCTCCCCCAGTGTCCAGAAATTAAAGTATTAATATGAAGTGTAAATAAACATAATTTGTCCATTTTTGCTGTGAAAGATGGTATAAAGTTAACCGTTTTATCAATAAAAACTTCCTCCCCCAAATAAAATTCGTGTAATGTTTATCGCCAGAAATGATAAAACCAGTGACAATATTTATGAAGGTAGAGAGAGTCTCCTTATCTTTTATGACACTGGGGAAATCTTACCTTATTGTATTGCCGTGTTGTGCAAAACGATAGGGATCATAGACTGTCATCACTATCGCTTTTATCTTTTATCAATTGCATCAGTTCTGTTGTATATATAGGCCTATTGTTGTCTGTGCTTGGTCTGGTGATTTCAATGTTTCTTCCATTCATATAACCCTCACTCTGTTTCTATAACCCCACGTTTATTTCATATTTGCTTCTGTCACGTTTTGTTCGCCTTTATTGTAGATGGGAGAAATTATTAGGTGTATCACATAAATTTCAGTGATTCTGTCAATGAGGAATATGCAACTGATCCTCGAAAAGAAAATTATGTTCGTGGTGGGGTAGCTTTATTCTACGATTAGTTAGCAAACATCTACATTTATTCCCTCTTTTTTGGTTCTGAAATGTTGTAACCTATACCCAATACACCCCAGCTACGATATTCTTCATCATGCACACCATCGTTCTTCAAAAGTCCCCTTCATAGCCATTTCCTGATACATCTGCGACTTCCTGTTACCTCAATGTTGTTTCCGGCTTACAATGTAGGAAAGACAAACAGTTATTTATTTATTTATCTTTTTCTAGTTATTTATGGAGGATAGACGACCAACATGACTCATTGCTCACTTGCCCATGCACTCCCACTTTTCCACCCATGACTTATACGTGTTGTTAATCTTAGCAGAGTGGTCGTTCGTTCGTTCGTGGTGAGTGTAAATAACTAAGGCAACATGACGATCAAACTGGAGGACATGCTGACGGTGGTGAAGCCGCCCGCTCAGGCCCTCGACCTCTTCCGCACCAAGATCAAGACCAAGCACGACTTCGAGAGGGCGTATGAGAAGGTGCCCGAGTACAAGATAAGGCCAGAGAAGGTGTGTACAATAGGGTACATGTGTGAGGAGGGGTGATTGATGCATGGAAGGACTGAGATGATAGGTATGGCGAGTGAATGCGTGAGGGAAGGAGTGTGTGTTGTGCAGTGAGGGATGGAAGGAGTAAATTGAGTGATTGAAGGAGTGTGGTGAGAGAGTGAGGGTAAGAGTGTATGTTGCTAGTTGTTGTGAGTGAGGAAAGGAAGGAGTGTGTCAATGAAAGACAAGTGTCTACCGTCAAGGGACAGAATCATCACTACCACCTGTGTCCTCTCATCACTCACTGTATGTCCATCCCTTCTAAATGAATGTTATGCTTGTACAGACGATATCTCTTGGAATTAAACCAGCCCCACCCTACGTGCATGATGCTGTATACGATTGCCATTATTAGCTACAGAAAGATAAATTATTGTTTTTGGAAAGTCAATGGTCTGGATTTAGGTAAGAGTTGATTAAGGCTTCGTAATGGTGTATATTAAAAGGTTAAAATGCGACCCATTCACCTCCAGCTCATGTATAGAGAATGTCAGGTCCGCCAATTTCAAGTTGTCCTTCTTTCTCGTCTGAATTTCACAGGTGCGGCCAGGGGAGGTGACGGGGGAGGGGCCAGGGGGGTGGAGAATGACCCCCGCCAGAATCGAGGAGCCCCCCCAAGCAGGGTACGCCGACCCCCTCCCACCCTCCATGCGGGGACTCAACATGGACGAGTTCTACGAGGTGATTTCTCAGACTGTCTCATTATAGTATAGACAAAAAATTCGGATTCATTTATTGATATTTTTAATTAGTGGGTGAGATGAAACGAGGCAAATTTAAGTGACTGATTATAATTATGGACAAATTTTTTTATGTCAAACAGAAGCCTGGAAAAACATTTGGTCTTTTTTAATGAGGAACTGGGTGTAATATAAAAGTTAGTGTTGGATACAAGTACTTATCAACGTTACATTTAGGACCCTGTGATCGTGTATGAAAATTGGAAGCTTCTGATTCCTCCTGACCATACCACGAAACAAGCCTCTTCTATAATATAGGTGGTGTTTCGTGGCAATATTTGAAGGACTCGTTTATCTCCAATTTTCTGACTAAATCACAACAGGGTCCCTTATATGTCTCAATTGTATCATTAATGAGGTAGAGCTAATGCAAGACCCTACCTCGATCTATTGCACACACGAGTCGAGAAGATTGGTGAGTAATGTGGGAGTGGAGGCGACTGACTGACTGACTGACTAACTGACTGACTGTATATAGGTGAAGGTCAGGTCTTTGGAAGGAGCAGGTTGTAGGGCTTCGAGGAGAAAAGAAGAATATATTTACGTACTTGCATTACTGTACACCAAGTCTACTCAACATGTATGGGGGTTATCCCTTACTATAATATTGTTACCCGTTCTCTGTATTCTAGGGTTACTCTATATAATAATTCTCTCTCTCTCTCTCTCTCTCTCTCTCTCTCTCTCTCTCTCTCTCTCTCTCTCTCTCTCTCTCTCTCTCATCATAACTTCTCCAACCACATTTTTCATTGCTCCTTGTGGTACCCCTCTTGTTCATTAATTTCTAAGTACTGTGTAACTAGAATCTAATATTTTTAAGAGTTTATCATTTATACTTCATTTGTTATTGTTCGCTATATCATCATTACTGGTGGGTAGCGTGTAACAGGAACTATAATATGAAACTGTATTGTACCGTCTAATCAATAATCATTAATTCCTTTCACGCAACACTATTATACTGACACTCCTTTCACTACCACTAACACTATACAATACTACTGACATTCCTGGCACTACCACTAACACTACTACTAACACTCCTTTCACTTATTTCACTTATTTCACTACAACTAACACAAATATTGACATTCCTTTCACTACCACTAACACTACTACTAACACTTATTTCACTACCACTAACACTACTACTAACACTTCTTTCAATACCACTAACACAAATATGAACATTCCTTTCACTACCACTAACATAAATATTAACAATCCTTTCACTCCCACTAACACTACTACTGACACTCCTTTCACTACCACTAACACTACTACTGACATTCCTTTCACTACCACTAACACTACTACTGACACTCCTTTCACTACCACTACCCTTGTTGGCCTTCCTTATCAACACTAATAATCCTATAGCTCCTTTCACCACCACGACAACCACCACCACCACCTATAGCCTTCCTATGAACACTATTACCACTACCACTACCACCAACACCACCACCACCATGCAACAACACTACTACCACCACCAACATCACCACTACCACCACCTCCACCAACACCTTCATCCACACCTCCAGATATTGCCACACACATCTCTTCATCACACCTCTATCAAACACAGCTGTGACCACCAATATTACATTTCCATCATTAATCATCCAACACACCTCACTCAACAGTAAGACAAGTGCTATGATTCGGTATATGCAAAATTAAAGGACGCTATTATTATTATTATTATTATTATTATTATTATTATTATTATTATTTTGAAACAATAATGAATAAATATATGTATGTTTTTTCTCGAGGCTGTATAATATCAAAAGTGTGTGGTTTTTTTTCGAGATGATTTAGAAGCATGATTTTATTTTATTTTCATTTTTTTTTTTTTTTGCACACGTGACTGCATTTTATTTTAGTATTTTTATTTTTTTTACGTACACACATTCCCTGTACTTACCCAGACGCATGCATTATTTACACACACACACACACACACACACACACACACACACGCTATGCCTATAAACTCCAGCACTAAGACATGTTATAGATCCATGTATAATAGTCATGTAGTTAAGAAGAAATAAAAGAAAGACAGCGAATGATATATATGTTATTTATGTATAGGGAGTGACCTTTGGTTTTGCGTTTTTAATTGATTGATACACACACATACATTAACATTCATCTCACGCCAGACACACACACACACACTTTCATCCCACCACACACCCACACTCACACACACACTTTCATCCCCCCCCCTCCCCACACACAAAGTTCAGTCCCACCACACATTTATCCCAACACAAACGCAAACACAAACTTTCATCCCACACACACACACACACACACACACACAAACACAAACACACACCCTGACCTCCTCTATACCCGGCCCTGGCAGGTTGACATAGACTGGCGGATGCTGACCACCGCCAGACCTAAAAACCGGGCTGAAGAGGAGATTTTTAGCAGGTGAGAGAACGAGGCCTACTTTCTCTCTCTCTCTCTCTCTCTCTCTCTCTCTCTCTCTCTCTCTCTCTCTCTCTCTCTCTTTTCCCAATCCCCTTCTCTCATTCTTTATTTCTTTCTTTATTTCTTTATTTATTCTTTGTCTGTCTGTCTCTCTCTCTCTCTCTCTCTCTCTCTCTCTCTCTCTCTCTCTCTCTCTCTCTCTCTCTCTCTCTCTCTCTCTCTCTCTCTCTCTCTCTCTCTCTCTCTCTCTCTCTCTCTCTCTCTCTCTCTCTCTCTCTCTCTTCCACAATCATTATTTCTACTGTAAACAAAGCCAGTTGAATTACAGTACTAACCATATCAAGCCATATTATTTCACCTCCAGTGTAACTATATTAAAATAGCTTGTAGATATATTGTATTGTGTACAAGGAGGTCAGGATCATAATATATAGCAAATGGTTTTCCTTGGGTTGGTTTTTCTAAGACTATAGTATCATTCATTTTATTCTATGTAAGTGTGTTGTTCAGTGCGTGGCGACCATTTATTGCCTGACTCCCATTTAGTTTTCATATAATTGTAATTCATTAACGTTTTGATTCGGACATACAATCGTTGACTACTTTCATTTTTTACTATAATAATTTAATAGACCCCAATGAAAATAATGCATATATACAACTACCAACAAAAGTTAAACACAATCCTCCTGAAGCAAATCATCCCGTTCATGTGTATATAATTATGTGATGTCTAATGTGTTGTGTTGTGTTGTGGATGAAGGTATGTGGAGATGGGGCGCCTCCAACTGCAACGACTCCGACAGAAGGCCGAGGATTTAGCGCAGAGCAGAGACTGGACCGGTCGTGTAGTCAAGGTGATTCTTCTTATTATTATTGTCTCATTAATCCTTGATATTACCACCCACATCCACACCACTACCACCGACAACAACAACAACATCAACCACATCTTCAACATCCACATCTCTAACACAAACAGCCACAAAACCACAAGTCTAACAACACCACCACCAACAACATCCACACAACAACTACCAATCACAACATCAACCACATCTCCACCACCCACATCCACACTATTACCAACCACAACAACCACATATTTAACACCACCACCACCAATAACAATCACATCTCTAACACCATGCACCACCACCACCAACAACATCTTTACCACCACCATCAACCACACCACCACCACCAACCAACTCCACTATATTTCAAACTCATATGACTACAGTGAGTGACGTATGAGTGATAGATGGTCTTTCTGCCCTAATTACAAGCCTTCCACGTGGCCTCTCATACGTTGCTCACCCATTTTGTCTCTGCTGGTGATTTATTTCTCTTCAGGATCACACCACTACAACTACAATCATCATAATCATCACCATCATTACCTGTCTCACTCTACATACTCACCATCATCATCATCACCACCACCACCACCACTACCACTAACCACACCACCACCACCACTATCACCACCACCACCATCACCATTACCACCACACCAACCACACCACAATCACCATCACCATCGCCACCACCTCCATGCATCGCCTCTGCTTCTATTCCTTCCCAACAACCAATTTGCTGACTACGACAACTGCAGGTGGTGCCGGGGAGGGGGTCGCTGCCTGAGGTGCGACTACCTACGTGTAAGGAGTGTGGAGAGGAGCTGTGTGATGGTCTGTGTAAGGACTATCTCTATGTCAACTTTACCCGCATACAGGTGAGGTAGATAGGCAGGCAGGCAGACAGACAGGTAGGTAGGCAGACAGACAAGAAGGCAGGCAGATGGGTGGGCAAGCAGGCAGGCAGTCAGACAAGCAGACAGACAGATAGGCAGACAGGCAGACAAAGAGGTGGGTGGACAACCAGACAGATGGACAGACAGGCAGGCAGGGGGTAAAGAGACTAAAGGAGAAAAAAGGAGAGTAAAGAAGGAGAGTAAAGAGAAGTAAGTAGGACGTTAAGAGGAAGGAAAAGGGGATTCTAGGAAGAAGGGAAGGGGGTACACTATAGTGAAAAAGTTAGGTGGGAGGGAGGAAAGTAGAAGAGAGGAAGGAAAGAGGCCGAAGAGTCTGTCAGGAGGGAAGGAGAAATGGGTGTTAGGAGATTAAAGTGATGGGACAGGAGGGGGTATATAGGAGATGTGGAGCAGGAGGGGAAATGTGCAAGGAGAGTGTTGATGAAATTAATTAAAGCGTGAGGGAAAAGGGATTTAGTTAAGTAGAAACAACGAAGGGTACAATCTGAAATGGGGACCTAAATGAATTTCCTATGTGAACTATATATCTCCTGTGAGTGAGTATATACCCTTATAGGTTGGTTTGAGTTCGTATACGGTTGCTCGGAGAAAGGAAAGAGAAGTGGAGAACACGAGAGAGAAAAATGAGACAGGCAATACGTAGGATGCAAAGTTGAGAAGAGGAGAGGAAAGAATGCGTAGAATCATGCGTAATGAAGGGAAATACAGTATATGCGCTGAAGAAGAGGAAGGGTGAATCAGAGAGAGAGAGAGAGAGAGAGAGAGAGAGAGAGAGAGAGAGAGAGAGAGAGAGAGAGAGAGAGAGGAGTAAATGAATCGCGAGAGGGGGGGGGGCTTTATGGAGTTGACATAGCGTGGGGGGGGGGGGAGGGAAATGAAGCAACCAACAATGTAGAATGGAGAGAAGGCATTGCCACCCGTATAAGGGGAGTGGAGCTAAGGAGTGGCAAGAGAGACAGTCCAATGTCAACAGTGATGGCTCGGAAGGTAGGGGAAGGAAAGGGAAAGTAAAACGCTAACACATATACTGGTAATATCAACAGTGAAGGTGAATTGGGGAGATTTACTATGTGTGTGAGTGTGTGTGTGTGTGTGAATTTAAACTGATGAATGGGAACGACGTGTCTGAGCACATGCATTGTATAGTCAGTCTAAAACATAATGTATAATATATTTGTCTCCACATTTCTTATTATTATTATCATTATACGGTCTCGATCCCTGTTATTCTGCCAGTTCATTCATAGATACAATATGATAAGAGTATATATATTTGACGCCTTTAGTGTGGAGTGATTAGATAACAAGAGCCAATGTGGATAATAATTATAGATAACTTTAAACTTCTGCATAGCTTATCGAATTAGTAAGAGGTGGGGCTGTAGCAGAAGCGAGCGAGGAAGTAGGAATGGTAAACAAAGATTCCTGCCAACAGACGGAGGAGAAAAAAGAAGACGATGAATCCGGCTTAGATGCTGAGGAAGTGGATACACCCAAACAGAAAGGCAAGAAGAAAAGAAAGTCCAAGAGGCGAAAGAAAAAGAAGAAGAAGGAGAACGAGTATGGTGACGAAGACGCCGACGATGAGGGGCAATGAATGGGGTTGATGAAGAGTCTATGATGGTACACACACACACATACACACACACGATGAGGGGCAGTGAATGAGGAGATGAGATGTCTATGATGGCACACACACACACACACACACACACGATGAGGGGCAATGAATGAGGAGATGAGATGTCTATGATGGCACACACACACACACAGGTAGGTATAGGTAACTAGGTACTGTATAGATTTTCGTCGTGCACTATACACAAAGACACGAATCATATAATGTTTTTTTATCAGAAACTGTGAAGAAGTATCAATTACCTTATTTGAATGCCGATAGAATTTCATTATTGCTTAACAAGTCAGAGGTGAATATTATTGTTGTGAAGCTGAATCACTATTGATCCTTATTATCGTGTAAGCTTGGTAAATAATAATAATAATAAAAATACCGGGTAATGTACTTTATAATGGAAACCCCGACTGTATGAACATGAAGTGTATAAATCACTGTAAAATGTAATAATTATGAAATTAACATTTCAATGACAGTAATTATATTATTTCATGAAGATGTAGATGCACTGTTTTGCAAGATTACACCAATATACGATAATAATATGTAATAGTGCTGTTATTATTATAGCATGGTGTTCCCTCATCATATCTTGTGGTGAATTACTTGAAAATCAGCTGGCCGTTCATTCTTGTGTCTGTTTACTTTTTCCAGACGAACTCGCTGTTGACATGTTGATTCGTGCCGCTTTCCTTTGGGGTCGTGTTGAGAGAGGCAGAGAAATGTCATCCGTATTAGGAACATGAAGGTTACACACACACTCACACACATACACACATAAGTGGAGATGGGATGGGACGGGATGGGGGTCGCCGGCTTGGCATTGTATAGCGAACAAAAATAACCTAAGGTATGATGCGTATTGCCGTCGTGAATTTGTAAAGTAGGTCGTTTTACTGACTCTTACACTTACTGATGCTGGATACAAGTGTTGTCTACTAATGTTTTGCCTTCATTCCTTCAAATTAATCAAAGTGTCACCAAAACTGTGGGATAATCAAAGTGTCACCAAAACTGTGGGATTGTGCCTGCGGTGATGCATGCGGGCAGTATTTCAAGAGTAGATTTTTTTTTCGGTGAATTGGAAGGTCTCTGATTCCTCCAAACTATGCCAAGAAACAGATCTTCTATTAGTAACATTGAGGTGATTTGTTTCTCACCATAGTTTGGAGGAACCAGTAGCTCTCCAGTTGCTAATGAAAGGTTCTACCCTTTAAGGTGTATGAGATTTGGAGGCTTCTGGTTCCTCCTAAGTCCTGACCATGCCGCGAGAAAAGTTCCTTCCCTATAGGTGGTGTTCGTGGCAATATTTGGAGGACTCGTTTACCTCCAATTTTCTGACTACGGTACATCACAGGGTTCCTTAAGGGTTTGGGCCCCACCTTTCAATTCTTCAGCAACTGTTCCTGGCTCCTTTCCTTTTACTTTGATCTTTCGTACTTGCCGTGCCGCCTCTCTCTCACTTTATCTCTCGTCATATACCGTACCTCCTACAGGGTCTTCAAGATTCACAGCGGCCTGCTATCATTATCATATCAATTCTTATTTTTAGGCATAGAAAAAATCATATTCTTATAATCTCCTTCTCTCTTCATAATTGTCTCCACCGTGGTTTAAGCAAGTTCATGTAACCGTGCCTTGCTGAATATTAAAATCACAGGTGCTCCCAAGCTCTTAGGATGTAATTATACGGGAGCGCATCTGTGGTATGTGATAATGAAGCCAGGAAGGGCGAAAATGCAATAGAGAGTGTATGTGGATATGAGTAAATAAGGAAAAACAACAGAGCAAAAACAGAGAGTAATCACAGATAAGCAAAACATAATTGTATAAGTAGAAACATATATGGTAGGCTAGCTATCAACATATGTCGATATAAGCGGTGTGGGAGATGGTTCTAGGTTTGTGCATCATAAGGGATGAAGGTGAAATTATTCTTATTTTCTGGGGAGAGGGACGGGGAGAGCACCACAAACTTCGTGCACACAATAATATATCAAAATTTCAAAGGGAAGGGCTCTGGAGCTATAGAGGCAGTCCATCGAGACAATTTCTGTTTTATCTATATAGTTATGTAATCATCCTGATTCTGTCTTACGCATTTTTCTTTCTTATCGGTGTTATTGATATCGCCATCGAGATAATGGTGTGATTTTGAGGGTCAGCGTGTAAAGGCCCATTTAAGCTCTTTGTAATAGGCAGCAAATTTAATGTGGCAGTATTATAGCCACTATCTTATTAACATCATTTAAAAATAATGTCCTCAAGTGGTTAACATATTCTAACAGAAGGAAAGATATTAGGCTATATCGGTCAGCAGCCATCGATATTTTCATAATAAATGACTAATGGTGCTATCAGTGATTTCACGTAGTTTATTTATGGTCTTATAGAAATATTTTTTTCTTTCATTAAGTGTGTTTGTTAATGTCGCCATAGTTTTGCAATCACAAGATATATGCATGATAGTGTGTTTTCTCATATCGGAAAGTCTCGTGATAGTGAGTCCGTTCTCAGCGTTTATATATACTGCTTTGTCAACCATTGGGTATAAACTATTGAATACTATTTATAACCCTCTTGGAAGTAACTTGATTTCTTCATTCTTGGTCAAGGAAGGGCACTGAGAGGTTAGTGTGTCAATGCCAATGAAGTGAAATTTAAACAGTATTGCTTTCATAAAAACCTTCTTAATGAATGCAAGATATTCACAAGTTCATAGTGTAATACGACTTAAATCTGCTTAGTGCGACACTAGTATATTAACGATGCTTCTTTGTTTGTTAGGTTTACACTCCCAGGGACTTATTGATCCACCAAGAGTATTCCAGACTTCAATAATCAGTATTGCCAAGTATGGGAAATTTACTCTAGACATGGAAAATTAGAGGTACCAATAGGGAAATTATATACAAATTGTTCAAAAATATATGGGAAAATTTCTACCAGATGAATATAAAGAAATTGGCAAATGTGCGATTATCTTTAGGAGTAAACGGAATTTTGTTTAGGTCAATAGAGAAATTCTGATGTTGTCATTCAGGTAAAAAGGGAAGTTTTAATGTTGACGCAGAGATGAAAAGGGAAATTCTGATTTTGAAGAAGAGGTAAAAAGGGAAATACTGATGTTGAGGCTGAAGTAAAAGGGTGTAACAACATGAGGTTGCGTTACTATTGGTGTGAACAGACTCAATTGTACACGGTAACAATTTATCAATAAAGATACAGGACTGTGTTCTTTAATGAATCCAGGACACTATAGCAAGGTCGGCTAAGGTCAGAGTTGTAAAGAACAAGCATCTTGTAGCTGGTGAGTCTTGCTACAGGAATTGGCGTGGAGAGTGTGGCATGGTAGGGCAGCAAGCAGGGTCGGCGGCAGGGCAGGAGGTGAGTCTAGGTCGAGTGCTGCTATAGTCTGTTCAAAACTTGTGTTCCATTTTCCTCTATCTATCTGTCTCTATTTCTATCTATATCTTTCTATCTATATCTTTTTCTATCTATATCTTTCTATCTATCTCTATCTGTCTCTATTTCTATCTATCTCTTATCTGTCTATCTATCTATCTATCTATTTATATCTATTAAGCATAAGAGGCCAAAAGGAACACAAGTTTTGAACACACTATAGGAGAGTGAAAGAGGAGCGGCTCATCAGCGTCTCTAAACCTGTCCAGGCTGCATGCGCCGGTGGCAATTATAAGTGAACAGGTAAGGAGAGGAAAACACAAAAATTTAAGGTGCTTGGTGTCTGCTACAAGGGAAATTCTAAAGGTGAAGTTGGGGAAATATCGTTAATATTAAGCTAGCTTTTAGGCAACCTTCCTATCCTACAGCATTGTCACGTCTCTACTCTGCTCAGGTCAGGGTGTGAGTTACTTGGATTTGAGGTCAAACACATGTTCGCTATGCCTACATGGTTGGCAGGAACACACACATACACACACACACACACTTTGCTTGTGTGTATATTGTAAATAATATCCTTTATATTATTTATACGAATACATATACGTATGGTAATTAACATGTTCTGAGTACAGCCTGGTATTATATCATCAATTCCATCATTCTGTGTGTGTGTGTAGCGAAGAACATCATAAATGAACTTGTACTGAATATATAGCGTTTTCCACAATCTCTGTTTAAATTAATCTATTGTTTTTTATGAGAAATTCTTATCTTTGTTTCAATATTTTTTCTATTTTTTATACTCAGTGATGGCGTCAGGTGTTGGTGGGTCGATTTACTGATCATCTCGGAAGTGTTGCCAGTGTTAGAAATTACTAGACCATAAGCCCGTGCTATTCACGGAAGTGAAGTATATCCTTAAGAATAGTACGATATGTTTTCCTTCCCAGCGGTGGCAGAGTGGAATGTAAACAAACCGAGTGGGTTGTCAGGTGTACCAAAGATATGACACATACGCAGAGTAGTACACAGGTGTCCAAAATATCAACACATTTACAACATAATACAATCATGTTGGGTGAGGAAGTCTCGTAGGGTCCTCGCCCAAACTATCTTCATATTTGAATCCGACTATAATAACAGAGTAAACAGGAAAAAATGTCTGAGGTATAAAGGGAAATTTTGGTGTTGTTGAAGTTGGGGAAATTTCGCCAAGGAGACCATCAGATCTGGCAAGTTGGCAACACTGGTGGGTTCAGCTCAGTTGTAAACATTCCGCCATGGCAGGAGGAGGGAGGCGGCGCGGTGGTGGGGCTCTGGCCATTTCTATAGCTTCTGTCTTACATTCTGTGACAGCTAAGACTTCTACTGGCTCGGACATAGAATTAGACGAGAGGTACCTGATTACACACCGAATTGACAGTCTGAACATATTGTTATATACGTTTTTACTGATTCTTACCGTGGTTACAATATGGATCTTCAAATACCGAAGGGCGAGATATCTACACGAAACCGGTCTTGCTGTTATATATGGTGAGTTTTAACGTTAATTAATGGGTTGTTGGAGGAGTGGCTATAGTTATAAATGTACAATAGATTAGGGATACCTCTATGTTACCTGTTGTCAAAGGAAGCCCGGTACTTAAGTTTGGGCCGTATTCAAGAACATTCGTGGTGCATACGATGGATGATGTGGTACCGGTACGGTGGCTCTGTTGTGTATCTATGGAGTCATCGTACCGTTACCACATCATCGTATACATCACGGATACTTTAGCCTTTATTATCAGTTGAGTGCAATTTGATCTCGTGATACGTCCCGTTTTTTCCTGCACTTTGGGTTTATCTGTCGAACAGTAGCTATGTTTTTCTTTTTATATACAGTATATTAGCGTTAGTAAACTCGTGCATTATGACACTACATAATGATAGAAGGGTACCGTAAATCTTGAGAGCTCTCCTGCTTGTTATGGTTTCTGCAGATCATTAATTTATGGTATTGTATTGGTACCGTAATAGTCAGGTTGTCCCACAGAAATGGAAAACAATATATCCTAACTGTTTATTTTAGATTATCCATAATTCCTTGTTTATAGATGTTGAAATATGAGGGTGACAGTGCATATTGCCCATGTTTGACCCAACCCCTAAGTTGGCTTCAGTTAACTTACGGTAGTTGTTGTTGAAGTTCCTCAAGCTGTCTGACTGAGCAGCCCCTGCCTTAGTTAGTAGGTCCTAGTATAGATTACAGTATGTTGGATTTGGTCAGGTCAAGTCAGACCAATGGTAAAACATATAAATATTACCCGTTTCATGAGTTATTTACTTGTTTTGCCCCACATGCCAGCCTCTTTGGAGGGAGGATCAAACATAATCAAAATACACTTATATTTCAACATATAAAACAGAGAATTATATATTATCCAAAACAATTTAGGATAATATTATGTTTTCCAGTACTGTGGCTCAACTTAACCTTTACCATTATGTTTTACAATACCTCTCTATGTTTTAGATCTAATTCATCATCATGACCCTGCATGTTTTATCACGGAAATTAGGTTGCTGCAATATTCATTTGAAGGCCACTGTGGAGAATATGTAAGAGTGAGTTTAGAAGTGAACACTTTTGTTTATGTTATTTTGGAATAGTGGAGGATAGTTTTTTGTCAAAGAAATTTAGAGGGGTAGCTGTAACACTGTATAATAGGGAAAAAAGCAAGAATGGTATTAGCAGGGGAGGTCCGTGTGTAGATCACAAAAATAGCCCTTGTGTTGTTGTGTGACCATCCATTTCTATGTGAATCATGGTAAGTTATGTTATTTTGCCAATATTGCTCTATTGTGCAATTCACAAAATGTTTATCTGAATTGTATCAATATTACCCGGTACTTGTGCAAAAGTCAAACTGGTTTCAGATAATCTAGAGTGAATTTCTTTTCAGTGTGTAATTCATTATTTGACAGCAACAATAGAAATCTCCAGACAGATTCTAACATGTGAATCGTTGATGCTGAAACCATAATAACAACGATTGACCCATAAAGTGAAGAAAACTGATATAAGTTGTAGTTTAGATGCAAAGGTGTTTACGTACATGTATGCACTTAGCAAATTATGCATTCTCAGTTTGGGTACTGTGGGATCACATGTCACAGGGAACTGGATGGAAGGCTAACCCACCTCCAAAAGTTACGGTACCGTAGCCTGCATCACATGGCCAGCAGTGACAGCTTGTTAAAATACAGTATACAGCTTCTTAGCTGCTATGGACCACCACTTTGGTGTATATGTACCATTGCAGGGCTGCTATGTACCGGCTCCTTTGTACCACCGCTTTGGCTTTACGTACCATTGCAGGGTTGCTATGTACCGGCTCCTATGTACTGTACCATGGCTCTGGTTTACATGTACCATTATTGGTTGACTTTGGTGAGTAAACTATGTACCACCTCCTATGTACCATGGATAAAAGAAAAATTATGTTTTAATATTTTTTTAGATAATATTAAGAAGGAATGGTGTTCATCAGTCTTCTATCTATCTATCTATAGCTCTGACGCCTCGTTCCCTCCCGGAACTCCCCCGAAGGGGGTGGCCACGGCAGAAAAGTCTCCAGTCTTCCCTGCTCAAACACTCCCTCCCTACTTGGTCAAGCCCTCCCCTCCCCCTCATGTTTCTCTCCTTTACATACTCTTTCACTGTTCTGCCATCTTACTGGTGGTCTGCCTCTCACACCACGTCCCACAACTTCACTTCCATACACCTTTACAAACTCCTCACCTTGCATTCTCTCTACATGTCCAAACCACCTCAAAGTATTACGTTTCACTCTCTCAACCACTCCACACTCAATACCAATTGCCTTCTCACTCATACCACATCTCTTATATACACTTTCATTACTTTCTCCATCCCACCTTGTAAGTCCACATGCACCCCTCAGATAACTCATTTCCACAGCACCTATTCTCGACTGATGAGCCCTACTCCATGTCCATGTCTCCGACGCATACGTCAGTGTTGACAGGATTATACTATTACGTAGTCCCCTTTTCACTTCTATACTCACACTTCTACTTTTCATTATCCTCCCCAGTGATCCTATGACCTGTCTACCCTTCACTGCTCTCTCCCTAATTTCTCCTTCCATACTTCCATGTTTACACACAACTGTCCCCAGGTACTTAAACTCCTTCACTTCCTCCATCCTCTCACCCCTCAGAGTTATCTCACACTCCGTCCCAGTTGGTACTTCCACTCTGTAAGGTGTAGCAAAGTCAATCACTTTCTGCGAATCTGCAGTATGTCTGTATGTATGCGTGGGATAGACTCGACCACGGCTTAGTGTACAGTTTCCCGCGCAAGTCCATTGTCAACTCACTCGTATTACTACTAAGTCATGATTTCAACACTAAAAATAGTATGAACACTTGTAGGAATATATCATCGTGTAACTGTCACTTAGAAAATGATAAACAAACCGACTTGTACCGTAGGAAACACGTATATTTACTATCAATTGTGCCTGTATGGGTGTGTTTTGTGGTGTTATTTTCTTATTACTACCCCATTATGTATCGTGTGTCATGATCTATACACTAAATAATAATTTGTAACCTTGTAGGAATATCATGGTGTCACTCACGTACATATATTCACTACGGTATTGTCTTACGATCGTTAGAGCACAAATTCGGACAAGGGCAATTACTTAAAAATCGCCCAGCCATCGTGGGGTCCCAGAATCGACTGAGTGGGTAGCGGATCGATATTGTGAGTGTATTTTCTCGCCCAACGACAAGAAAAACTAGCCCTACAGGGCGCGAAATAGCGCTAAATCGCTGTGACGGTAGGTGCTGTTACCCGGTTCCTTACGTAAGACGCTCTATCACGTCAACCGGTCTTTAGGGGTTAAGAAGCATCTTCTAACTTCCATCAAACACTCACACAAATTAAAGCAATAAAATCATAGGAGTACATGAAAACAATGGTGAGATATCTATGTGAGTCACCCCTGAGTGGAAATAAATTATAGTCCGCAATAGTACATAGAAGCCTGTTCCCAGTATACCATAACCACAACTAAGAATAGAGTTGTATGGCTAGAATCCTTTTATGTTACATTCATGGCTCTGACTAGGGTATTACTTTCAGGTTTAATAGTTGGAGCAATACTAAGATATACAGGCGACAGCACATCCTTAAGACATATGAGGGTAGTTGAAGTTCCTTCAGAAGACCCTCCTTATAACCACAATGCTCCTCCTGATACATTGTGGCTCAGATTTGCAACAGGTAAGTGACCATCTTAGTTTTTGCATTAGGATCCCTATGTACAATTATAATAACAGAATTAAAAAAAGTGCACTTCAAGTTATGAAGTATTTAATTAATGTATTTGATGAGCTACCTAATTCATTTATTTAACTTCCATTCTAAGTGAGAGTGGTGGTGAACCTTTGGAAGTGTGTCTTCATAACTGATATGTTAAAGACTTTCAGGAATCCGATGAGTGTTTATGTTCATTTGGTATAGTCAATTTAAAAATGAAACTTGTAGTAACTGGTGTTTTCAGTACTGATATTGGTTATAATCAAACTTTGGCATTAATAATGATGTTTGGCTGAAACCACTAATTCTGTGTTTTTTCCTTTCTATTTCAGCAAATAATAGTCAAAATAGAACCTATGCATATGATTTTAAGGGAGAAATTATAGGAACATTAGAAAATGAAATTGTTCAAAAGGTAAGTCCACATTATTCTCCTTTATATTATATTACAATATTTGCTTGTGTTCTCATCTGGAAAGGGCCCCCGGCTTGCTTCATTGTCAGTTGGGGTGAGCAAAAAATTATGATTCGGTCCTATAGGTAATTGGTATGTGAATAATATAATGTTTAATTTCAGGCTACATTTGATCCTGAAATCTTCTTCAACATACTTCTTCCTCCAATCATCTTCACAGCTGGCTACAGCCTGAAAAGGGTATGTTATTACAACATTTTGATGAATAAATTTCAAAGTGGCATTGAAATTTCATTCCAGTGATGTGTTTTTACCCAAGGACATTAATTCTATCTATTAGAGCACTCAACTGAGGTGTATACTTTCGTAAACAACTAATAAACTTTTTGAACATAGCCAAGCCAAATTTCATCCTCAATCAGTAAAAGCCTCCCCAAAATATCTATTGGTGACCTTGATCTGTTACCTGAAGTCACAAATATAAGCATATTTGAGAAAATTGCTGTTGAAAAAGGTGTCTTAGAATGGTTCAAAACACTGGTAAAAATTATAATAGAAACCCTTGTATCAGAATCTGGGCATCCACTTAATGTTTGCCAAAGCTTGCATGGTGTATCTTGGTCATATGTTAGACAAAACTTGAAGGGGAAATTGAAGTATAGGATAGTGAAATATAAAAGAAAGGAGTTACTGTACATATGTAAATTTAGTAATGAAATGTTCTTCCTTGACATATGAGTTCCTTATGAAAAACTGTACAATTCATCATTCCCAGAGAAGAGAATTGATGTTGTATGTTATTTTAATCACAGGTAGCACCATAATATAACTTTTCATTTCAGAGACATTTCTTCAAAAATTTGGGTGCCATTTTCACGTTTGCCTTCATTGGAACAACGATGTCAACGTTTGTTGTTGGGTAAGATTGCTTATTTATCCCAACGTGTTACTTATTTATACTTTTAAGACAACAAAAATCTGTGTAATGTTTAAACACATTGAAAATTTTCTTGGACATAAGTTAATTTAATAAAGAAAAAGTGGCTCTTTGCTCATATTGTTGTGTGTTGCCATTTGATGGTCAGAATTTCACTCATTCAACAGAATAGAGGGCAATAGAGAAACTATTTTAATTGTAATGCATTAAATAACTCGATAACCACATTATGGTTCATGGCCTTGTATAAACTATGATTTATAAAAAATATATATTAGTGTAATTATGTGCAAGATATGCTAAACAACTGATATTTTTTCATATACCGTATATGAGAATGTGTGTACAGTATTGTGGGAATGTTATGAATTGTGTGGGTAGAATAGTCTTTAATTATTGATATTTGTTTTTAGGATGACCTATATCATGAAGAGGGCAATATTTTATACCATATTTACATTTATTTGTATCAGAAATATGTATACCTCTAGACTCTGTATTGCCTGGCGTATGAAAAACCAAAGCAAAAGCACGTGTTTGAATAATATATAGAGATATTACTTCCCATTCAGTACTTAAAATGTATGAATAAATTACAAAAGCCTTCTGTGTACATTGCTATAATTCTTTCTGAATAATGCAGTGTGGTTGATGAATTTCAGTCTGTGTGTAAAGGAAGGAAACTGAAGGTGAATGTTGGTAAAAGTAAAATGATGGTATTTGAGAGAGCAGAAACTAAAGTGATTGACTTTGCTACACCTTACAGAGTAGGAGTACCTACTGGGACAAAGTGTGAGATAACTCTGAGGGGTGAGAGGATGGAGAAAGTGAAGGAGTTTAAGTACCTGGGTACAGTTTTGTGTAAACATGGGAGTATGGGAGGAGAAATAAGGGAGAGAGCAGTGAAAGGTAGACAGGTCATAGGATCACTGGGGAGGATTATGAAGGATAGAAGTGTGAGTATGGAAGTGAAAAAGGGACTATGAAATAGTATAATCCTGCCAACACTGACATATGCGTCAGAGACAGGGACGTGGAGTGGGGCTCATCAGTTTAGAATAGGTGCAATGGAAATGAGTTACTTGAGAGGAGCATGTGGACTTACTAGGTGAAATGGAGGAAAGTAATGAGTGTGTATGAGTGAGAAGGCAATTGATATTGAATGTGGAGTGGTTGAGAGAGTGAAGAGTATGTAAAGGAGGAAAGCGTGAGGGGCAGGGAGGGCTTGACCAAGTAAGGAGGGAGTGTTGGAACAGGGAGAACCGGAGGCACTTCTGCCGTGGTCACCCCCTTGGAGGGAGTTCCCGGAGGGAACGAGGCGTCAGAGCTATAGGTAGATAGATAGAATAATAAACCAACTGAAAACACGGATATATTAAGTATCATAATTTTATTCATTATTGTATCCTTCTCAAAGTATATCAATAAGAAGCTAAGAATATTGAAAAAAATATCATAAGTCATATCACAGTAGCTTTGCCCTACATATGACTTTTTTTCCACTTCAAAAATGCTAAATGGCAACTCAATGTAAAATGTGTGATCCTTATTAAATACCAAAGTCTAATACTGGTATATTGAAATCTTTCCAGTGGTCTGGTGTATGGATTCCTATTAATGGTTGGTTCAACCATTACATTTATTGAATGTTTACTGTTTGGAGCCCTCATCTCGGCTACTGACCCAGTCACTGTGCTGGCCATCTTCTCTGACCTTCATGTGGATGTCAACTTATATGCTCTGGTGTTTGGTGAGAGTGTTCTTAATGATGCAGTGGCTATAGTGCTGTCCAGGTAGGAATTATGACATATTGCTTCTCTATACTGTATATGCATGTGTAATTGGCAGTCTCAGTTTAATTTGGAGTGAAGAAGTCAGATTTTAGTTTTATATTAACATTCGTGTAGATTGAAGGGAAGGGTGCTCCATCCTTTACGGTACCACCACCATGGTGTCGGGATTAAATGAGCAACATATGTCAGTGAAACTACTGTATCATCTGAGCCCCCAAATAACATTCTTCTACTCTTTGATCAAGTGATTGCTAACACCAAGCATTTCACAACAGATTTAAGTATTTATCATCATCATCATTTGTACCCCGTATACCTATTTTTCAAGGGGTGGGGAGGCTCTAGCACCAGTGCAAGACCTCTAACAGACAAGAGGTCCAGCTTCCAGGCTATTTGAGCCTTTAGTGGGGTCTTTGTTAGAGAGTGGGGTCCCCAACCCTCATTCCCCCCATGTATTGTAGGGAATACAAGGCTTATTGCAAAAATGGAAAGCGATGGGGACACCACTTTCCTACGCCAGTATTTCTCACTGTCAATTTTATGAACACCAAACAAAGGAAATACCACATGATTTGCAAGTTTAGAGTACTCTGTCACACTAAAATACAGTACTGTACTACATCAGTGCAGTTTGTACACCTGTATATGGTTGATCAATATGGTATTAGCACTATTGATCCATCAGATTCATTCTTTTCTTTTCAGTGCAATAGAGAGCTATGCAAGTACAAGTGGAGGCTTTGAGACATCAGCCTTCTTTCTGGCCATGCTGAACTTTTTGTGGACCTTCAGCATGTCATTTGTCATTGGCTCAGTCATGGGTTGTCTCACTGCTATCCTTACCAAGTTCACACGACTCAAGGACTTTCCTCTACTGGAGTCTGCCCTTTTTGTCCTCATGTCCTACTCAACCTTCCTTATGGCAGAGGCAGCAGAATTAACAGGTAAACTAGCTTTTTGGGTAGTATTTTGGTGTTATACTCAGTAGTTCACCAGTTGTTTTGCCATACATTGGGATTTTACTTAGTTAAGATGTGAATTTCATCTTCTCTAGCTGTACTTATAGTCTTTTCAATATTTCAGGAATTGTTGCTGTTTTATTTTGTGGGATATGCCAGGCACACTACACTTACAACAATCTGTCTGGAGAAAGTCGTTTGGCCACCAAGACCTTATTTGAACTCCTGAACTTCCTTTCGGAAAACTTTATCTTTTCATATATTGGTGTGTCTATGTTCACTTTTGACCATCACAAGTGGGATGTGGCCTTCATTTGCATTGCCTTTGTGGCTATCATCGTTGGTAGATTCATCAATATATATCCACTCTCATTTATCCTCAACATTGGTCGTCGACCGAAGATACCTGTCAACTTCATGAATATGCTTTTCTTTTCTGGTATGTATATTAGCTTCTGTAAGTTAAGGGTTTTCCAAAAATTTTCCTTTAATGATGTTTTCCCATATTATGTTTTATTAAATTGAAATTTATTGTAATGTTTGGAATTTAAAATGTGAAATTGTTAAGCTGACCAACTTGGAATTTGACAAGCCGCTTAATTTTTTTGGCAGAGCATTCAAGGTAATTTACATAAAAGTGTAGTGATTATTATTAACCATATTTACCTCTGCTATTGTTTATTATTTTCTTTTCAGTTGGGAAACATGTTTCCAAGAAATTTTATTTCCAAGAGTCTAAAAATTATGCTAAAATATTCCTTTTGAGTATTTAATATTTTTGTGGTAAAATTTTTTTGACCCTTTCTGATAAAACTTTATTTGCTTGAATTGCCTTTAAGGACTTCGAGGTGCTATGGCCTTTGCTTTGGCCATCCGTAACACAAGCAGTGATGCTCGAAAGTCCATATTGACCACCACGTCCTTGATAGTTATTGTAACTGTCATCCTGTGTGGTGGTCTCACAACTCAAGTCTTATCATGGTTAGGGATACCGTAAGTATTGTAATTAAGTTTAAAGAACTAGTTTAGACAGTTACATAGTGGATTCATTTCAAACAGTATTCAAGAAATAGTTTTGTTATACAGTGGACCCCACAAGTAGGCGTGTCATATGTTCTTGTTAGGTGGCGCGTAAATGGATTTGCGTGGCCTTAGGGACTAAAGATTAATGATGAAAATTGGGATAGGTTCTTACGTCTCTCGAAAGTGATGTTTTTTTTTTTACTATGAGACCTCAAACACGATGGAAATTCATTAAACATTTTAAAAACAAAAAAAATAAATGAATACAATATAAACAGTAAAGAAGAAAAGTCAAGAAATCGGACACGTCCACCTCGGTCTCATAATAGAACGTGTTCACATACTGTAGAATGAGCTACCAAAATATTAGCTTAAAATTATTTTTCAAAACGATTGCATGCATATAGAATGGGTGGTGAAAATAAGTGAAGCAAATCTGAGGAGTTCTTATACAAAATGAGTGAAATCATAATGAACATGTCACGAAATGATATCACTATCATCTGTGAAGTGTGTGTGTTCCCACCACTTCTCCCGTGCTCCTTCCCCCCTTACCCTCAGTCTCTCCATTTACCCTAGCCCAAGGTCAAGGGAATATAGGCCTAGCATGCCTTGTGTGTGACTCACTCATTTTTAGTAATTACGAGTTAACCACCAGCTTCAACACTCAGTCATGCCAGGTGGTGCATTTACAAAACGGAAGGCCATATCCTTCGATATAAAGAAGGAAGTTATTTATTTCTCGGACAGAGAAAAGAGAAGGAAACACCAGCGTATGGTTAATAAAATGTAAACAAACGATATCGTGCTATCTCCCCCCTTCTCTCTACTCTCCCCCCTTCCCCCTACTCTCCCCCTACCACCTCCACCAACACAAATGTTGCCAACTCATTTCAGGCACGAGTTGTCTGCGAAAACCTTGATACAAATTGTTATATGCATTTAATATGCTTAATTAATACGAATTGTAATATACTGTACATCCCTGTAGGAGTGATGTCTTCTATACAACGTTCTATACGAGACCGAGATGTAATTTTTATGCTTAATAGCCCTTATGGAGGATTCTTTCACCCCCATATAAACGTGCAATATGAGTTACATTTTCACCCTTAGCTAACTTGTTCTGCATCCGCGCCTAGTTTAAAATTTCACGTCTATTTTTTATTTCTGTGCCACAATTATGCATACAGCCTGCTTTTAAATTCGCGTAATTAAATGCCACGTATCTGGGGTCCACTGTACTGTAATTTTCTACTATACACATTTAAGAAGGGACATAAGTCGAGGAGTTGTGACCTCTCTATCCTGGTGTAATTGGCGTAGGGATGTGGCGACCCCATTGCCCACTGTTGACGGTGCAATGGCCTAGAGGTGAGGGGCACGGAGAACCCCTCCCCTGTAAGATTTCCCTTGCAAAGGGCTACCTCCAGCATGGAGATAAATGCCTGGTATATATATATATATATATATATATATATATATATATATATATATATATATATATATATATATATATATATATATATATATATATATATATATATATATATATATATATATATATAAAAAAAAGATTCAAAATTACTGTCATACACTACAGTTATAATCTTTATGAAGAAGTTTTTGGTAAAGTTAGTATGATGTGTATTCAGTTTCACAGAATCTAAATATCTTCATTATAAAGTAAAATACATCTTGATTAATTACAGATATTAAAGCCAAATCCATTACCGTGGGCAATTGTGGTAATGGATTTGGCTTTAACGTCTGTTATTAATCTTTTAATTTTGGAAAAAATACATATGGAAATATGCTTAATGTCTTGTTCGGACTTCACCCTGTAATTTTGTCTATAATTTTGAATAACCCTGTATAGTATAGTATAACAAAACATTCATTTAATGCTTAAGGGAGTAAGTTGATATTGCAAAGTCTAACCTACTGATTCCTCCAGACTCACAATCCCATTAGATGTGGTGCATATTGTTTCACAGTTTGGGGAAGTTTGTATTCAGTTTCCAGTTCCCCAGTAGCTGGTTACTAGCTAAATGTATTAAACCTTGTGACAGAGTTGATGTGGAGGATGATGAGACTCACCACCTCAACCAGTTCCGGCCCATCAGGAATGTAAGTTATATTTCATTCCCTTAATTGTACTTTGTTCTTGGAATTTTTTCTAGTAATTTTTTTTAGTAGCCTAGATTTTATTTACTGTTTATTATTGTGATATTTGGTTTCTTATTGGAGTGAATCTTGCAAAACATCATTAGCATAATGAACATGTTAACATTACATTATATTTAATCGTTATATTATATTTACTATTATAATTATGTGCATTTCGTGATACATATCATATTAAGACAAGCATATAGGATTAAGATGTATTTGCAACAGAAGCAGAGGTACTTGAATGAAGAAATGTTCACTGTATTATTAAGTTGTTGTAGCCTCAGCTTTTAAAGGAGAAAAATGATGACCTCACATCTCATGTCATTGATATGAAGTATTTTGATTGAATCATATTCTCTGGAAATCCTAAACTGTTTCATCCAAGTAGAAACTTAATCATGAATGAGCTTACAGTAAAGTACTATATGCACATAAGTGCTTCTAATGAAATTAATTTACAGCATAATCTTCAGATTGAATTCTTAAGGTCTCTCCTGATGTGTAGGTGTCAAGGTGGTATGTTGATGCTAAGCACTAAGTCCTCCATGCGTGGCTCTCGCTGACAGTAATCCATCAATTTTCTATATTTTCATTTGTTAATGTATTGTTTGCTCTACTTTGTAAAACAGTACAGTATAGTTGGACAAATAATTAGTGTCTATGATATTTTGTTTCTTTCAGATTGTGGTACTCTAACTTGGGAAGTTGATGTATACCATAATCTAAGTAAAAGTTACTGATAACTTGGACATCACTTATTTGACCAATGATACAACATTTAAATTGATAGTGAATGAACCTTATCGTATATCATTTGCTCATTAGTTATATTGCTCTTACTGATAATTTAGCTGCTTGTTATTTAGCCAGTATTATGTTTGTTGCCTTGTATTGTTGTGTTCATCCAAACTATCAAAACTTGTTCTGTATTGATGTTTCAGAATTACAAAAGCATTGATGAGGCAAGGGTACGTAACCTTTTAAGTTTTCTTTTCCCTGCATGGGGTTGTAGGCTATAGTAGCTGGTGGGAGCTTCTTCTCTTATACAGTCTTCTTGCATATTACACTATTCAAATGACAATGCTTCCTACAATTTTAACTGATGCAATTTCTCACAAGAATGGCTTTCTCTTGATTATGAAGTAGTTTTTTTAATCTTATAGGTAAGTAATTTGCTTTTTTCTTCTGCTGTATAATTAATCAGCTTTGGGTAGTACTACTTGTCTACTTTAGTAGGAGTAGTATTAAATTCTGTATATTTGTCAGATGTGTGCCACGTGTGGAGATATTGGTGATTAGTATTTTCATACTGATCTTGATATGAGGATTAAGAAAATGCAAGGCATGCTCAGTACATTATACCTTTTAAGAGGAATGTTTTCCATTTGGATCCCTCTTTAGAACTTGATGCAGTTCATGAAATTGGTTTGTTAATAGACTTTTTAAATACAATACAGTACTTTACATATCCATAGCCTTGAAAATGAATTCCAGTACTATAATGTGTATTTCATGAAATTTTCTGATAGTTTACCATGCCTTGAAATCTTTGTCAAATCACTGAATATGTTGGATAGTGTAATAGCCAGCTACTTTGTGATGTGCTTCTGTTTTCAATTTTTATGGTGGTCTTCAGAATTGATCATTACATTAAGTTTTGTAGATGCACATAAGTGTGCAGTTTGTGGTGTTGTGCCTTTATGTAGAGCATATTTACATTTGTAGTACAGATGTTGGGAATATTCAGTTTTTGGGCTCCTGTACATAAATAATTGATTATAACAATATATGATAATTTAGTACCCAGAAGCCATATGAATTATGCAGCTTATTGAATTACTTTGTATGCTAGATCATTATGGTATAAAAATGAAACTAACGACTTAGACCAGCTAATATAGCTTGTACAGTACTCAATAATGAAGTTATGACTGTCGCTAACTGGTGATGAAGTGAAAGATAATGAGACATTATGAAATGGGAGTACTATACAGTATATGACTATCTTTGAGAAAGCACAGATCTTTGTGTAATTTTTTTAACTACAGTGTAATGGACATTTCATTTAATAATTGCTATAAAAAGATTACAACCTACAATTTAAGTGGGTACTAATAAACATGAGATATATAAACTACATTTATTTCAAGTATACAAAACTATTATCTAGTGAAACCATGAAGTTTTGTACCTGTAATAAATATTTGCAAAATATGGAATATACCAGTAGTCGGTTCTTGGTAAAATTTATAAGCAAGATATTTCCAAATTTATAAAAGCCACCTTAATTTTATTATTGGTGTGTGCTTCCCAATATTCATTATAGAAAGATTATAAAGAAAGCGACTATTGACAGTGACCTCACACAGATTGGGTACCTTTTGTTGTATGATGATTCATTGTGAATTATATTCTTACAAAACATTACTACAGTATAACAATTTTTAGTGGTCTGTATCTCTATCAGTCCTGGTTAATCCATTGCACAAAGACTTACCTCAGGTTACTAACCACTTGGAATATTTTTTTTTTCACAAGAATTGCATATTTTTATGTGCTTGTATATTGAACCTTTTGGAGGCTACCACTGTCATTTGTAGTTTTATAATTCCCTCTCAGGAACTTAGACATAACCATTCACTTAGTAGATGAAAATCCTGTTTAGATTGTAGGAGAAAAAAGTGTGAAGATAGTTAAACCCCGTAAGCATGGGAAGTTCCCGGACCAAATAATTTGATATACAGTATTAGATATATACTATAATATCATTTTTAAAAACTGAGTGTCTTATTGGGTATACAAATCATACTTTTTTTTTTTTTTATCTTTGTCACAGAGATACGAATGTAGGTATCTCAGTGGTAAAAGTAAAAGATTGGCTGAGATAACTTTTGAGATGATATACTACAGTGAAAATTGTGTTCTGAATTTTGTCTGAGGGATATACCTGCTAACTTATGAATGAAATGTGCCTGAGGACTGGAAAACATTACAGGTACTAATTATACCCCTTTTTTTAATTAAGGGAGAGGGGAGTTACTGTAAAAACTTTAGAGTACCTTATTAAGTCTGTTAAGCTTAGTAAGTAGTGTGTATGGTAGAGGGGTTATTAAGAGTACTGTACAGGAAAACCAAAGGAGTAGAAGAGTAATGACCAGGGAGTCTTGCTGACAAGAACAAAGTGAAAAATGACCAGTAACTTCTATGTGACTAATTGTTTTTAGTATATGAAACATGACTAAGGATTTAACTTTAGTATTGTATTAGTTTACTGTATATGAATAATGGTCAAAGATGTAAAGAGATAAGAAACGCATTCATGAATTACATTATATACTATCTCCCTCAGGGCCCAGGTCCAGAAGAAGGTGGGAGTTCAGCAGATGCATTTGATGCTGGCAAGTTTGAAAAAGCATGGCTGTTCCGCATATGGTCTCAGTTTGACATTAAGTTCATGAAGCCATTCCTGACCAACAGTCGGCCAACCCTGCTGGATACAACCCCTCTCTGTTGTGCTCCCCTAGCCCGCCTTCTCACCACCACAGAGCAGCTCACTAGGGTACTGTTCAGTTAATGATTAAGAGTAAACTTTTTCATTAGTTTACTGTTATATAACATTTACTGTTATTTCTTGGAGATAATCACAATTTGTTATAGGCCATTATAGATCAGAGCCCTCACAAAGGGTATTTACAGTCATAAAATCCTGCCATATGCTGGGTGAGGATAGTTTGGGAAAGAATCTATAAAGAAGAGATGATATGTCTGGAGAAAACAATATCACAAGAGTGTCACCACTAGACTGGAGACTCTTGATGTCTCATTCCCTAAGTGCTGGTTAAGAACAGACAACCTCGATGAAGCCCAATTCTGACTCATTATCCCACTTAACACCAGATTCACTCATGCATTTTATTTTACTGCTTTTCCTAATCAGACTTCGGTTATATTATATGGCATTACTTTTATGGTGTAATAGGTGAGTTCTTTAAAATGAAACTTGCAATGAATAGAACAATCTTCTGTCTGTCCCTCATTATGCCTTACATCCATTCCATCTTGTAATCAGTCTCTCGCCACGCATCCTCAGTGTGGTCAAATAATCTCTGTAGTAAAGAACCATAATTGGCAGCAGAAATTTGAAGCACTACGGTACTGTGCAAGAGTTGGGTTATCGAATGATTGTATATTCTGAACCATTCTGGATTAAAATAAAATGTATGTATCAAATTCATCAGTTAGTGCTGTAACATCGTTTGAATAATTTAGTATATTTAGCCTAAAGATGAATTTCTGTTGACTGTACAGTGGTGAATACAAGGCTTGTTGACTCAGTTGTCTAATACCTACAGGATGGTGACCCACTAAATGATGACTTACCCTTAGATGACTCCCTCCTCTGTACTGGAGGAGTGCGCACATCCCTTGATCCAACCAACAAGCAGGTGAGCTCTTCTTACCAGCTAATGTTTTGTCAATTAGTACCATGAAAACATGGTCTGTGCATCAACTCTTAACATGCTTCTGTCATAAGCGGGCTTAAGCTTTTCTTTTTGGTATACACTCATTATTTCTAACAAGCAAGTAAATGATGCCTGATATATACACTCTTTTGCCAAGAATTATAAGAAAATAACTCTTGATATTACACACTGTTCAGCAAATTTATGTATTAAGTGAAATTGATACTAACCATATTAATGGTAGTACACCGTACTGGGTAATTTGTTTGTTGTGAAAATGCATTGTGAAATCAGTATCAATGAAGGGGTGAGCCGATCAAACAGATATTTCCCACTTTGTTATGGTACAGTATTCATTATTCTATTTATGAATACTTTTAGTAATTTAATACAACACTGGTAGGTTTAGGATGGATTAAATTACATTTTGTAATATGGTTCAGTTGTGAAAGGGATTAACATTCGTTATTCCTTTATATTGTAGTAAGGAATTTGGAGAATTAATGACACATTTACTGCTCTATCTACAGTGAAAGCTTTTTTATCCGGCACCATTGGGACCGAGACCGTTCCGGATACGAGAAATTTCCGGATACAAGAAAGTGTACTTTAAAATTACGTTACTCTATATTCATCAGCTTCAACACTCAGTTATGTCAGGTGGTGCATTTACAAAACGGAAGGTCATATCCTTCCATATCAAGAAGGAAGGTCTTTCTTGAACAGAGAAAGAAGGAAATACCTGAATATGCTCAATAAAATGTAAACAAACGATACCGCGCTATCTCCCACCTACCACCTCCACCACCATCACGCATGCTTATGACTCATTTCATTCATGAGTCGTCTGCGAAAACCTTAATACAAATTGTTTTATGCATTTAATATGCTTAATACGAATTATAATACTGTATTTACATTTGTAAAGTAACAGTACAGTACACTTCTCTTCACTTTTAACACTCGTCACTCCCTCTTCACTCTGCGCTCTGAGTGGGTGAACGTGGCAGCTCTTTTTGGCTATACATGTATTTATATTTTTATGAAAAAAAATGCCGGATACGGGAAGTTTCCGGTAAACAGAATGCCGGATAAAGGAGCTTTCACTGTATCTATCTATAGCTCTGACGCCTTGCTCCCTCCGGGAACTCCCCCCAAGGGGGTGGCCACATTCTAAGTGGTAAGAATTGTCATAAGAAAGTCACAAAAGGGAATATTTTATGCAGTACAAGAATTTTAAAGATTATTCTTCGTAAAAATAATTTTACTGAACAATGAAAAAGTGTGACATAATACCTGTAGTTATCTTTCTTTATAAACACAAGCCTAATCCCTGGTTGTGCTTCCTCCACACTCTTTCTAAAGTTAGGAGAATTAAACCATTAAAACTATCTACTGTATTATGTACTGTAAATAGTTTTGATGGTTTAATTTCATTTTGTAAAATGATTTTAGTAAGACTCGGGTACCCCAGGAAAAGAAAAAGGGTAGAAATCTTCACTCTTATATCTAAAGATAATAGTGTCTTTACTTGTTTCTTCAATTATAAAAATTTCTTCACAAAAATATTGATGTTGTATTTTTTACATGAATGACCAGTTGCTAAGCATGTAATGGAAATGGGGACAAGTGATGTTTTTCTTTTAGAATAACATGGAAACATAGTTTGCACTACTCTGGAGTTGCCTAATATTGCTGTCACCTACAAATAGTATGTAAATTTTCATTGTAGGTAACAGTACTGTACATACATATAATTAAGAAGGTAGGAATAGAGTATAAAAAAGCTGAAAACAAGTACAGTATTTTGATTAGTTTCTTGCCATCAACATAGTGAGAGGAAAATAAATGGAGAAAAGCAATTTATGGAGAAAGCTGGTGTAGGAATATTATGAAGACAAGTTATAATGCAACTTTATTTCTATTATCAGTGGCTTATCAGCTTCTGGCTGAATTGACAATCGTGCTTCATTTGTTTACTGTATTTCTTATGTTTTTACTTTGCATTTAGTATTTTCTATTTAATCCCTTAAAATAGCATAATTTCATAGTCCAGTACGCAGTACTACAATGTTGTTTTCTTGTCAGTCTGTCTGTTCTTGGTTATCGTAGTTGGCATGCACCATGAATGTCCAGATGACTAAAAAATTTCCATTGCATACAACTGTGTATATATTTATACTTGGTATATACTAATTTACTTTACATAGGAAATTGTTGAAAAATTGAGCAAAACATTCATACAAGGTGATGAATTCCTTCTTTGAGAAAGTAAGTTGTTCTCAATAATTATGAGTACTGTATTGATTTTGTAATCACGGAAATTTGATATTATACGGAGAAATGCAACAGGAATAATCTGGGACTGGAGAAAATGTGCCATGCAATGATTAGTATTAACTTTCACTAACATCTCTCAGAGAACCTCATCTTGGCTTCTCATGCACAACTATAAGACATAACTAACTAACAGATTAACTTTCTACTGGACATTACTTATTGATTGAAATAGAAAATCTATTAAAAAGTATAATGTTAATTGGGTATGACTATTCTAGTCATTTGATTAAGTCACAATATAATGCATAATGGTAGTGGTAAACTGTCCTTCACTGAATATGGTATTCATGGTATGCTGAACTCTGAAAGATTATTACAAGCTTTTGTATCAGCCCTTTTTACCCACCCTCCCATACTTTGTAAGTTTCCTTTATCTGTAGCAGTTTTTGCTTCAAATTAAACTTTTAAGCTGATAGAATATCTAGATATTCTCTTTCATGATGAGATTATGTGCAGATTTTGAAAAAGCTTAAGTCAGTTCTGGAAACTATGGTTGAATGGCAATATTTTTTACCTCAGAATACATAGTTTTGAATGCCATATGTACAGGAAATTTAGACATTTTGAATTTAGTGTGAAGAGGCAAAATACAGTTCACAAATAAAAATGCCTTAGTGTTAGATATGAATATTTACATCATTATAAATGAGCATTCAGAGACCACGAACCTCTGCCAAGACTGAGCATTCTGTACCTATATTATACAAGAGCTAGGATTTGAATATCAGAATAATCTTCACTAACAAAGATGACCTACTCCATTACATTTGAATACTATACAGTTTTTGCAAGTGTGAAAATTCATAGGCCTAAATAATAATTATGGGAGTACAAAATATGGGCAAGTGCTTCATATGCATTGCCAAAATCTGCAATTGTTTAGGGGGGAGAGGCATTGTCAGTTATCAAAACTGCTACTGATTAGACCATTTAAGTTGAGGCAATCGTTTCTTCGGACAGTTTGGAGAACTCGGTAACTTATAGGTTGATGACCCATTGTACTGAGTACATGTTTTCACCTCATATAATATATTTAAGCCAGTTTTAATGTGGAGTGAGGAAGTCACTGGTTGAGCTCAGCTTTTATGAGTATTGAAAGTATTCTAGATTCAATCGGTAATGTCCAGCAAGTGCTAAAAGATATATAAACAAGAATGCAGTGCTTAGTTATTAGTGCTATTTCTTTCTTTTTAGCAGTTATTTTTTGACGCTTATATATTTTTTCCTTTCCCTTCTTTTTTTTTTTTAATGCCGTTTGTTTCATGGTAACTGACGCTGGACTGCCGGCCTGGCCCCCCCCTCCCCGGACTCTAAAGCGGGAGCGCGACTGTGCCGACAACCACAGTCAGCTCAGTATTGATGCCCAGAATTTCATGTAACTAACAACCCTGTTCACCACTCATCACCACAACCACCACCATCCACTACTACTACTACTACTACTACTAACAACAACTAGTGCTACTAACTAGTACTACCACTCCTACTACCAAGGAACTGCTAACGCTAAACAACCAGACTGGTATGTGACATGGCAAAGCGGGACAATTATTTTAATTTATTCCTTGGTTTGTGTTGTAGTATTTCTGCTTGCTGGTGTTGGAAGGAAATAAATTGGTATTGCAAATATTTAAACTTATTTGGCATTATGAATACTGATATATAAGATACTAAAATGGGATTACAAGTTTAGTTTAAACAACTCTTCATGGTATATCCTTGGTTGGGGCTTATGCAAATTTCTGCATCATTATTGGTGTTTCTTCATATTTCATTCAGGTTACAAACTTGCCATGTCTCACCGGAGGTCTGAACATTTTTTTTTTCTTTTGCACAATTTCTGTAATCCTCTCACGTTACTGGTGTCACAAACATAATTACTTTCATGGTAGTAGCTTTGTATTATAAAACAATTGATAAAAACCAGTTGCTGTAACTGGCATGCAAATAACCTACTGTTTTTCAGCCAAATGCAAAGATGATTAACATTATTGCCTCCCTTCACTACACTGAATGTTTGTTATATGTTGATTTTACTTTTGTATATACTTTACAAGTGCTTGAAATAAATTGCATATAATAAAGCATTAGATGTATCTAATACAGATGCACTCTGATATCCATTCCAGGCCCTGAAGAAACCCCACTCCCCCTCTAAGACTACATATTGACAGGTTGACTGAATGTTGCAGTGCATGTTTACCGACCCTCTTGTATCGTATGCTATTGTGTCTTCAGTTCTGCTTATTTTGTGTCATGTGTTTATATCAGTATGTTGCATTTTTCCACTTTCTAAATTGGCAGCTCATAGAAAGACTACAGCAACTCTTTTAGATGGGTTCAGATTTTCAGTCATGTTTATTATAATCGGAATACAAAATGTTTTCCTTGGATTTTCCTGCAGTAGAGAAAGGTCTTGATTCAAGACTAAAGGTGGTGGTGCTTGAAAATTCTGATCTTCCTCTACTATATTAAGGTAATATCAGTAATGGGAGATGACCCTTTTTATCATACAGTATATACATTTCCTTATTAATAAAATTGGTGAAAATTTAATTTTGCACAATTGATGTATCCCCCATAGCCTGTCAGATGTGAAGTCATATTGGTTAAACCCATTTGAAACTGGTCTGCTAAGTATTAAGTGACAAATACAGTTATTGCTAAATAAAAAAAAATATGCGTCATACTTGGATGCTGTTATTTTCCAGGACCTCAAACAGCAGTGCACAAGTGAAAAATACTGTATGGCACAGGCAAAGTTTGATTGGTCAAAACCCAGTAGCTCCAGTCAGGTGCAGACACCACATTCCAAAGAGACAGTGAGATAAAAGCAAGCTGAGTGCTTATTTGCCGTCATCACCATGATTAGCTGAAATACTTGAACTCTCATGTTAATTTCTTACAGCTCGGTATCACCTGTATCTTTCTTTTAATGGTAGCCCAGCCTCAAGCCATTACACCCCTGATTGTGGTAATATGGGACATGGGTGGTGCCATTGCCTATATCTACCTCAGTCTAACCTGAGTTTGTACTGCTTTGACTAAAATATCTAGCAGCAGCACTTGCTTATGTAATATCTTGGCAAATATTTAACTTTCTTTGGATATTGTCATAAATTTTGTATTTGATATGAGGGGTAACAATAGGGTAATGAAAATACTTGGATATGATGCGTAGACTACAATACATTGCGAAACCATAGTCATTTTGTATATTCATATATCTCTTTAACCATACACTTCATAAAATTTGATACCTGGCAAAGAGATATAAAGTTTCGTGCTGTACAATCATCTCAACCTAGTTTCAAGTAACAGCACATGGTGTATAGAGTGCGATAGCAGACAAAGGTGCAATGAAATAACAAGCTAAGGTACGTGCTTCTTGATCATGTACAGTACCATCAGATTCTAAAGTCATGTACGTTACCAACAGAGTTCACTACAATTGTTTGTTGTGGAGGTTTGTTTCACCAAACACATGGCTTTAATGAGAACTGGCAATATTCCTGCTGCACCCCAAGTCAAATATTTACACCAACCTTTAGTGACATATTTACACCATTTTTATCATATTGCACTGAGTAGTAAGGCATATTGACAATGCCAGTTCCATAGACAGCTCGTATCATTCACCACCACCTATTAGAAAATCCCACTAATGATTGTGCTTTCTGCATAAATGGTAAAAAAAATTCTTGGTTTTTGTACATTGAATAGAATACAGCACGAAAATCAGTATTATCAAATTTTTATAAAGATCTCGCAATATTGAGAAAAAGATTACACTTAACTGTATACTTGTAGTATGATATTTTGTTTGGAAAAGTTTAGTCTCTTAATTCAAGATTAACTCATTCATGCATGGGTGCCTGACGTGTGCGTCATAATAGCCTTCTCATACCCTATTAATAGTTTTTTTTTTATTCTTTTTTGGTAGTAACCAGTGGATTGTGATGCTCATTTGTTAAGGTTGTTACTAGGAGAGAGACGCTTATGAATTTTCTATTTCCAACTGGAATACTCAAGCTGTCAACTTACACAGTACAGTACTAATTATATACTGAATACTTATACAGTATTCAAATATGACTTATCATGCCTCTTGGTCCCAGCCAGCTCTTTTTCCATAGTAGGAGTATACATGTTCATCTGCCTATTGTGGTTTATGGCCTTAATAATCTCTGCTGGTGCTTAGTGACTTGCATTAATTATTGAAATACAGTAAGTGCAAATACAGCACTTGAAATGTCAACTCCATCATATTTATTCACCATCAGTCACTGTCTTTCATCCAGGCTGTTGATGCTGCTTCAAAAATTTATTATAGCTAAGCCATAAGATAAACCTTTAATTCAGCAACTCTCAAATTATGATGTACAGTTGGGGTATAAAGTATCTGAGCACTGTTAGCGGCTCGTGGCAACAACTCCAAGAATAAACATATCAGTGAGAGAAAATATTTTGGAGTTGAAGGGTAACTTTCGTTACACAGTCTGGTTGGTCAAAGTTTACCAGTATTAGCTATTATTATGTAGTACTGTAATTAATGATTTTTTTATTAATATTAACATTTTACTCCTGGTGTTGTTACCAGAAGCTGCCAACTGTGTTCTGTTACATTGATCTCCAACTTTACAGCACAAATTACACTACCAGAGTAGAAAAAATTCTGAAGATTTGTTTTTTTACCATAATCCAAGGATTAAAGATAAATATATTTTAGTTGCTCCTAATAATAAAATATAACCCAGCACTATAATGTGTGTGGGGAAAGTCATCTCAGTAGGCTGCAATATGTATTATAGAAACTTGACTTAGTTTTGTTTCCAAAAATTTTAACCCTGTCGGTATTGGGGTCCCTAGAAACCTGAATAAAGTTTAGTGTCAAATAAATTTTTGTTGTCTTAGTCCTAAATACATATTTTTGGAGGAACCTTTGAAAGATATCTTCTTTATATACCCAGTCATTGTTAGTATATAAATATTTGTAATATACATGTACAGTAGTGTGTATGAAATGACTCGGTTAGCTTCATTTGGACTGACGGAATTACAGTATAATACAGGCATAGGGATAAAAATAAACAGAGGTGGAATATAGCAGTGTTTCCTCCTCCTAGTGAATCAAGTGGCAAGCTACGAGGTAACGTCACTATAGACTGACGAGTTGAAGACGGTATTTGTAATCTGTGGAGTAAAGGCCAGGCACTTTCTCCACTATACAGAAAAGATGCTAAACAAAATTATTGTGGGTCACCCATCAAGTGTGACATGCCAGGAAATTTTAGCAACAAAAATCTGTAGATCTGGAGTCTGCTACAAATACTGTACTTAACAGAAGGCATGCCACCAGCAGATATGAAACACTAGTCACTTAAAAAAACAAAAAACAAAACAGTTATGACGCACATGTGAGCTGACCCTGCTGAAGAGGGTGTATATTGGCAGTTTGTAGCATCAACACTTGACCTTTGCTTCTGTTGTTTCATTTGCAGAGTGTAACTAACCCAGTGTATGAAGGTGATCTGGGGTTGGGGACAGCATCAAGTGTGGGCACCAGAGTTTCTGTTGCTGGCACTCGAGGTCATCAACTCTGAACTGCTTCTTGTCCTGCCCTATCAACTCTCACGACTACGAAAGTGTTTTATGCTTATTTCAGTTATCTATTGTGTTCTTTGTCAGAGATGTTCCTGGTCTGTCTTAGGATTTTGTAGTCAATAAGTATCCATATGTAGCGTTTCACCATGAATGAATTTTTTTAATAATTTTGTATGCAAATACAGTACAGTACCTACTTTTAGAGTTTATGTTGGAAGTTTGAAATACTGTACAGCATAAATAAAATGGTGTTGACCAAAGCATTTCAACAGAACATTTTGATGGTCTCACTTTCAGTTTGATGTGATAGATAGTTCTGCTGAGAAAAAGTATGAATTTTATCATATTTAATATTGTATGATGGTTGGTATGCCTGTGCTTCAGTGTAGCATTTACTTTGTCACTTATTAGGTTAGTAAATCAGGGTTAAATAAAAGTGTCAGAAACCTGTAGCAGTACATGACACCTTTTTGAGGAGACATAATTATCTCTTGAAGCAATCTTGAATCTTCTGGAGGCATGACCCTTGTTGGTCTAACTTGATCCTTGATATATGTTGTTGGACAGTGTTGTGCTTTGGTTTATTTAAAGGAAGTCCGATTTGGGATATTACTTCATATGTATATAGTTATTCAAGATATCCTGTTATGTTTAAAAGCATTAACTGTGATTGAATATCTTCTTACTGAAATATTGAATTATATTTTTATGAATGAAAAATATACAGAACTATGAACCAAATAGTGATAATGCACACATTTAGTATTATAGTTATAATTTATATGTATTGTAGCAGAGAAACCTAGTACAGTATAGTTATTTATAAAGTGACAAAGTTTCCAGTATGGAAAGCAAATAATATATCAAATGCATTGCAGTTTATTGTAGAGAAGTTACTTAATTTTATGAATCAGGAATCAGTGGCTGTCAGATACAGTCATGATATAGCTACTACTGGTATATGCTATACCTTTCTTGAAATTTTATGTTGGGTTCATGTCTCATGTTTTCTTGATTTGTACTTGGTCTATATCTGTGAGTAAAGTCTAAAAATCAATAGGGATGGATGTGGCAAAAAGATGCCATGTCATTATCTTACCTATAAATCATGACTGTTTCTCCATAAATCTTAACTTTATCTGCTTACCATATTATTTTCTGTACTCTTATTTGGCTTACCTTCTCTATCCTTAGCTTGACCTGATATGCTAATGGAAACACGCTTGATAATTGACCATATTGCCATGATGGGAATTTACCATCTAGTTTTGTAAATTGTGGTTAAAAGCCCCAACAGAGTCGCCCTACAAAGTGTTTGATACTTGACTGCATGTTGTTACTGGTTCATTATGCCAATGATAATCATGAGTGAAATTATGTTCCTGAGTTGAAAGCAATCCCAGGCATATCTTGCCTCCAATGTACAGTATAATGAACACTATGACAACAATGCATGAAGAGCAGTAGGGTTGCCTAATTTGAATGCTGTGTTTGTTTCCTTCCCTCGTAGCACAGGCTTGCATGGGCAACAATGTCCCTGTTAATGTCTTTATAAGAATAAATGCAGAACTGGACAGTACTCAGATGAATCAGAGAAATTCAGCATGAAGGTAATTTTGTCATCCATCTTATTTGAGTGCACGAGACAGCTTCAAGTAGTTAAAAATAGACCTAGTATGTAGAAGAATAGGATCCTTTTGTTGTAACAAAGTGTTCATGCATGTTGCTTTCACAAGCAAGCAGCAGCAGACTGTATAGATGTTCATACTTCGGTGTTCAGTGTTGCAGTTAATAAGTTTTACTGGGTATGCTCTACTGTGGCAGGTCATATTCAATTTCTGGACATTTCTACCTATATGGAAGTTGCTCCCCCACATGGTGTGAATGGGAACGTAGTTAATAATTTGTGGAACATAACATAATTACCATACTCATTACCAGCATATAATTTCCATGGATATGTCTCAAAACTGCATACTGTATATGGAATTAGTGAGTGAAAAGAAATAAGAAATTATACGTATTCAGTACTGTGCATATATATGTATACCTATAAATATATATGCATGATGTATTTATAATTAATAATGTTCTCAAAGAAGCTGTACAGTCTATCTTCTGTGACAGATGCTGTAAATCTATGCACTTTTTACAAAAATGTGTGAAAATAATTATGATTTTGCGTTAAAAAGTATTGAAAGTGAGATAGTTTGTTTCGGCAAACTTTTAAAATCACTTGTAGTCTTCATTTATTGTCATGGTTATGCAAGCCTTTATGAAATATATCTGCATTTTAATAGTACAGTACAGTATACTGATTTTGAAAGTCATATATTATGTTAATATCTCGTATCACTGAAGTGTTTTGCTTCTCCTGTGTTAATTATGATGTTGCTCAGTGTGTTTGAAAATGATACCTAGAGATAATGTCTTATACACTCATATATGGAGAGCTTACAGAGTGAGAATCATTGAGTAGGACCCTACAGTCTGGTAATTCTGCAAGTTGCCATTCCTAACAACTGAAAAGGAATGGTAAAACAAATTAATTGATTGTGATGGGTATAGTAAGCTGTACATAATTATCTGTTGGAGTGTAAACATTATCTTGTATTATAATAAGGTGAATTAGGAACATTTCTGTAGGAGTTTGATAATCAAAATTTGAAGAGTGAATGGAGTTAAGTAGAAGAGGACATAGATGATGTTTTTTCAATATGGCAGAATTTTGTTATACTTGCAGTTTTACCCAAGGTTTCAAGCAAACCATAATGTCAAATGCTAAACAGAAGTCTTTGAAACTTTTAAGGCATCTGCATATTCTAAAAAGCTGCATTTAACCCCTACCCTGCAATAACTTTCTATGTCTGTTGATCATAAATGCTTCATAGAAAATGCACAGCCATGAAAGGAATACTGTACTATGGAGTCAACCTAACCTTATTAGAGGGTTGGTTACTACCCTCTGCCTATGTCTAGGACCTCTGTCCCACTTAACAAGCCATGTGATGAGGGAGGAGGTGAGTTGTCAAGGATGTCCTCCATTTTCCTTCTCCCTTCCACCACCCAGATAGGAGTCTAAATTCACTCCCAAGTGTGCTTTGTAAACACACATGTAATCGTTTAACTTACCTGTCACTTTTCTCATTTTTTCCCATTTACTACAATTTTCCTTTACTGTATTTTATGCTTATAGAAATGTATTTATTTATGTAATGTATTTCTGTGAAATTTTTACCATTATTACTAATACATCGGTGATAACTATTTTACACAGTATATATTTTTTTCATTTTGGGAGTGTCTCTGGGGTAAAGAAAATATTCACCTCATGAGGTTCATACATATATGTTCTTGTGTGTAAATTAAAGCTCTTAAAATCTCTAATATAACTTAGTGTCAGTGAAAGTTGAAAAATCAACCCTGAATTACATTGTGGGAAAAGTGAGGGTGGAGGAATTGTGTAAGGGAGGAGTTTGTCAGTAAATTGAAAGTCCTGTATTCCACCAAACTGCCAAAAATTTAACTATCTCATACACAGTCGATTTTGGGGTACTATTTGGAGAGGGAGACCATGCACAGACACCACACAACACACGACAGTACATTTCTCCACTTGCACCCACATACACACTTCTCTACAAGCATCCACATGCGCACACACTATCACTTTATAATTATATTGCCTGTATGAGCATTACGAAGTCGATAGGCATTACGGCCTTGATAAGGAGGTATACTGTACTATGTTTCATAATGTGAAAAACCATAATTCATTGTTACCTCGTTCAACCTTTGGCATTGTTTAAAGTGCTGTATAAAAGGTACAGTAGTGCTGTTTACACATCTTGTTGCACATACTGCTCAGTTCTGAGTCACCCTGATGGCTCCTATTGTATATGTACTGTGCTTATTTATTTTGTGTACAGTAAAATAACTTTTAAGTTGGTTATAGATTGTTCTACAGTGGTATACTTCACTGTTTGCAATAAGTATGCATATTTTTCCCATAGTTTCATGAATACCTGTAGATATTGTTAACTATTATCATTTCCATTTAATTGTTCAGACCTATAGATGCATATTGCCTCATATCAATTTTTATCATATACTGCATACTGTATTTAGTTTGTATTATAACATCCTACCATACTATAAATTGAGCAATGTCCGTTTGCATGATTTCTGGGAGACTAACCAAGTGATTTAGTTGAAAATTGGCACACTCTTAAGGTAAACCATTCTGAGAAATGTCATATGTTTTTATAAATTTCCCCTTGAGTTCACATGCAGAGAGAGATGTCATACTGGCTAACCACATACTGGGAGTGGGGAGATTAGCCTTGACTCATCCCACAGGAAGTCTGCACTGGAAGTCACATTCAGGAATACCTTACTTCTGTGGCATCACAGTTTGTTTGAATACCCTTCATTGACCACAACTTCCCCTTGTATTCATTAAATATGCCTGAAAGAGGCATAGTTTGGAGGACTAGGATAAGCTGATTGGCTCTCATCTTAATACAGTAGAGATGTGTTTCAGGTTCTGGGAAAATGTAAATTCTTTGTGCCAGGTATTTAGAGACATGTATATATTTTTTTCAAATAAAGTATTGTTTGTCAAAATATGTTGTGATAACTCTAATTCTTTGCTTCAGGATAAAGGCAGCTGCCATATTGGCTATGATGTTGGTACATTCTTTATTCCTTCTATTTAGGCAAAAAAATCTTTTCTCAAGATACTGTACATAACAATATGGGCAATTTATATCCAAAATTTCTTATACAGATATGATTTAAAGTTAAACTTTTCATTGTTGTTTAAAGTGCTGTGAAATCCACGAAAATAAAGGTGCTTGCATATTTGGCATATATAAGCTCCATCACAGCAAAGCTGTCATCTGCAGAGTTTGATCATTGATGTTTTGCCTGTTCACTTGTACTTTTTCTTCCTTCCATTTATTGATTATAACTGATAATCTGTCAAATTTTGTCAATAAATATCATGAGAGGACAAACTTACTAGACTCTATATAGAGAACATTGACATAAGGAAACCACCATTTTGCACACAGATACCTTGTAACATGAGAAAGTATATTCTATAATGATTATCCAGGGGTTCTATAGCTGGTATTATACTCGTCTTCATCACAACTGTTTACTCTAATTCTTCAATGTTTTCCTTGTACAACCATATTAAAAATTACATTTAAGTTTTAAAAGTTTCAAGATTAGTAAAATTGCTGAGATAGCCTCCCAAAATATGTGTAACTTACAATATTGTATGGCATGCAGTATTTAGGGCAGATTTTTTTTTTCTATAAAGACCTACCCGAATTCCTCAAACCAACTGCTTCAGTAATAGAAAATTATCTTTAAAGAACAATGTACCCAATAGTTCTATATTGAATTATCATCAATAAGGAATATTACAAAGCGGCATTGCATATTGACTGTTGTAAACTCTGATAGGGGAAACTGTACGTGTTATCTGGAAAGAGAAAAAAAGAATTGTTTGACTACATCCTAGATAGAGGAAAACCCTCTATGGAGCTAGAGATGCGAATATCACGCAAAAACTTAATCAATGAAAAGAAATTAAATCCAGGGTACAAAGCCAGAATACCATGTGGGGAAGTACAGCATCCCGAGTGTTATCAGTGAGCAAGAGTATGTTTGGGAAAATTTGTTAAAAAAAAGTTTTACAATGATGACATTACACCAATCACAAAACACCACATGGAGGATCATGAGGGTTAGACATCAAGAACCCACTTGTTAGTGTTGAATAGCATGTATTATAAAATTGTATGCCATTTCTTATTGTGACATAGAATAAGGATTGAAGTGGTTGTGAATGTAGAATCAGTTCTCCAACAAGAATTTGTTGGAAAAATAATGCATGGTTCTTTAAATGTAAGTGGTCCTATATGAATTTTCTATGTAAATTTTACTTTTAATGGTGGAGTACTGTACTACTGTACATGGATTTAAGATATTTTAATACTTCAGTTTTCCAGTATATATCTACTATATTGGAATGTTTCTTTTTAAATTTCAATTTTACCATTAGGTATCCCCCAATTGTTGTATTGGAATCTAGAATAATTGTAAAGTAGAATGCTGTTTGTAGTTGGCTGTTATCAAAGTACAGTACAGTACTGTACTGTGCAGTCCCAAGCCAGATTTTCTGCCCATCTAGGACTGGCAAATGGAGATAAAGCAACCTGTACTGTATGATGGCATAATGTGTTTTTTACATAATAGACTGAAATACTGGATAAGAACATGGTAAACCATTGTAGAAATAGGACAGCTTGGCACTTGGTAAGGATATAATTTGTTAGATAAAATTATCTAACCGTGTTTATGATGATCATGCAACTTGAATTTTATAGTTAGTAATCGATAGCCAAACAAAGCTCTTTGTAGTATTGAGTAACCATGTATATAGAGTGCCTTGCTTATGAACCCTTAAGAAAAAAGAAATACTTTAAAACCTTAATTGAAGTATGTTTTATGGCACATAAAAAAGTCATACTCTTATTTATTACTGTAAAGAATTTCCCATTCCCAGTAATAGTATGATGTACTGTACTTCTACCAGCTTAAGTTCTGTCTGATCCGCCCATATTTGAACTGTGGTAAAAAATAATGCATATGTCATATGTGTGTGCAGGTCAGTAATGACAGATTTTTTAACAGCAGGAAAGTGGACAGAGCTTTTGCAGGTTTTTTCTTTTTATCTCTTGGAGATAGGGTTTGGGTATGGGATAAATATTTTAATATGAATGACCATTTCACTGTATTGTACAGGACATGCGTGAATTTCCCGAAAATTTTCAGGCTGCCTGGTAACCAGATACAATAATATAGCTAATTCGAGAAAGTTAAAGTTTGTACATATAGTTTCACAATGTACAGTACAGTACGTGAGAGGAAACTTTTGTGAAGTTTGACACAAAAATCTAGTTGTCACTGATTTACCAGTTAACTGAACTATTGTTGAATCACTCTTTGCAGTGTCCAGAATTATATTAGAAATTTATTAAGGTGAGGTGTACTGTACATATGTCACCTTTAATGAAATTTGGTGGCCAATTTTATATTATGTAGCTTTTCAAGAATATATTGTACTGTTTACATTATTTGTTGTGCTGTTCTTGGGTGGGAAAATAATCGACCCCTGCTATTCTTAGGGATTATGTGTCATACCCTCCGTAAATCTCGAATATCCCTGAATAGAGCACACCTAAAGACACTGCAGTGTATTAATATTATTTTCATTACCTTCAAACCAAGGAATGCAAGACCAAGGAATGCATTGTAAGGCTCAGTTTTGCCAGGGGTCGAAGCTGACAGTGAATGGAGTAAATTGGTCCTTGGTGGCAAGTTTATTTACAGATGACACTGTGCTGATGGCTGAGAGTGAAAGGGAGTTACAGAGGGTGGTGGATGAGTTTCAGTCTGTGTGTAAACGAAGGAAACGGAAGGTGAATGTTGGTAAAAGTAAGGTGATGGTATTTGAGAGGGCAGAAACTGGTGATTGACTTTGCCTCACCCTACAGAGTGGGAGTACCAACTAGGACTAAATATGAGATAACTTGGGGGGGTGAGAGAATTGAGGAAATGAAGGAGTTTATTAAGTACCTGGGTACAGTTCTGTGTAAACATGGAAATATGGAAGGAGATTTTAGGGAAAGAGTAGCGAGGGTTAGGCAGGTCATAAGATCACGGGAGGATTATGAAGTGTGGAAGTGTAATTAAGTATGGAATTGAGAATGGGACTACGAAATAGTATAATCCTACCAACACTGGCATATGCAACAGAGACATGGACATGTAGTAGAATAGGTGCAGTAGAAATGAGTTACTTGAGAGGAGCATGTGGGATGGAGAAAATAATGAGTGTTTATGAGAGATGTGTGAATGAGAAGGCAATTGGTATTGAGTGTTGGGTGGTTGAGAGAGTGAAGCATAATTCACTGAGGTGGTTTGGACATGTGGAGAGAATGTAAAGCGAGGAAGTTTTAAAGAAAGTGTATGGAAGTGAAGTGAGACTGGTGTGACAGGCAGACCCCCGGTCAGATGACAGAATAGAGTGGAAGAGTATGTACCGGAGAGAAACATGAGGGGCAGAGGAGGGTTTGACCAAGTAAGGAGGGAATGTTGGAACAGGGATAACTGGAGACATTTCTGCCGTGGCCACCCTCTTGGGGGGGGGGGGGAGTTCCCAGAGGGAGTAGAGAGTTATGTAGCACAACAGGTACAGTTGCCCAAGAAAAGACTGCAACCAAATTTGGTGGTGTGTGGCAATATCTGGCAGCTGCTCCAAAGTAAACACTCGCATTTTATCAATGTATCACTCAGAACCTATAGTTGTAAGGATGAATGTAATTAGCTGAAGCTAATAATATCCATCCATACAAAGGTTGTAGGTTATGAGCAGCTGCCAGATATTGCCACACACCACCAAATTTGGTTGAAGTCTTCTTGGGCAACTTTACTTCTTGAAAAATTGGCACATACAGTACAAGTATTTTCCCCCAAGAAATCAATTGATACATATATTACTGGCGAATGGCCTCCCTAATAAAATCCACAAACATGTGACCAAGTACATGAACCCATGAATTGCAGGGGTCGACTGTATGCCCATGTAAAATACATAATTTATACATTGTGGTTTAAAGTGTTAACTGCACTTGTATAATATACAGGTACATAATTATGTACATGATAACACCAATATAACTTTATTTATTGGAAGATTAATCATTGCCATATTATTTACACCACATACAGACTATTATGCGGTTTCTTTTTTCCTCGAGGCAGTCAACTTTGACTGTCAATAGTCTATAGTGACTTGCGTGGCCTCGATGTAGAGTGAAGGGTGAGAGGTGATCTGATTGATCATTGAGAAATTCAAAAGGATGTAAAGGTTTAACACAGGAGACTTAAGCAAGGTATTAAGAGTAAGTAGCCAAATTAAAACACACTTAAAATTGATTCAAGCTTAAATACGCAATTGGAAGACACTGATTCGGAAAGAGTAGTGACGAGTTGAACAAGAATTTTTTTTTTCAAAAACACTACTAACACCACTAACGTCCATGAGCCCAACATGGTTATTTTATTTATATTTTCGCCAAAATTTTCGAAATTTCCGAATTACACGTGTGCGAGATATCTAATTTTCACTGAAATACGTATTTACGATCAAATTTCCGTAAGTTTGATATAGGTCATACCTTGCGCAACTCCTACAACAAACAGGAAATATGCCCCCCCCCCCCCCCCCGCCGTTTTCACACGGTGGGTAATGGTTTTGGCCAAAACAAGATATTTGCACAATAAATGGATGTTTTATTCGAACGAATTACATGAAAAACTGTTTTGTCTGGAAATCTCGCACATGTGTAACCTGGAAAATTTACCAAATTTTTAAGATTTTTTTGTCCTTTATAGTATATACCAGATTCCAAAAGTATAGGTACTCAGAGGTGTCCGATGCATACTGAAAAGGGAAAACATTCACATGTGGTAGTCAGACACTAATATTTCAATAATAATTTCAGTAGTTTTCCTACTGTGGTCCCGAATGTTTAACGCATAGTGTGCACAGATATTTTCGGGATCCAGTGAACGTCTATAATGCATCAAGACTAATAAAATACTAGTCTTTTACTCTTGTACTGCATTATGTCCGAGGGAGACAGATTACGTGAAATAGTTGCATATATGAATGACTGCTCGGGTGGGGTTCGCACATGAACTTTACGTTATGAAAGTAGAAATAAACAGGGACATTTTGGAGTCACAATGTTGAAAATGTCACTGAAGACGAGATCTTTGAGTAGAAATATAAACAGAGAAGACTATAGAAAGATATTACTTTAAATGAACTACCGGCACGCTTTTCCTACTGGTGAGTCACGACCGGAGCCGGATACTAATAAGAGTGTATAAAACTCAAGACTGGTCTAATGTTAAGGACATAATTGTCGCTGGTATCTCCTCGTGGTGTCGGACTCATTCACTCCAACAGTGTGCACCATGCTGCCCTTTGGTAAGCCTACCCTTGACGGCCCCTTTGCTATCAGGAAGGAGAGAAAGTTAGTCAAGTCGAGAGACAAGTTAACAAGACACTCTCATGGTTCGGGATGGGACAAACAGTCGTGCACACTGTATCCAGGAGAAACAAGTTACAATCTCCAATCGAATCAAGAGAGTGTTGACCTCACCTCCAGTGTAGCTCCACACTCTTGTGACACATCGGTAGCTGGTGATCAGACTGGCTGTATAGGTTTTGGCAGTAGTTACGTCACGGAAAGAGTAGACGGCTGGTACGGTGGTGTGGATGAGTTGACACAAACTGAGAATATGGAGTATACAAGAGGAGTACCGCACTTAACTTCCAATTATTATGAGGAAGCACGTCCGTCATTTCCGTGCAACTCGGCTACTAACTACGACCTGGTCAATCACGATCTTGGGTATCCAGCAAACAACGACCTGTTACATCAACCTAACAGTGAAATTCATGTGCATAGTAACATGGCCCAAGTCAATTGCAGACAGTCGAAGCCAATCAAGTGGCACCAGCTGCCGCCTCAGTCCGACCCCAAGCTGGAGGAGAAGAGACTGAGGGCCATCAAAAGCCGCAATGACAGAGAGAGACAGAAGCAGGTCAGGAAGGACTTGGAATCTCAGCTAGAGGCACTTGGGGAGGAAGTGTCTAACCTCAGACTCCAGAAGAAATCTAGAGAGGAGAACATAACATTTTTTGAGAGGGAAATACGGAAGGCGCAGTGTAATGGTAAGTGTTGTTTACCAAGATGTATATAGAGTGGCTGCACGTTTTTAATGTAGCTGACCACACACACACACACACACACACACACACAGAGAGAGAGAGAGAGAGAGAGAGAGAGAGAGAGAGAGAGAGAGAGAGAGAGAGAGAGAGAGAGATGTAAAGCAGAAAGGTATTAAATCTTTACCTGAGGAGAATAATTGTAACTTGCAAATTTAAGGTAAATTAGGAATCTTGCGTTATCTATACACTTTATACAGTATATTTCAAGATAAACAATCAAAATAACTCGTTTTCAATTATAGGGTAAGATGGCCACTCACTTGATTTCTTGGTACTTTCGGTAAATGTATTGCAATCAAAGATGAAATGCGGGAAAAAAAACGACACCCACACGAAGCCCTTTGTACCATGTGTACAAATTTTCTATTGGGAACAACTCGCCTTCCTTCACTTCTGGGTTATCAAGCCTCTTGACTAACCACATCTATGCATATTAGCTGACCGTCTGAGACCACACCGCCTAAAGTGTTACACTTCTTTTATTATTATTTGTAGGACTGTCTAATTATCGTTATTCTGGATAATGTACTCAACAAAATGTATTCTTGATAAAAATGATGTTATTTAGGCTGTAGGTCTACATGAATACACTAATTTTTGCGCGCAACGAAAATAAATACAAAAAGTTAATTAATTTAACAAGCCAACATCCCCATGACCTTCGCTGACATCGGAGAACACAGGACGTTCCAATGCCGAGGGAGAGCAAAACGTCTTTGGTATCAGGAGCCTTGATAAACAGAGGGACTTTCCTAGGAAAACTGAATTGTAACTGGTGACTTTGTGTGTAGCTAGTCACTGTGTTTGTTTGTTGATGATCTGTTAGTTTCTATCTGTAGCTGGTTTATGATGAGTTTATCGTAAGGAGATTTGATGATGGTAGTAGTGGGGTGTAAGTAAGTATGGGTAGGAATATTATTTAGTGAAAGATAATTATATAAAAGGAACTATATTTGATGAGCAAAACAATGAGAAAATCATGAACCAACATCTTCTCTGACCACACACCAAAGTACAGCTTCCTCTTAATTCAATGTAATGGACACATAATATTGTAACACGTGGAATATGTTTCAAATAGAAACTCAGCCCTCATAATTATGCAAGACAAAACTTTTGTCTGTCATCGTTCACTCCAAGTCATTAACCGACGTTCAGACTGTACTCCAAGTGGATGTGTGAATGACGACACACCCGCTCCTACTCACACACAAGCTATCTCTGCAACCATGCCCACAATTTCTGTGTCCTCAGTTTGAAGCATGCTGCCCTCTGGTACCCTTGACGGCCCCTCCGCTATTAGGAAGGAGAGTAAGATAGCCAAGTCGAGAGACAAGTTAACAAGACACTCTCATGGTTCGGGATGGGACAAACAGTCGTGCACACTGTATCCAGGAGAAACAAGTTACAATCTCCAATCGAATCAAGAGAGTGTTGACCTCACCTCCAGTGTAGCTCCACACTCTTGTGACACATCGGTAGCTGGTGATCAGACTGGCTGTATAGGTTTTGGCAGTAGTTACGTCACGGAAAGAGTAGACGGCTGGTACGGTGGTGTGGATGAGTTGACACAAACTGAAAACATGGAGTACACAGGAGGAGAATTACATTTGGTGGAGGAAACGAGAAAAAGTACCATCGAGAATTACAAATCCAAAAGAAAAAGGAGACCACAACTTAGAGGATTGAAAAACAAATTGGAGAGACTGAGCCAGGAGGTGACTGACCTTAGGCTCCAAAAGAGGTCCACAGAGGCAAACATCAGGTTCATGGAAGAAGAAATAGAGAGAGTGCAATGCAATGTATCGGTGAGTTCTCTTGATGGTAATGATCATTAAAGTGATAGTGGTGATAATGGTAATGATGGAAGTTATGGCGACGGTGGTGATTGTGACATTAATGATGGTCGTGTGCGAATATTCTTGTGTCACTATATATACATACATTACGTAGAAAAATTACGTTACTTTTAGTTATTTTTAAAGTGTACACTGTGATCGATGGACATTAATTTTTCTATCTATCCAACTGTGTGTGTGTGTAAATGTGTGTGTGTGTGTTCAGTAGTGTCGATCTATGCTTTAATTTAGGAAGCTTTTTATGTGGAATAATTAATTTCAAGCCTTTCATGTTCTGGTTTTTCTACCTTAGCTCTTTACTGTGAATGTTATTTTTCCACAGGTGACGCCCCATTGAACATGCTGTTGACGGAAGAAGGCCTGTGAGGGAAGGTGACAGCAAGACAGTGACACGAGTGGTGAAAGGTGAAGTAGGATGGGACTTGTGGGTGGTAAAGTGTGGTGTTATACTGTCAAAGTGGAAGAGTGATATTCCTAAAAACACTTTGAGTGGAATAAATAACCTATGCTTCTACCGAGTCGGCAGGAATTACCTATACACTAATTCAATAATATATATATATATATATATATATATATATATATATATATATATATATATATATATATATATATATATATATATATATATATATATATATATATATATATATATATATATATATATATATATATCGTCATTTGCCATATTTGCTGGGGGAATGTATATAAGGAAAGTTTGTAATATTAGGAAAACACTCCACATTCTTGTATACCAACGTGTGTACTTTACATAAATCCCGGATGTCAGTACCAAATCATTCCTACAACATTTTAGGAAACCTCTAAACACTCTCCAACATTTTTTCCCACGCCGTATAATCATATCCGTTCCCTCTTTAGTATCTCCACAAAATAAGATAAATATGAACAGTCAAAGACAAATTAATGTACTGACACTCTTTCTGTCTATAATGATTGTTTTTCTGAACACATTTTCTCGTGTCCATTAAAGATTCGTAATACGGTAGATGTAAGTGTTGGCTACATTTCAAAGAAAATTAATTTGTAAGAGCAAATTTGTTATTGTGGAAGGTTAATTTTGTGTCATCCCTCATGATTGTCTAATAAATTCATTCTAATTCTTTGATGGATAGTGAACGAGATTACTTAATTAACTTATGAACGCATTGTTATTATGATGATTGGAAGAATGAAGCCCAGAAGTGAACACATTTTAGTGGAACCACGCAGGTCAGAATAATTAAGGTCAACAATACAATATAATTTACATGTTATTGGTAAGAATGAGGGGGAAATATGAGTTGGGGTTTCTGTACAATTTGTTTTGCTCTTGCTGATTTGAGTGCATTTCTACTTGCTAATAAAATATCCTTTGCTGTTTGTTAAATTAGAGTTGTATTAAATTAGAGTTGATATAATAAACTAAGTTAGCTCTACTTTATGAGCTAATAATTATGTACACCAAAATTAATGTAATAATAAGTTTTAGCCTACCATGGAATGTTGTAGAAGATCATAATGAATCTTAAGATTATATATAAAATTTGTTAATGAAACTAAAAAATATTGTATGTAAACCTAATAATTACACATAAGTTAGTTAAGGTCTAATACACGCCTCTGAAATAAGGTGATTTACAATAGCACTATGTAATGCAGAAGGAAGGACAATAGATAGTTGGTGCAAGGTAAAGGTTACTCTCGCTGACCATAAACTCTATATAGCCCACCCAACTATAATAAATATATTCAATAGGAACCATGCAAATCAACAACAGATTTTTCATTAAACTCCTAAATATTTTTCATTAAACTCCTGAGTATTTTTCATTAAACTCCTAAATATTTTTCATTAAACTCCTGAGTATTTTTCATTAAACTCCTGAGTATTTTTCATTAAACTCCTGAGTATTTTTCATTAAACTACAAAGTATTTTTCATTAAACTTCAAAGTATTTTTCATTAAACTCATGAGTATTTTTCATTAAACTCCTGAGTATTTTTCATTAATCTCCTAAATATTTTTCATTAAACTCCTGAGTATTTTTCATTAAACTCCTCAGTATTTTTCATTAAACTCCTAAATATTTTTCATTAAACTCCTGAGTATTTTTCATTAAACTCCTGAGTATTTTTCATTAAACTCCTGAGTATTTTTCATTAAACTTCAAAGTATTTTTCATTAAACTCATGAGTATTTTTCATTAAACTCCTCAGTATTTTTCATTAAACTCCTAAATATTTTTCATTAAACTCCTGAGTATTTTTCATTAAACTCCTGAGTATTTTTCATTAAACTACAAAGTATTTTTCATTAAACTTCAAAGTATTTTTCATTAAACTCTTGAGTATTTTTCATTAAACTCCTGAGTATTTTTCATTAATCTCCTAAGTATTTTTCATTAAACTCCTGAGTATTTTTCATTAAACTACAAAGTATTTTTCATTAAACTTCAAAGTATTTTTCATTAAACTCATGAGTATTTTTCATTAAACTTCAAAGTATTTTTCATTAAACTCATGAGTATTTTTCATTAATCTCCTAAGTATTTTCTTCACATAATACGACGTTAACGAAAATAAAAAATATGTATAGACAGAAAACTGAGCGCCATAATGAAAGTTATAGCTGCAGTTACCAATGATGTGAGCAATAAGTAGTTTGGAATATTGATATCTAAACTCTGGAACATGAAACAAACTCACATGTGACGTGTACCATATTTTATTTTCTACCATATCTCCTGCTTCATTGATTCAGTTCCCTTGTGATTTATTATTATTTTTCTGCATTAGTCATCAGGGATTCGTACACAGAGCATTGGTTATCAGGGGTATATCTTTATTCTGCACATACTGTAGGCATTGTTCTGCTGACTGATTCAAGTATTACCCAGATAACATTATTAGAAAAGTTTGGTGTGAGCAAATGAATGTACTCAATTTTCTAGTTGTTACGAACCCTTGATGTGACTCACAGTGGTGTATACGAATTGCTGAGGGCGACTGTACATCATAATATTATTTACAATGTCGTCTCAATGAGTGGTAACCGTTCACAGGCTACAATTCTAAGTGTCAATTCCAATTCATCAAGAGCAATGAAAGAAACGTTTTTTGCCGACAACACGGGTAGCCTAAGCTATTATGTAGCCTATTGGGTATAACGTCTCCTAATTGGTTGGCCGGCATGCATACTAAGGCTACCCCTCACTCTTAGTCTTATGGGGTTAAGTAAGGTTGTTTGATGTATCATCTTGTTGTATCTTGTATAATAATAAAGTGCTTGTATCCCACCCTAGCAGTATTATCACGTACGGTACGCTGGGAGAGTCAATAATTCTGTCCTGATCCAAGACACAACATGAGTCTCTAGTCTCTCTTCCAAACCTCGCATTCCATCATTCCTCCCGAATCACTTCAGTCGGTAGATCTTCATAAATTGTGCCTCGGATCAGGACAGAATTATTGACCTCCAGGGTTGTACAAGTAGATTCAAAAGTTCTCCGAATTTTACTCGCGTCATAGAAGTTAGGATGGGGACAAACAACTATCATATAAAATATACTTAACCTTATTTATATCAACGCAGGACTTCCCACCATCGAAAGTGGACTTGTTTTACCAGAATTCCCACAGGCTGTTAAAAGTGTACAGAATTAAATAATGTACAGTACAGATGTGATAATGCAGCACAAAAATAAGTAAAAATAAAATAAGATAAAAAAAACACACCAGCGAACTAACTACGCCTAACACAAACTAAGACTTCAGAGAGTAGTATAATTAACTTAGATTTCATAATACACATCAACAAAATATACTCTACACGTGTTTCCATTGACATAATTTATTTGCACTCACACGATGACTCTGCACCAAAGCAAACCAACCCGTAGCAGAATGCAAGCAAGTTTAATCCTAATATTCCTTTGGCCCGTGAGGTCAAAGTCGCTTGTCCTGTAATTCCTATTTAAGGGGGGTCATTCTTTTTTTGGTATATTGGAGTGCCTTGATTCCTCCAAAGTATGCTAGGAAACAGGACCAGAATAGCAAATACTGTTGCTTGGAATAGTTTGGAGGATTCAGTTGCTACAGAATTCCCAACACAAAACTTAATTCTCCCTTCATACAATTTTTTCCTAATGCTGGTGGTGGTGGTGGTGTCGTCCCAAACTCGTCGTAGGGTAAAGCTTCCCAGTGTTTGACGTCAGCCATGCCAGAACACTGTATAGTCACCGACATGAAAGGAACAATATACATCCATGAACAACAACAACAACAACAACAACAACAACGACAACAACAAACATTATCATAGCTTTGTGTGTCACGTTATGTAGGTTTGTTTGTCTTCAAGGCCTATCGAAGGGGTATTTTTATTTTTATTTTTGTCTGTTAATTAAAGGAGACGAAGGTGATTTATTTATTTATTTTTGTCTTATAATATAATAATTAAAGGGGATCATCTGTTATTGAATGAATACCTCGATCCTCCAAACTAAATTATAGATAACTTCAGAATACGAGTGGGGATCTTTTTATTATAGCATAAATTATAGTATAGTTTGGAGGATATTTGTATAGTCAGCCAATTTCAAATGTATGATACGATTAGCATTTTACAATTATTATCGTCTATCTGACTTTTTAGGGGTCATAAATTACTACCTTCGCAATCTTGGTTATGTATTCATTATTATTTCTTTCTATGTGAACAAAAGATAACACATACACTTACTAATAAAGAGATTAACAAAAAAACTCACAGGATTATTGGTCATTATGAAACCTTGCTAGAAGTTATTTAATTTAGTAGATCTAGGTCAAAAATAAAGGTATCCAAAAGGGCACTTAAAGTTTTTGTTGACGAATCAGTGGGGTTGGTTAGGACAGGTTTAATTAGATAAGGTTAGGTTAGGTTAGGTTATAGTAAAAATAAGAAGGGATGGAAAAGAATGGCATGAGAAGATGTAGGGAGAAGATGTAGGGAAAAGGTAATCATTCAAATGCACTAAGATTTTTTGTTGACGAATGAAAGGGGTTGCTAGGATAACACAAACATTTACTAATAACACAAACATTTACTAATAACACATACACTTACTATATATATACAGTACGGTATGTATTATATATGCAATACTCGATCACAGCGTGCGAGCATGATGGTAAACACTATACGAATAAATGTCCTTGAAGTTGTACAAAACACGATGAGTGTCGTAAAAAAGAAAGCGGAAGCAAGTGTACGGTAGAATGATTAAAAACATGATTGTGGTAGTAGGAGGGGAAGGGAAGGGGAAGAGGAAGGGTATAAGGGAGTGGACTGTCCATACATATATAAAGGCAACTGGATGGATGGTAGTGATGTCAGTCAGTTGTTTATTAGGCGAACCTGTACATTCAAGGTAAGGTTTGATTTCTAGTCGAAAATTATATCCACTTCAGGGTCTGGAAAGGAAGGATTTTGTATTAAAGATTCTGGTGCTATCAACTTAAAAAAATCATCCTTGTTGTCTAAATGAAACTGTAAATACGAGTGCTATAAAATATTAGGATTACCAAGAATGTTTGTTTATAAAGAGTGTTGTAAACTGTGTATATGAATGTCAGAAGACCGTAAATGTAGCTGCTGTATGTAAACAAGAAAAGAAAAATGACAAACACGTTAATTTCCTTAAGAATGTGTGTGTATGCGTGTTCATTTATCTATTTGTTTTCTAAGGCAGTTCCTATTTAACGTTTAGTCCTTCCGTCTGGTACAACGTTTAGTGCACACTGTCTGGTACAATGTTTAGTGCACACTGTCTGGTACAACGTTTAGTGCACACTGTCTGGTACAATGTTTAGTGCACACTGTCTGGTACAACGTTTAGTGCACACTGTCTGGTACAACGTTTAGTGCACACTCTGGTACAATGTTTAGTGCACACTGTCTGGTACAACGTTTAGTGCACACTGTCTGGTACAACGTTTAGTGCACTCTGTCTGGTACAACGTTTAGTGCACACTGTCTGGTCCCGGATTCCCTGGACTGGTGGGAGTCTTGTTGGTCCCGGGAGGCTCTAGGTAATAAATGGTCAGGACGATGAAGCCTAAACGTTTTACAGGATCTACTTTGTTAAATACACCGCTATAAATAATTGTAATGACGATCCCCAAACGTTGTACAGGAACTACAGTACTTTGTTGAATACACCGCTATAAATAATAATTGTAATGACGACCCCTATAACCACAAAACTCTTTATAGGTCAATAGGACTAACACACGATGAGTTTTTTTTTTTGTGCAACCGAGGTGTGAGCTCACATGAGGGTTTACTTATAAACTTACTGTCTTTTGGTACATTGGAGCGCCTTGATCCCTCCAAAGTATGGCGGGAAACAGACCCAGATGAAGAAAAATAATGGTATCCTGTTGCCTGGAATAGTTTGCCAGGAATCATTTGCCCCAGATTTACCACCCAAAACAATGTACTATATACCCCTTTAACCAAACTGACATAAAATTAATCAGTCTTACGAAAATAAATCTAAACGTAATCTGCTAACCTTACCAAAACTACCAATTAAGTTGTCTTTGGCCTACAATAAATATTAATTTGTAGGCTCCTGGTATGTGGGGTCCCATTTTATATAAGTAGCCTACATTGCATTTGTCTCCTTAATAAAGTGGCTTTAATTAATCTATAACGTGCACTTGGTGGAGAAAATGCAAAAATAGTTGAATAAATAAATAATGAAATAAAAATAGAATAAATTTCTTTCTGTCCATAGTAAGTTTGTAATTTCAGAAGGTACAAAACTATGTGATAAGTATTGCAAGTATATCAGGTTAGGATTACTTATATACATTCCTACATCTATACTAGATATTCTTTTATTGTTTTGATAATCCGGATGTGTGTTAAAAGTCTCTCTCTCTTAGGTTAGGATTACTTATATACATTCCTAATTTCCTACATCTATACTATACGTTCTTTTATTGTTTTGATGATCCGGATGTGTTTATAAGTTTCTCTCTTCTCTTTTTTTTTTTAGATGCGAGGTGGTGTGGTGTCGCCGTGTCTGCTGGTGGTGGTGTTGGTGGTGTTGGTGGTAGGGGTGTCAGCTGCTCCTGCGGTTAGTATATATAGGCTATAGTATTGTACCGTACCTGCCGATGGAGCAATCAATCAATCATCATCTTTGTAACATAATATAGCTTTGTAACAACTTTATATAACTTTATCCAAAATTAACTGAAAACATAATTAACTTAAATTACCGGATCTAACTTCATCTACTGTAATATACTCTATAGACAATTAAGTTTTTAACCTTCTTTATAATATGATATGGTTAAATCTAATCCCATATACAGTTGGCGGCGAAAGTCATGTTGCCACACTCGATGCTTTTTAAAGGATAACATAAAGGATAATCATGGAACAAACACATAGCCCAGGGGTACCTGACTTTATTCTCTGTAAATACTAACCATTCCCCACGCGGCTAGAATAAAGATTGTTGTAGGATCTGGTCACTTTCTAGTGGATTTGACGAGATCTGCCCACAAGGATTACAAATCCACGTGATGTGTACTGCAAACCTGAGGCTCTTTTTTTACACTTAATTAACAACAACAACAACAACAACATTCACCATACAGAAATACAATAGTCAGGGGGCAACAAAATAAGAATCTTCTCTGTTTTTTCAATATATGAGTCTGTGAAGGTTGTCGTATATATCCATACTGTACTTCATGACTTGGCAGATATGACGACGTGACTTTTGCGGCCGACTGCACTACTGAATTAAGTTTAAGTAACCTAATGTATAAACCGTGTATGGAACGCTGTTATTCCCTCTCACACAGAATATGTTTGAGGACTTCGAAGACGGTATTACGGAGTTCGCTAATTACACATTGATGAAGAAGGCTGAGGTGGGTTACAGTGGCTAGATTATAACTCCTATACTATACTGTCTTAAGCTTTACTCCATTATATTATAGTACTCATCATCATTATTAATATTATTATTATTATCATCATCATTTTACTTCTCATTATGATCATCATTATTAGTATTATCATCATCATCATAGTTTCATCATCATCATTATTATTACCATCATAGTTTTTATTATCTTCATCAGAAAACAGACGCCCTCAATGGTAGTAACAAGGTATCTGTTTCCGGGCATAATTTGGAGGAATCAGGAGCCTTCCAATTCACCTACAATAGAATCTACTCTAAAATAATGTGACCCTTGTCCCTCAGACGTACGAGGTAAGGGTGTATGAGCCTTCGACCTGGGCCTGTGTGGAGATGCTGGACGTCAAGAACAATGGCAAGGATAAGGCCAAGAAACACCTCAAGCAGAAGTTGGGACTCCTGCTGGGGTTGATGGATTACGTCACTGGCAATAACAGCATGGGTAAGTGAGTGGTGGACAGTTTGTTGTTGTTGTCATTGTGTTTCCTATTCCACTGAGAGATAGTTCAGTGCTGGTAAATCTCCTGGAGCAACTGATTCCTCCAAACTATTCTAACCAACAGAGCACCACTGTTTTTGTTTATCTAGATATGTTCCCTGTCATACTTTGGAGGAATCAAGGCCGTCCAATGTACCAATCATATATTTATCTCTTAATACTTTCAGGTAGGACTACTCAGAATTCAATCATTGCTTATTGAAACGACTGACACAGTACATTGATATTCTGGGATTGTAAAATTAAGTAAATTTATCATAAACTCTTCCTTCCCTTCTCTTCCCTCCTAATTACACCTTCCCTTCCCTCCCAACTATCCCTTCCCTTCTTTCCCAACTCCCTCTTCCCTTCTTTCCCAACTCCCCCTTCCCTTCTTTCCCAATTATCCCTTACCTTCCCTCCCAACTCCCCCTTCCCTTCCCTCCCAACTACACCTTCCCCTCCCCCCCAACTCCCTCTTCCCTTCTTTCCCAATTATCACTTCCCTTCCCTCCCAAATACCTACTCCCTTCTTTCCTAATTATTATCACTTTCCTTCCCTCCCAACTCCCACTTCCTTTCCTTTCCCTCCCAACTTTGGCCTGCAGACGTGGAGCTTGGCATGACGGCCCCAATGACATCAGTGGGTGAGGATCTGGGTGATGGTGTGATGAAGGGTAAGATATGCTACTACCTGCCCTCACAACACCAACTCAACCCTCCACTCCCACGTAACGAGATCATCTTCATTGAACGCAGGCCACAGTTGAAGGTAGCAGCTAGGTGAGTGGCTGAGAACAAGAATATTATATAGGATACTGAATATACTATTTGTTTATATTTAACCTAGCTGTATTTTTAGGTAGGTAGCTGAGAACACTAAAATATATAATACTAAATATATAACCAGAGGACATTAGATGCTTGGCTGGGAACACGATTATTATTATTATTATTATAGGACATTTGGCGGGTGGAGGATGGACATGGCCAAGTGGGAGGAGCAGAAGGCAGCACTCAAGGCTGACCTGCAGGAAGCTGGGGAGGACGTAGTAGACTTCAACATCTTCTACGGGTGGGTGTCCTGTTGTTTGAGGTCCTTTATCCTTAAAATTTGTATAACCAATGAGGGGAGGATGTTAATGGTAGCCTAGCTCTTACTATATATACCTGCAAGACTTCAAACCACATTTTCCTTCTGTCAAATCCCCTTTTCACCTTTACTTTTTTCATCACTACCTGCAAGACTTCAGACCACATCATAATAATTCCTTCAATTCCTTTTTCAACCTGCAGTTATTATTTACATTTTCCCTTTTTCATCACTACCTGACTTCAGACCACACATTCCTTCCATTTTTCACCTCACCTTTTTAGCCTACATGCGTAAGTTGCCTCATCTCTCTTTCCATCCAACATTAATTATTAACCTTGTTCGTCTTTTGCTTCTCTCACCGACAGAGCAATATACAACCCACCCACCCAAATGGAGGACAGACGTAACGAGGTATGGTATGAGATGGCCTAACCTCACCCATTTAATAAAACATGTAATCATTCGTTGTTGTTGCTTTTAAGTCTCCCCTGCATCCCAGTTTCTGACGTCCTGGCAGTAGTTCCATCTTTGCTAGAATGAAGAGGTTGTTTACATATTAATTGGTCCTTTTCCATCTTGAGTATACAGTAGGTAGGTAGCTTATATACAGTAGCTTTTTGCATTAAAGTCATACAGGTCATGCACAGTAGTATACAGAAGAAAATGCTGGATATCTATATACGGTAGCGTTTATACTTGGTTGTTTGTACCCAAGATTATATATATATATATTTTATTATTATGATTGGCTGGTTGTACTGAAGTTGGACAAAATTATTTTGTGCGGTTGGCCACCGGATTTCTTACACAGGCTATATGGAGAGAGAGGTCATTATTCTGGAAGTACTGCAATGAATGTTCTACCAAGAGACTCAGTGATTGCTAAATAACAAACCTAATAAAAATGTTGTATTGCGGTTACATAAGACGTCATCTGGTTGTCCAAGCGGAGGATTGGGTTACCAAGACCGTCTTGGGAGCGCTTGGTTTCAGTGACGAGAACTGACCAAATACGTAGAATCTGTGTTCTCGTCGTCCAGATACGGATTGGGCAGAAACAAAAGAAAGTTTGTAAACAAAGTCGTGGCTGGCTGTGGTGGGTGGGTAGGGTCGCGGTCAAAACTCAAAACCACTTTCTCTCTTTTTTTTTGTAATGCTCGTTGAAGTAGTGGACTATATTCAAGAACATTCTTTTATGGTGTATACGATGTGTGGTAAAGGTACGATGGCTCCACAGACAAACAACAGGGTTATTCGTACCGTTACTAAACCATTGTACTATGACCAAGGTTTAGAGAATACATTGGTCAATACCATAGATATAGTCATTTCTGGCCTACGGTTAATTGTTTGTTTTGGTCGTTATCTGGGGGATTATAATGACTAGTAGTTTGCCACACGGATTATAATGACTAGTAGTTTCACAGTGGATTAATTAGGTTTGTTATGATCCTTCCCCAACCAAACACATTTGTCTTTTGGTTCGTTATGATTCTCCCCAACCATGTAGCGTTTTCTGAACCTGACAAAATCACTAATGAAGACACACCAGTAAATTTATATTAAATTGTATGTGGTTAAAGAACCTGCCAGACTGGTGGCTTTTGATTCCTCCTGAGTAGGCTATGCCACAAAACAAGCTCCTTCAATGTAAGTGTGTGTGTTTCGTGGCAATGTTTGAAGGACTCGCTAACCTCCAATTATCTGACTACCTTACATGGGTTGCACAATAAAATTTAGTGCCATTCTCACATATACTCGAGTAATATTGAGTATGTAGTGTAAGCACAGTTAATTAGGAGACTTATGTGTTGCATGAGAAATAGTACAGCATAATAATTTATTTTCACAGTCATTAGTTTAAGCAATTGCTCTTCAATTTTGGACCGTAAAGAAATATTGTCTGTGGTGATATGCCATATGGACAGTACTTAAAAGGGTTCTGGCACCCCTTCACACCTAACCAACGGCCATTTAAGGGGTCTGTTGTCTGTCATGAATCATGATGGTGGTGGCACTTATTTCGCAGTAGATACTACTCTCTTACTCTCTATAGTTTCGACACACATTTCTACCAAGCATACGCATAATGTTGTGTTTTGTTTTGTGTTTACTTTTGTCAGCTGATCGAGCCTGCTTTTGATTGGCTGGAGTAAGTCAGAGTCACTTGAAAGCGCTACCCATGCAGGCTGATAATTATTTTGAAATGATAAATAATTTTCAAAAATAATCGAATTATCGAATCATCGAATGATATCCGAGAATAAGAAAATTTAGTTATACTCGAAAATCAGCGAATTAAGTAATTTTCGTGAGGCTCAGTGAGGGTGGCGATGTCGATAGAAGTCTACGGAAAATAATACAATGATCTCAGTATGTTATAGTGTGTCCTTTAATTATCCATTTTCTTTATTTTTCACCATCTACAAAAAGATGTTGATGATAAACTATACCATCATGGGGAAATGTTTATTGTAGTTCTCCCTTGACCAACAAAGTATACATGAGGGAGCAAGGGATTAATTTACATCCATGCATCTATCCATATCGACCATATGTAAAATGATTATAATCAACTTTAGGTTACTTTACAGTCTTCGTCATATACTTATTGTTTATTTATTAATTAAACTGTGTTGGTACAGTCTCCACAATATTAAGACGATCATATTTCCATAAGTATTTTGAATGTTTAGTTTTATCTCAGTCCTGAACAGTGATGACGACTGTCAGTGCAAGTTGGCGTGTGCAGTCAGGGAACAGTTGCCTCATCACTGTAAACACCTTTTAATCTGAGGTTCTGTGGGTCAAAGGGGTGTGTGAGGTGGAGGGTTACTGGTAGATGTTTGAGTCGAGCCTCCACCTGCCAGTCACCGGTGCTCAGAAAGTCTCGTGTCACTGATCCTCCATCAGGCTGTTGGACGTACCCATATGCTATCACTTGGCCAAGTGTGAAGGCGTGTTGGGCAAAACGCACATACCCCACTACATGACCGTCACGCTTGATAACCTCGTGACCCCACAGAGGGTGTTGGTGGTCCTGCAGGGTGAGAGTGACCAACCGTCGCCTCACACCTTTAGCTTTCTGTTTCTCCAAAGCTTTGCGACCCAGAAAATCAGTGTCTGTCTTGAGCTTGCAGGTGAAGGCAAGGCCAGCCTCCAAGGGTGTGTCATTTAAGCGCAGATCTGCGTGCCAGTGTCGGTAACCCTTCTCACAGGAGAGAGACTCCATGGCGCGGAACCCAGCGTCAACCAACCCCACATCCCGTCCAGCCTCCTTCACTGCTCGGTACACCTCCACTGCTGAGGCCCGAGGCATGTGTAGTTCCCACCCTGCAACATTATGCAGCTGATGAACACAAGTACTTAAATGTTAATGGAACAGTCAATACTATTCATCTAAAAATTTAAACATGGCGATATTAATTACTATAATATCTTAATATTTACGTAATAATAATAATGTTCATATCCATAGTAAATTAAATGATTGAACATCGGTCACATTTCATTACTAATTGAAATGCCATTATGTTCAAATCTAGGCATCTGCAATTTTTATATATTATCAGACGAATAAAGTAGCAGATAAAAGCATTGTACAAAAGTCTGAGAAAAACTCACCCAGCTCACCAACAAAGGAGACTCTGATAGCATGCAGTCTGTGACTAGCGACAGTGATGATACGATGGGAGTATAAGGGAAAGGAGGCGTCGTCGAGATTATCTGAAGTGAGTTTCTGGAGGATGGCACGACTGTTGGGCCCCTGCACAGACAAGATTGCCAGCTCCTCGCTCAAGTCTGCCACGTTCACTTGCCACCCTCGCCGCCTCGCCTCACACACCACATGGGCCCGGCAGTACTCAGCTGTGGGGCCTCCAGTCGTCAAGTAGAACCCACGTCCCTCAATCTGTGGAGCATTGGGCAAACCTTCCCCAGCCTCACACACACTCTGGTAAGGGAAACAAGAGAACACATTGGTTACACATTAGACCATCAAGAATTTAATTAAGGGTGTCATCTGTTGTGGGTGAATTGATGGGCTTCTGATTCCTCCAACTCATACAAGGATACAGACTAGTGCCGTATAGTACCTCATTATACTTCTGGTTTTAGTATAGGTTAGAGGAGTCAGTGGTCCTCCAATTCACCGATAAGAGATGTCTATATAGCTATGCCAGCTAGACGGAATGTGTTGGGTGGAATGAAACCAAGCTGTGGAAGGAAGCCTGATCCAAGTGCTGCAGACTAAGCAAAGAATGTTCTTGTATAGTAAAGCAAGCGAAGTGAAATAAAGTGGCATATGTCTTGGTGGAGTGGAGTGAAGATGTGTGGTCCATTGGAAGATTGGAGAAGTGGGGCACAGGTCAAGCATATACAATCATGCCGTCACGAAATGCGTGGAAACATAAACAAATGTTGCCTTATCTTCTAAGTCATGAACCAGGGTGCTTATTATAAATATATTATGGTGAATGTATATGTTCGATTATTTTCCTTTATAATATCCTTCATGAAGTGTTCAGTGAGACGACAGTGCATTGGTTGGCGATTGTACTGTACATACCACTGTGAGATCAGCCTCCACCCCACCACGGCTGTTCAACATGCAGGTGTACACAGTAGCACCGGGGTCTTTAGCTGTGACGTCGGCGGAGAAGAGCCAGTCTGCAGCGGCCTCAGCATCTCGGCCCGTCATTAGGAACTTACCGAATGAGCTGAGGTCGAAAACGGCAGCATGTTTCCGGCACGATAGGCACTCCTGACGCAGCTATGGGGGAGACACAAGCACAAGAAATATATGTGGATGCTACTCACTACCTTATAAATTACATTTTTTATTTTCGAAAGCCATGGAGCTTTACACAAGTGCGTACCGTCTCAAAATGTGCTGGCAGGTCGAAGGTGTAGTCCATCTTCAAAACCTCTTCGTACCGGGTGTCGACTGAGTGGGGAGAGTCCTGGAGTGGGATTGGGACGGGGTGGGAGTGGAACCAGCCAGGACGCTCCATACCTTGTCTCTCCTGGAACACACAGCCACCTGCCTCCAGCTCCTGTCACCGCCATCACCAGAGAAAGTAAGATCGTCAGGCAAGAATGGAACATGAGAACAGGATAATGTTTATGTGAAATTTTGATTAACTGAAGAGGAATTATTGCTTTAACAACTGAACAAGGACATTGGATGCCAGGAGAACCCTTAATAGGTAGCAACGTCTTCACAGGGACTGGTAATGAAGTATGACCTCCAGTCTCACCTGATGTAGGGGCGATAGTCTCTTGCCCCGACTGAGCAAGGATTCGTCGTAGGGAAAGACGACGGAGTAGTTTTTAGAGAATTTATCTGCCGACTTGTTCAGCACCCACCCCTGGTCTCTGGTCATACCTGGGTTAAACCTTTTTGTTCAGGTGGAAGAATGAGAAATCTAAATTAGGTTGTAGTCTGCGATGCTAAACGAAAATTTTGGGGAAAAATCTGTTGTCGGGGAATAAGGGGTCAACTAAGTACTTCAAATTGTGACAAACAACAAATTAGCCTTTTGTATGAGTAGGGTATCTGTTTGTATGAGTAGGGTATCTGTTTATATGAGTAGGGTATCTGTTTGTATGAGTAGGGTATCTGTTTGTATGAGTAGAGTATCTGTTTGTATGAGTAGGATATCTGTTTTCTGGTATAGTTTTGAGATATCAGTAGCCCCTCAATTCGGTGACAACATGTTTGTTTACATTCTAGGTATTTTGATGGACTTACACCTGACATTATACATATGACCCAGTAAGACTCCATCGTTGGTTGTACAATAATCTAAAACATATAAACACATAAAACACATAAAACACATAAAACCTGACATATGACCCAGTATAGACTCCATCGTTTGTTGTACAATAATCTAAAATATATACAGTACTTATTCTAACACATACAGTTCATTACCTGCGAACATCATATGCAAACATGTCTAAGGTGGGTCTTCCTTCCACCACCCAATGGGCCATCTGCTGTCCACATCCACCACTCATTTGCATCCCATGGCTATTGAACCCGGTGCAGTGGTAGAACCCTTGAACATTCGCGTCTTCTCCTGCAGATTTCACATTTACATAAAGGAAGATAATATGTTTGGTTGAACAGAAGTGCTCTAAACTACAGGCCAATTATAGGTCCACTACCCGTATATTGAGGTATTAATGTGCATCCTGGCATATTTTGGAGGACTCAATTGCCTTATAATTCACCCACAGCAGATGATCCCTTAAATTAATTAACCCATTGACTGCTTGTATTGATTTGTGCTTCTGAATACTGAGTAACTTAAAAAGATATTATTGTTTCGGAAAAATACTACGGATTCTGATGAACAATAGCGTCTGTACTACCAGGTAACACTTTTCCAAGTAGTGTTGTTAATCAGTATACATCAGGAGTAACTCCAATGGCGAACAAAAGGTAAAATTTCTCATTTTAGAATAGAATAAAATAAAAATTATATTAACAGATTAAATGGAATAATTCCTTACCTACACGAAATATTGTTTTACATTAAACTACGAGACTGGATTCGGCATTTTCTATAATACTGAATTACTTTGTTTATGACATTGAATTGCCATCCTTTATGATAGTGAGCTATTTTCCTCTATAATACTGATTACTTTTCACTATGATCCGATGCGAATTACCATACTCTATGATAAATAAATTCATGTTTTGAAAGTAATGTTGAAGTTGCATGATCGTCTTTATCCATTATACGTTAAGGGAAAAAGTAAACATGGATGGAGTTAGAGTGTTCCAGAGTTGACCTGTTGAGTGAGATTCCATGGCTAGTGCATTCTCTCCTGAGGAAAGGAAGCATACATTGAGAAAATTCCAAAGAGTAATGACCAGTATGGTACATAACAGAGAGTGAAGCAGCTTTGTAGCAAATAATGTGTAATTTTATTTTACGAGTACTCATGATAAGTATTACTGGGATGAATATCTCGTCCATGATTACTTTTGTAACCATTTACTACAATGGCCGCTGGTGAAAATTTCCAATGTTCATACGAGTATTCTCATCGATATTATTGTATTAATAGTTAAAGTTTCCCTGCTAGATAACCGATACTATAACTTTACTTTTCCCCTGAAGAACTTGTAGCACCGATCATGGGGAGTTTGCAGGATCAAACCCTTGAAAAAGAAAGGCAAAACCAGTTACATTTGGCATCCCTACGAAACCTTACCAAGGACTGGCTTGTTGTCGGGTGTGAAGGATTCTGGGCCATGCACCGTGGACTTAATGCCAGCAGACTCGATGGCAGGAACGGCCTTCACCGCCTTCTCCAGAAACCCTGAGAAATGTTCCCAGTCCGGCTCGTACATCCCGAAGTGGAAGTCTGGACTCGGCTGCACGTACAGAGGAAGGATACCGTGACTAATCTCCTTATCTTTTACGACGTTTTTTTATACCCTTTATTTACCCTACTAACACTCAAATCAATACCTCTCCATTTTCTCTACTCTTCCTTACTCGTGTCCTTATAACCCTGTCAACACTCACACCATTGGCCCTCCCTGTTCTCTCACTTGCTTCACCCGTTCTCTTATACCCTTACTTTACCCTGTCAATCCCCATAACATTACCCCTCTCTTTTTTCTGCCGTGGCTCTATGTCTCACCCGTTGACTTATTTACCTTGTCAATAGGGATGGGATTAGTTTCGAAGCCGCCTATCACCAGGCTGTCCCCCTGAGGCTTGTAGTAGCAGCTAGCACTATAGTTCCTGGTAATGGGCACTACTACTCCCTCCAGCCCTGCTATACTCCCCGTCGCCACATACCAGTGCTTGAACACCTGTTGAGGCACATGCACACCCACCAGTCCGCAGATGTCGTTCGCCCATGCACCTGTATGTTGTCAGATGATTTTAATTGGATTGCTTAATTAACAGTACTAAATAGTGTATTCCTTAACGTGTGGATTGACCGTACTGGCAGCATATATTATGGCAATAAGAGACATTAGTGTCTAGATACATACCAACGAGCTTAATGAAAAACTAAAGAAAAACATAACAAGCAAAGTAATTTTTAGCAATGAGATGCAAGTTGCAACATAATGCGCCGTAACTAGATAAAACTGTTTATCAATGTGAATGTATAGCTGTATGTGCCTAATCAATTATAACTTAAACTGACCAGTGGCGTTGATTACAGCTGAAGTCTTAATGTTTCCTCGTTGTGTGTGTACCTCCGTCACCTTCCTACCGCCTAGCAACGTCTCCTGTGTATTAATGGCAGTCACACGACAGTCCTCAGCCACCTTCGCCCCCGCCTTTATTGCTGCCCTTGTCAAAGCCTCACATATACCGGCTGGCTCCATGCTACCTGTGGGAGTGATTGGTCCTATACACTTTTGACAACTATTATAGTTTCTCCTTGAATAAATATTGTTGGCTTTGAAACATATATATATATATATATATATATATATATATATATATATATATATATATATATATATATATATATATATATATATATATATATATATATATATATATATATATATATATATATACTGGTATGTGTTATTGTGAATCAGGAGAAGGGAAGGAAGTTTGTCTGGTAACTAACTAACTGTAGCACATACCACATCGAGGGCTATAGAGTGCGTTGGCTATTTGTGTGGTGTCCAGCAGGGGATGAATCTTCTTCACCTCACTGGGGCCAACTATGTAACACTCCAAACCGAAATTCCTACCAAAGGTGGCCATTCGTTCTAACTCGGCCTGGCGTGCTTCCGGATGGTCCTGCCGAAGGGGAGGGCTGGGTAAGTTGATTATCAATATTATTATATGCTGATTTTGCAGGATAATTATAGTAGTAGTAGTAGTAGTAGTAGTAGTAGTTGTAGTAGTAGTAGTAGTAGTAGTAGTAGTAGTAGTAGTAGTAGTAGTAGTAGTAGTAGTAGTAGTAGTAGTAGTAGTAGTAGTAGTAGTAATTGAAATAGGATTAGTAGACAAATTTAATAAACAACATAATTTCAGAAGGAGCCTATACTGACAACTATGCTCTGCTGTTGCTTCAGATCAAATGCAGTAGCGAAACGAGGCCCAGGAATTAAAGCTGATTCTGAAAAGGGGATTGTCTTATTGTAACTCGCCTCATGGGTAGAGATCAAGAGACTGCCATTGGTTCGCAAGCCTGGGTTTACACCGGTCTCTTCCTCCAGTGTGGTCAAGAGTTGGTACGTCCTCCCATACAGTTGGAAGTCCACTTCGGTCCGTGTTAAGCGGTTCATTAATCCAGCCGTGTGCCATGTCGTACCTGCAGGTGACGTGATGGTGGTGATGGAAGCTCTATATATATTGTACAACTAATGGGATACATAATTTCTGACCAGAGTGTGAGGAGCAGAAAGCTTCGAATCGCCTGGTATTGCTTATTTCCCCACCCAGTACACATATAGAGGCTGAGTTCGAATGCAGGGTATGTGTGTGTGTGTGTTGCCTGCCTTTCATCTCTGGTCAGAAATTATGTATCACGAGTGTACAACTAATGGGATACATGATGATGCTGGGAGGTGAGAAGAGACTATAAGGTTTACATAATGATAAAAGGGAAATGGATGATGATGATGATGATAAAGTACAAGAAGTATATTTATTTAGTGGTTTGAATACTAAGAAAGCTTATTTCAACGTTGTGGCCCAGAGTTATGATGTTGAGAAGAGAAGTATCCAGTGAAGGAGTGGCGAGTTCCATGTAAACATAACAGAACAGATCTGATCGGTGGGAATGAATTACTCTACTTTATAAACTATATGTTATTGTTATCACTTCTTAATACGATTATTACAACTACTATTACATAAACTATTATTGGCTGCTATTACTCACCTGACGTCAGTTTATGTGCCTCCAGTAGAATAGCGTTGGTGACTCCCAGCTTGGTGAGGTGATAGAGACAACTACACCCTGCCACACCACCACCTATCACCACCACGTCCACCTCCCCTGCCAACTCACCCTATAAGCCGACACCAACAAAGTTAACAATAGTGATAATATCGTCTTACCCTGCCAGCTGCCACTAATACGCCCACCTCCCCTGCCAACTCACCCTACAGGCCAATGCAAGCATAGATAACAATACTCATATATTACCCTGCCAACATGTAGTACTTTTATCATTACTAGTGCCACTTCATGCTGTGATTTGAGGTTCCCTTGTCACCTTGGTTTACTGACGTGGCACGATAAGTAAACGTAAGAATTTTGACTCGATTTCATTTATTTTATATCTAAAATACCTATGTATTATACTACACGTGTAGCATGTTTCATAAAGTTTGCTAAAACCAAAAAGTGTCGAAATAATGACATCAGTAACAGATTTGTTTAAAAGAAAGCATCACCAGTTTTCTTATTTTAAGTTATTTATGTACGTACCTTACTTCTTCCTAAACTCTCCCGACCTTGAACTCACGGGTACCAGTACCAATTTAAAAGATGAGCAGAGATAACAACCACACAAACACACATTTATCTGTTTACTATCTCGATAAAATCATACGGCTGTGTGTATATTTATTAATGTTGCCAAACGTGTAATGAGGAGGGATGTGGGATGTACTGTACACTACAATATGAGGAGGGATGTACTGTACACTACAATATGAGGAGGGATGTACTGTACACTACAATATGAGGAGGGATGTACTGTACACTACAATATGAGGAGGGATGTACTGTACACTACCATAGAAAATACTTCATACAGTCCTTAAAGTTCGTATGAATTATTCTATACTTTCCTCTTCAGCTTAGTAATGAACTCATTTAATAACATCCTTTAGGTATTATAAACTATAATCCTTCTAACAATATAATATATATATATATATATATATATATATATATATATATATATATATATATATATATATATATATATATATATATATATATATATATATATATGATGTGTATGTGTGTGTAGTAAAGTATAGGCCTATACATTCTGTGCCTATAAAATTATATAGGATACTAGGGAACTCAGAAGTTAATTTCGTCTAGTTATTTATTGTTGTTTGATAATTGTAAGGCCTACACAGATTTATGATAATAATGCTGATGCTGTCTGCGTATCATTATGGCTTTGTAGATCCGGACAGACTGACCTTGGTGTTGGAGATGTTTGGCATGGAGGTGGAGGAGTGGAGGTAGAGGCGAGACAGAGGTGTCCGCCTCTTTTGAATCCCTCCAAAAGACATCCACGCTGCCCTTCCTCGTAGCATCTGTATATGAAGTAGATATCCCCGCTATACATTCACTTAATAATGAAGTAATACATGGATGACATTTTTGGAGACAAAGCACACCACTTATATTGAGGCAAATTTTCTTGACAAAATTTGGTGGAATCAGTAGCCTTCATAATCTTAGCATATACTTACTGTCTTTTACGAGATAGTTCCTTGTTGGGGAATTACAGAGCTACTTACTCCTACAAACTATGCAGGAAACAGACTTATTCAATGTATACAAAAGAGTTTTGTTTTGTAGCACAGTTTGGAGGTAATTGTAAGCCTCCATAATTTATCGCCCCATATAGAATAGCTTAGTGACACTTTATTATTGCCAGAATCAGGATGTATTCATATGATTTATCTTTACTGAATCACCACATCAATTGATGACAAATATTATATGAACTTATTTCGATCAAGCACTTTAGTAAGTATGGCACTGTCCTTTAGAAAATTGCAGTGTCTTATTGTATACTGTAATATATGGCACTAAATATAATGGTGATGTATGTACAGTTACATCCAAAAGTCGGGCCCATTTCTCTCTCCCAGGTGTGACTAAAAAACAATAACGAGTAGTAACACATAAACCTATTTCTGTCAATTAATGTTTCAGATTTTGGCCTTGACTACATAGTTTCTGATCACAGGCAGTTCATGGAAATATTGATCTTTACACAGCCTTGCTTTCCGTTATCCATTTACTCTTCAATACTTTTATGCTAAATATAACGTACCTTGAATTTTATACAGTAAAAATTCACTTCTTGAAAATTTCTCGCTGTAGGTTACATGTACCAAACTTTATAACATATACTGTATAAGCACAGCAGTTTCAAATTCCAAGGTCTTGAATTTGAGATGGTTGATCGCGGCACAATAATTATTTACCCAACCAGGGCTTGTTACTAACTGTACCTACTATGTAGGTTACTAGCTGTACCAACTCACTACCATGGCCAAGGCCGTAGTTGTGTTACACATATTATCAGTTGTGTCCAGTAACACACCACTCTCATAGGTCCTAATTTAAACTTTGAGCTTCTCTGGTCGATAGAATCCTTTCTTGTTTTCAGATGTGGTCGTATAGTTATGACAAAGTTTGGTGCTGGTTTTCCCGTACACCAACCATTCTTACAAACAATAGAAAATTATGCACTTTTTCTCCTTGAAAATATATGGTAAATTGGCAACTCGGAGCATTGTTGTCACCTCCATTCTATCTAACAGTATGGATATGAATGTACAGTCGGCAAAAAAAGTTTCGTTACCACCCCTACGTTAATTTTAACATCGGTAAGCGGGGTAGGATTGGTACCCCGCTGACTGGGCAACATCAGGTGCCTTGTGTCATCCGAGACGATAATACTCGGGCCGCCCAGTGACAATCTTTTTATATCAAAAGTTTAGCTGATTTTATATTAAATTTTGAGTATTCAAGAACTCTTACTATTTATCTATTTATTAATAAGCATAAAGAAATACGTTTGAATATATTAGGACAAGAATAACCTTGAAATATCCAGAAAAAACAGCACTGGGTGAAACAGAAACTATGTCATCTCCACTTGCTTGTCCATGAGGCACAGAGGGACACGGAGGCCGGAGGGTGACGGAGGTATTTAAGACACTCGCGACACACCTGACATGCCAGTCAGATGTACCAATATTACATCACGCTGTTAAAAGGATGGTAACGAAACTTTTTTGCCAACTGTACAGTACACAATGACCCTACAGACAACTACTCACTATTCAAAACAATAACATCATCCTCTTCGTCTAGAATGGCCTAGGGAGTAAGGTGATGTGGGGACAAACATAATCAGTCCTATTTTTATCGTTTCTATAATCATGTCCTTGACTGCAGTAAAGAAAATAATACAAAATTTGTGATAATGACTTTTTATTAACATTTACAAATACATCTCAGAGATAAGTAAACAAGTCCAGCTATATGATACAAATGGAAAATAAGTTAACCTCTTCCCATTTAAATATCACAAACATGTATATATACACATTATTTATACATCATCACACTACATGCAACTCCGGCAGGTGTAACAAGATAACTGATTGACAGTCTTCTGAACCCATCTAACCCGCCACGAGGTGCTGAGTGTCACGTCGGCTCCACAGATATGTTACACAATGAACGGGTCTTGTTTCCATTCCTATATATGGCTTAATTAAGTGAGGATTTCAAAGAGTCAAAGCTTAGATATTATTTTCTGGAATGCGGTTCTGTCATCAATTCCAGATGTGATGACATTTGGAAACCCTCAATTTACAGAAGCAATATTATTAATCTGCATTTCAATTATGATATATATATAGAGAGAGAATAATTTACAGTAAGGAAAGGTATATTTAAGGATGGTAAATTTTCTGTCAGTGAGATGAGAGGCGACTAATTCCTCCAAAGTAGTTGTGCCATATACCAACAATACTCTTCTTTACTTAGAGTGGTTTGGTAATTACAGTATCTCGACAGTATCTTATCTCCTTCTTTGGGGGATATGGAGAGGTACTGTTTCTCCCAAGCTGTACAACAAGACAGATTCCTAATTCCATACATGAGGGATATAGTCTTTGTTTCCTGGTACAGTTTAGAGGAATTAGTGGCCCTACTATATAATTCGCCCACTACAGAATATATCCTTAATAGAAACCTTCCCACTATTCGTTTATTATTTGTTTTTTCACAATTATAGCAAATTAATCATACAACATAATTATTATCATGATGAAACAAGTGACAATTAGCAGAGGACCTGAGGTTGACTATACATTTACCTACACTGTTCATCCATTAATCCCATTCCTAACCTCGTGACGATTGGACGTGTAGAGAAGACTTGTTCCTCAATCACTGTATACTACTGACCACAGTCACTGACTATGAGAGCCTCACTATATATCCAGGTGGCTTTCTTGGGTGTTGGAAATTCGTTATAATCAATCTTTGTGCATTAGAAAAGCATATCTTGGGAGTAAATAATTTCCTTCATAACTTTTGTATTATGCTACTAAAGAAAGAGTGTATTTAATTAGATATCAAGTAATGTAAACTACACTTGCACACATCAAGTGTCAGAGAAACAGAGGCAATGCAAACTACTTCCTTGCAAAGCTCAGTGTTTACCTGTAATGTCGTGTACATATTATATATCCCATACAACTTAGACTGTTACTTTTCAATGTCTTCGATGATCATGAAAACATCGCATCATTGTCCATATCCATATTAATGAAAAGTATAATTCACTACATGGATATTCGAAGATGTTTGGGGTTTACTAGAAGATTTCATTGTGGTTTGGGGACACCCAATACAAAAGTAATTACAATTCACTTTCCCTTTAAATTCAGAATTAAGGAGCACTTAATAACTCTTCATTCTCAAACTTTAATATACACGAGGTGCACTTGTTCCTTCCCACATCCCAGCAATCACTTCTATTACTGATCACTGGTTACGGCGAACATTTTCTCACAGCGATTTTCAGTCCGACGGTTTCCGCTTTTCCTCTTCAACCACTTTTTACAGCGACTATTCTTCTCGGCGACAGACTTTTACAGCGACCACTTCCTGAGCGCTGCATTGCCGTACTTGTTCCAGTCTTCCCTCGTAATCCTGGACTGAGCAAAGGCAGGGGACTCAGCCAGGACACAGGCGCCAATGTAAGCAGCGTGATAACGGTAGGGAGATGCGTGAACCTAAAAACCAAACATTACGCACATTATAATATAAACTCGTTATGCAGTTATGAAGAGGGTAAGGACCAGGTTAGAAATGGATTTATTACAAAACTAGTGACATTAAAAGTCAACTGGAGATGTAAGGATTATATTTTATTCAAACTTCTGCAAGTGTGAATCCCAACATTATGGACGTACTAATTGCTTTAAGTATCAGATGGAGATGTGAGGAGTATAATATATGTACTCAATTTTACATGGAAGATGAGGACTCTGATATATATATACTCAAATTTTCTATAGAGACAACGAGAACTATAAGTGTACTACAAAATTCTGTTAGGTTCATGTGGACTTTGTGCACTTAAATTTTGTAGTAAACGTGTATAGATGAGCCTGTGTCCTTCTCACCTTTGGTCTAATGGCAGGTGGGGTGAGGTTGTCCAGCTCTGTAGTGAGTCGGTCCACCAGGCCAGGCATCTGAGTCACACCGCCGGCCAGGAAGATGCTGCGACTCATCTCCTTACGAATGTCCATGCTGCACTCCTGTTAGTGGGAAAACACATGTCATTATAAGGGGGTCGTGTTATCTCTAGGAAACAGAGGGCTATTAATTCCTCCAAACTATGTTAAGGTGGTAATTCTTTTTTGGTACAATGGAGTGCTTTGATTCCTCCAAAGTATGCCAGGAAACGGGACCAGAAGAGCAACAAATAATGGTGTTATGTTGCTTGGAATAGTTTGGAGGATTCAGCTGCTCTAGAGTTTCCAAACCAAAACTCGTCCATTGGCTATTTTGAGGACAAGGGACAAAGTGATAGAGGTGGGGCATGAAGCGAGAAGGATTATCAGTGTAAGAAAACATTAAACTTCTCACCATGATGGCTTTGTGCACCAGCTTGTGGATACCGGGGTGGTCCAGGCCCCAGGCGTCAGGGTTGAACAGGCCTTCCGTCGCTTGGAAACGACCAAAGTCGAGTGATATTGATCTGAAAAGAGTTGCTTCCATTAAATCCTGCAATGTGGGAAGATGTATTAAAAAAATAAGAATATATAACAAATATAATAACAATAAGAAACTGCAACACTCGCCAAGGTACTCAATCTCAGTGACCCTTTTTTTCTTCTTCTTTCAATAGCCAAAGTTATAATGTACTCACATTCTTTCATTTTACATAACTGATCAATTTTGAAACACTTTACCGTCATCCGCCTTTCCCCTTTACTGTGACTTATGCTACTTCAAGTGCATTGTGGGTCGTCATCTCGTATGAAATAGGGCATGATTTTGGACCTCTCTCACTTTTTATTTCTCAAGAGGCGACACTCTGTTGTATTTTGCTTTTAGTCTTTACCTTTCCCAAAATAGAATAAAAAAAAATGTTATCACCACTCTTGACTTCCCACTATACCTCCAGATCCTTATACTCACTCAAAAGGACAGTCTTTGCTGAAGTACTCGGCTAGTGACACACTTTTTTCATAGTTTTCTGAGTTGGTAGTACAGCGGGCCTTCTCTGTGTTGTAGTGATGGGCACAGTAGCAGATGTTCTCCAGCACCTGCAAACAACAACAAGAATATAAAATCTCAGTTTCTTCTTTGCAGTACACAGTTGATAGCTTTTGCAGTTAAGAAGCTAAAGCCAAACGATTATTCTTGTAGAAAGAAACACTTTGCTCTAAATCATTATGGCTCAGATATGTCTTACCTACGGTTGAAATACTCTAACACTGCCCTTCCATATCAATATTAATACAAATGTTAAGATTTCATTAATATAATTTGTATCATCATCTTCAAGTGTATATCATAATCTCCTACATTCCAATCCCAATATTTTTCTCAATACAAAAACAGAAGACATTTCTTACATGTCTGATGATGTAACTCTCCACTTCGTTAATAAGGGAGACGTTGCGCATGTATAGGAACTGTCGCAGGTGGTCCATGATGCGGTAGCCGCCGTAGGGAACTCTGGAGACTCCACCATCCACGATGTAACCTGAAGGACAATATCGTTGTTATAATTTATCCACGTAACATTCAGGTGTGACAATGAATAACATACTTTAATATATTTTTTATACTATAATAAGTGAGTGGCGTAGATTGATAGACTTGAAGATACCCATAATTACCTCTTTTTCCCTGCTTACCCTCTCTTTCAATTCACACCCTCATCTTCACCACTATTAAATTTTTATCTTTATCTTTGTATCTACCGTACCATAAATTGTTTATTCCGCCCATCTCTGCCGCATGTGTATTCCACCCGGTATATGATATCTTTCTTTTATCCACCAAACCCACGCATCTCTTTCTACCGCACGTATATTCCAACTATAAGTATATATCACTCACCGTCAATCACAGGCACAATGTCCATCCTCTCGCCGACATCCACAACGATGCCTGAGGTGGCGTTGTAAGCATAAAGTGCCAGGATGGACTGGTGGGTCAAGTTGACGGACCTGACGCCGTGCTTGTCAAAAAGAAGGCGCAGGAGCTCGGCCTGAGTGTTGGTGTTGAGGACTCGAGGGACGGATAACTGGAGGTTGTAGTTCTTTGGGTCTACCTTCAGGTCGGCAAAAGTCTTCTGTAGGAGACTTGAGACAGAGCTCAGGTCGACAGAATACTGCAGAGAAGGAAGCAAACTGTTAGTTCTTAATTCCTAATTCATTTATAGAGGAGAACTTTTGGGAAAACATTTGGTGGTCTTCAATGAGGAACTGCTCGTAAAATGAAGTGATGAATACAAGTATAAATATATTAGTGATATATCAAGAGATCCCTACATAGGAGTAAAGGAGGTAGTATAATGTTGATATATCAAGAGCAACTGATTCCTCCAGACTATTTCAAGCAACATACCATCATTAATTGTGTCAATCTGGTCCTGTTTCATGGTATACTTTGGAGGAATCCAGGCTCTCTAAATTACCAAAAATGTATTGCCCCCATAATGAGGAATGTGGTTACCTTCGATATCTTATGTGAAGGTCTGATAGGGAAGGTCACAGTGGAGGTTGACCTGACATCGGGGGCGAGGGCGTCAAAACCCCACACCTGCCGCCGCCCCTCCCTGCTGTTGGCCACTACCGATGGCATGAACAACTGGGGTAGAGTCGCTGGAAAAAAATGCAATAATAGTTAAACGATTGGAGAGCTGTGTAAACATTGTAAACATTCATATTACGAGTAAGTCTGGAAAATGATTAGTAATGGAAACGCTAATGGAAATAAAAATACGAGAAGAAGAGCAATAATACGTGAACAACTGCAATAAATTTGTAATAATTAAAAATACAAATAAGAAATACGACAGTTCAACATGTGAGTAAATTTGTAAAGGTTTGGGCAACTGCGGAAAGTTTGTAGAAAATCAAACTTAAGTGAACAGTATCGGACATGAACGGTTTTGGAAGCGTTAATAAAATCAAATTGAAATTCATTACGTTCATTAGAATTACGACTTGTTTTGAAGGTGTACTGCATAAATGCTTTATTGGATGAAAATTTATTTATGTTTGTATATAACACTTGATTCCGTAATCCAACAATCTAGACGAATTGCTTATTAAAATACACACGGGTGAGGTGCAAGAGTTACCTTGAGATGCGAGAACTCCGGCCCTGATGGAGGAGGAGCCTATGTCGATGACGAGTGTGTCTCTGAGGAGTGTGGGGTTGGTTGGGATTGGCCACGGCTGCACATACTGGCTGGCAAAGTCCTCAACCGTGTGTGTCTCCAACGCCCGTCGCCACCGCTCTGCCTCCTGCCGTGAGCTGCACCGCACCACCACGTAGTGTCCCTTCTGCAGGAGTAAACACAATATCAGTAGCTGTTCCTGGGGAGAACTATGGCACTGTACAGCTACTACATCATGACTTGTTGCACAGAGGAAATGAGATATTTGTTTCAGATGTCATGTATTTTGTTTATCTGTATGCAAATATGTATGTTAGTAGGAAGCATCAGAATTGAATAGAGGTATAATCTGTACATTAGCAGATGAAGTACACCAGTCATTTATGAAAATATTACTGATAGGAATGCAATATCAGCCAAAGAAAATGAAATGATGTAGCAAGCATCATTGTCAAGCAACACAAGTAACCTAGAAGCATTGAGTTAAGGTAATAAACTTCTCATCTCTGACCTGACTATGTACTCAAAGGCTTGACCAAAAGCCCATGTGACTCACCCCATCATCAATGCCGAGCATGGATGAAGCTTTAGTGTCGCGGCTCTGTGCATGGCAGCGGCGGACAAGAGCAACGAGACAGGGACGAAACAAAGGTTTGGTTAGTTGGTGGATGGGTTAGACATGTCCAGGATACAATAATCTCAGCCGTGTTCCAAGTTCTGTACAGCCGTGAGACGCAAATCCATATTATTTTGTCATTCTGGCAGGTATTGAAACTCTACCAACTTAATGCTTTAAGTTTCCGTGACAATGTTTGTGATATTCTTTTTCATAGCCAATCAGGCTTCTCTTGCGACTGAGAGTTACTATATTTAGTCAAACTATCATAAGTAATTTGCACTTTTTTATTGAGAGTGGGCAGGGAATTGTAGCTCGGCTCAAGGCTGTACCTTTAGATAGGCCTATAGGAACCCAAAATGAAAGTAGTGTTGGACAAGGAATATGACTGTCAGAGTAAAGATAAACACCAGATAACGAGTTCCTGTATGTTGTTGGAGATGACTGTCCCAAGTTGAACTTATTAAAGGGAGAATCTTTTGTTAGTGAATTGGGTGGCTACTGATTCCTCGAAACTATGCCAGGAAACAGGTGACATCAGTATCATTCAGAAGGGAAAGAACAGCTTCGTGGCATAGTTTACAGATCTCAGTAACCCTCCAATTTACTGTCCAGAGAGGTTCCCCTTAAGGTGGTGTCAAAAGAGATGCTTTCATATACAGGTTTGTTTAGAATTTTAGTTTTGGTGAGATTTAGAAGAGTTACCTTGTATTTTGCCAACACAAACTTTTCATAGACCTCCATACATTATCGATATCAGGTAAAAATATTATGCATGCTCTTGTGAAGTGGCCACTAAAACTCGTTTGACACAACCTTCAGAACAAGACATTACATTAACAACAAAGAAAACAAATGCAGCAACAATATGACATGCAGACAAACACAACTGGTATAAGTTACAAGGACAAGAAGCATGGTTAGTACACGGACTCCATCAGTTATATTATATTAGTACTCAGCATTCTTATATTTCTGGTTAATACGATGATATTCCTTTATTTTTGCATAAGTATTATTAAGGTAGGGGGCAACATGACGAGCACACTATATATACTAAAAAGGATGAGTTGTCTATTGGGTGATGATGCTCTTCCAATTCTCATCTTTACAGCTTTATTCCTCCCGACCCCAGCCCTCACCAAACATAAGATAGATTGTTCCTACTATATCCTTCTATATCCTTCATTAATGGGAGATAACTACTAAAATAATGTCCCACTGTTGACTATAATGTACTGCACATTCTTCTTCTTTTTCATTTCCCTCTCTGACTTGTGTTATATTTCACATAATTATATTTTTAGGTTACTCCAAAATAGGTCAGGACACAGAACCACATTTATGAAACTAGTGGTGATCTGTCGCCAGGAGTTCTAAAGATGAATGAATAATTTGCTCCAGATTGACCCACATTGTATTACCCTCCTTCCCTTAATCTAGTGTGTGCCATTTGTTGAATTGAATTGAATATGGTTTTCTGAATAATTATATGCTCTCTGAAGGTGTAGAGAAGGGTTAGAGAAGTTTGGTGTCTTACCCCGTCATCCACTCCGACCATGTTAGGTTCCATGCTCTCCACTCGGCCTCCCATCAGCGTCATCTTCATGCTTGGCTTCTCAGTTTGGTTTCCCTGGAAAAGGAGCGTGTGTATGAGTACTGCCTCCGAAAGATAATGAATAAAGAATACCAATGAAAATTCGATGAAAGTGTCGTATAGAATTAACGCCGTTATCATACAAGTGATTGAATATGTGCACTATTGTATGTTGAAGAAATAACCTGGATTCTAATTTACAATATTTGTTAAATAAGATTATCAAGGCCTTTTCAATATTTTTTTTGGATTTGTCTCGGCATAATCAAATATTGAATCACACAGGTTACTGAAGGCTGATGGTCATAACACATAATTTAATCTTGTTTGTGCAGTGTTACCTGGTAATAGTAAAGGATGCCGTCCTTGGCCACGAAGTACCGACGCTTCCAGGCATTCCAGAAGGTGGCTTTCTTGCGACCAGAGGGCAGCTTCTCCAAGTACCCCTCTATGTTGATGTAGGTGGTACCCTGTGTCTGCATCCGGGGAGCCTCAGGGATGTAGTACAGGCGCTTAAGGAGTGGACGCTACGGAACAAGATGTATAAAGGTCAAGTCAAGGATTATGTTTATTCGAGGATAATAATTTCTGGACTGTTCTGATACCCATAATATAAATACCACGAATATGAAAAATGCAGAAAGAAATGATGATCTGCTCAGAAATTGTGGCAGCATAAAACATTTCACATAATGATTCCTATGTCAGACAAGCACTTAATAGGAGAGAGAAAGAGAGAATGCTCACCGGGTTCCATCCTGACGTTGAGGGCGGTTTACTCATGAGGTCCCTGAGCTCTTGGTCCACCATCTTGAACTGGTTATAGATGGGCTCAACCGGTTCATCGGGATCGACTGGCCTTGTGTTGTCTGCTGGGGCATTGGACAAAAGGTTCTCGACTGAGGCGCTGGGAGAACTCAGACTGTTTGTGCTGCTGGTCTTCTCTAATGTGGAGCTGGCCAGGGAGGACACAGAGCTGGAGGTCTTTCTACTCTGACCGAGGTTGTTGCCGTTACTGTTACTGACACTGTTGTTGGAGGTTGTGGTGATCGTCGGCGCACCGCTAGAACCATTAATTCCGTTGGAGCTGTTAATACTGTTGGAGCCATTGCTGGTGATGATGTTACCGTTCGTCTCGGGTTTGTTATTGTTGGTCTTCCCAGCCTCGAACTGGCTCCTAAGGGCTTTGACGGAGGGCAGGAACTTCTTGACTTTGGCTGGGCTGGTTAGGGTGTCATTGTTGTTGTTGCTGGTCGTGGTGCCTCCTGAGGTGCCCCAGTTCTTGATGTCAACCTGGGAAGAGAAGAATATAAGGCCATGATGAAAGTCCTGACAATACTTAAAGTTCCGTTGCATGTACACACCGACGTCACAGCTTTTACAACTTTATCATAACGAACAATGGACACTGCCGTTCTAAGCTGACCGCACCTTTAACCGACTGACTGGCTGACGGGAGATTGAGAGACACAAAATATAATACACGTTCGTACATAATATTACTGTACTGAATATGTGATACGTGAACAGCAACACGTTACTGCTGACACTTGCCTGACAACACTGACTGAGTTATTGGCTGGCTGACTGGCTGGATTAAACGCCACTTCCAAAGAGGAGAATACTGAGTGGGTGGTGTGAGAGTCAAGGGTCGGGGGCCAAAAAGGAAACTCATCATGATGCTGTCACATTATTATTCATGTAATACATTTTCTTCTATGGAAGGAAGGGGGTTTGAACATGGAATTTCTAAATGTTGCAAACCGTATATTATATTATGTTTTCCCCGATTTTCTGTGATAGAAAATAATAGAAACTTCCCTTAATGATGATTGTCATCTCAATTTGGTTTGGTCGTTTCAGAGGTGTGATAAAGAATTATTTGTTTGTATATAAAATTGGGTCTTCTCTTTGAGGAATGGCAATTTCAGAAGTAAGGTAAATTAATGATAATAAACAAATATCGAATAGTATATTTTTGGTTAAGTTTCAGGGCGATTGAGTTCTTCAAAAAAAATTGTAAATCAAATGTCCTCCTCATATGGGAATTTTCCTGGCACAGTTAGGAGGCATTAGTAACCCTATAATTATACACTATGACCACAAGAGATGATGCCCTTAATAAAGTGTTGTGTTGTGTACCTTGTTCGCTGCAGCCATCATGTTCCTCTGCCGCTGTCTGACGGTCTCTGGATACACCTCGACACAGCGGTCCTTCTGTGTGCGGTCTTCCTCCCTCTTGTGCTTGTTGTTGTGGCGTTCCTTCTCAGAGTCCACGGGCGGCCCAGGGGAAGGTGTGTCTGCAAGAAAAGAAAACACCTCGTTACTCAGTTGGTATTATAGATTTTCTGGGGGACATTACAGTATAGTAAGTAATCTTTGAGGACTGGACATATTTTGCCACAAACTCGTACAGGGAATAATGCAACTGCTCAGATCCAGATAGACATAATCCCTGGACATATATCACTATCAAATAATAATAAATGTCATGTTCTTCCTATGTTAATCTTTTGCGCACCTATCTATGAACAGACAATTCATAATACCTCCACAACAGTAGCATGGAGCCCCCTTCAGTATACCATTGTTCTCAGTATCAACCAACGATAAGGAGATCTTGCATCATAAGTTACATTCAGCCACTGACTCATTAATTTTCCCCATACTCGCAGCTGAATTATATTGTTTTTATTTATTACGAAGTTCCAAGCATCCAAATCATAGATAAAATACATTTCATCGGTTGTGTAAATTGCTAAGTGGTCATTTGTCTATGGGGTTCAAGTCTAACACGGATGACTGAGTTTTCTTAATATACCTACAACTATCAGAGAACTTCGTAATTGAAAGCATGTATTGCCCTCTAGTTCCTCCTCTACCCCCTCATGTAAAATCACCAACACGACCACCTACTCATATCCCCTATCACACTCTACCACACTCCTCTTTCAATTTTTTTCCCTCCCTCTTCTGTTCTTCTCTCACTATGCCACCCGTTCGCCCAATCTAACTCCGACAGCTGTAAAACACACCTGTACTGGAGCTGTGGTTAAGTTCTTCCCTTCATCTCACCCGTACACACTATACCTATACACTGGCTGAGAATCTGTGGGGTTATTCCGAGTTGTGTAGACGTTGGTGTGTTCAATGCTAGTAGTAGTAGTAGTGGTTCTCAGAAGGACGGTGAGAACGAACGCAGAATCCCTTATCTTCAGCAATAGTTCTTTCCCGATAGTTTATCTTGACTTGTGTGAACTAAGTAATCATTACACTAATTTTTGTTTATATATTAATTAAGTCTCTCAGTGACGCCAGTACACATATACTTCGTTTGTCCTTCTTTAATTAACTTTCATTATCACTGAGGTCAGATTTATACAGTTCATAATCACAGGTATTCTTTGACTCTCGATATAATTAGTTGGAGGACGGAGGAAGCATCACACTAGCCACAGGACGGAGAAATACGTGCCAAATGGAACTCTTGGTGTGCTCGGTATGTGAGAGAGAGGAACAGTGTGTGTGTGTGTGTGTGTGTGTGTGTGTGTGTGTGTGTGTGTGTGTGTGTGTGTGTGTGTGTGTGTGTGTGTGTGTGTGTGTGTGTGTGTGTGTGTGTGTGTGTAGTATGACAGTTAAACACACACGTGCACATGATTATAGATAACAAATACAATGTAATTTAAAGTTATCAGTAAACAGGTCTCACCTCACCACCACTCTGTAATTATTAGAGTTATGTGTACACTCTCCCAGTTAATGTTTCGTACAGATGACGCTTAGTTAAATACATTTCACTATAAAAAATATATCTCAAAACTTAATAAGACCTACATGCTTTCTTTAATCAGACCGTGAAAACAAAAGATACAATACTGGAAACATGTATATAAGGGTGACTTCTGTTTTGTGTGAAATGAAAAAAGATATATTCGTTTCCTCCGAAATATGATACAAAACGGAATCTATAACCGCATCCCAAGGCAATAAGGTCTGTTTCCTGACATGGTATGGAGGAATCAGTAACCCTCCATTTCTCCCACAACCGATCACACTATGCAACCTTAATTAAGGGGGGGGAAGTTTTGTATTGGTAAATCTGGAGCAACTGAAACCTCCAAACTATTCCAAGCAACAGAACACCATTATATTTGTTCATCTGGTCCTGTTCCCTAGCATACTTTGGAGGAATCAAGGCACTCCAATGTACCAAAAACATAAAAAATAATTACCAACTTTAATTAACTCTTTTCAGCTTTGTTTACTCATTATCCAAACTACTCTTCAAACAATATAATCAATGGCTCATCACGTGGAATTTATTTGTACTATTTGGTAAAGTAAAGGAAGAGACGGTACAAAGATGCTTGCACGCACCTCATTAGTCATTCACATCACATATCATGACATTATTGGGGTCACATCACATCACATCACATTACATACCACACACTATTAGGGCCACATCACATCACATCACATACCACACACTATTAGGGCCACATCACATCACATATCACACACTATAGGGGGCACATCACATCACATCACATCACATCACATCACATAACACACATTATTGGAGCCACATCACATCACATAAATATCATGACACCATTAAAAAAACACAACACACGATATTTCCTGGCAGCCACCATATCACTCCTCACATCAACACGAATACCTACCTCACCACATCACCACCACATCACCACCACATCACCATCACCTTCGCAGCAGCATCATCAGAACCATTCCACATCAAACTACAATACTGGACACGTTTGGTATTTATTATTATTATTATTATTATTTTATTTTTTGTCCTTCGGGTGTGCCTGGGAATGCGACCCACACAGTTATGTTCTTTTCCCTACAACAACACACACAGGAGACGGACCCTTACTGCCGACCCTAGGAGAATGGTAGTGGTGGTAGTGGTGGTGGTAGTGATGGTTGAGATGTTAAGTGTTGCCTGCTCACGTGCTTACCTGCCCTCAATACCTGCCTGCCTGAAGGTCTGCCTCTCCTGCCTTCACCCTTATACTTCCTACACCCTGTCTTTCATTTCATACACCCTCATTATTCTCCTACACCCTCACCCCATTTACCACCCTAACTTTCCAACACCCTGTCCATCATACAGAACCTAACTTTCCTATATACACCCTCGCCTCATTTACACCCTAACTTTTCAACACCTTCACCTTCCTACACCCTGTCCTTCATACATCCTAACTTTCTTACACCCTCAGCCCCTTACACCCTAACTTTACAATACCCTCCTTACCTTCCTGATATATATATATATATATGGTATATATTTATATATATTCAATTACATCCTCTCTGGGACAAATAAATCTTAATATGTGTTTGCTACATTTAAATGTTTCCAGATAAATGTAAAGTTATTGTTTCATTTCCTGTTTTCGAATTGAAAGCAAAATGTCAGAATTATCTTGTCAACAACGGTGCGAGGTTATTAAGAAATGTGTTAGAATTACCTTATTGAGATGACCTGCATGGGTTCGTTTGATTTAACCTCATATAACTTTAATTTATGCAAAGCTAGAAATTATGTAATATCCCTCTCTTACTTAATGATAAAATATTGCACCCATAATGACATAATAAATACATACATACATCCTGGAGAAACATTATTTAATGTTTGTATTTTACATGGCTGTGATATATGAAAAATATTAGTATTGCGTTCCCTCCTTTAGGAAAATACTTGATAGTTTTCATATTATGTTTTTTTACACCTGTTTGTTTCCTGTCTAAATATCATATTACCTCTCCCACATCCGTCCAGGCCAGGCTCGTGATCTCTTGCGCCAGACTCCACCTGCGGGTCAAGGCGAAGGTTCAAGGCGGGTAGGTGGAGGTGTGGGAGGCCCTGTCGCTCTGCCCACGTCTGTAGCGGTACCTGGGGTCGCTCCCACTCCACCAGACCACACGACGAGGGGTCCGAGCCTTCGTCAGCTGACTCGTCGCTCGATTTACATTCATAGTCGTCGGATTTACACTCGCCTTTATCGGATTTACACTCGCTTTTATCGGATTTACACTCGCTTTCATCGGATATATTATAATACTCATCGGGTTTATTCTCGTGTGTATGCGACTTACTTTCACTTTTATCGGGTCTGTATGACGTGTCTCGAGAAAAGCGTGTTACACCTGCGATAAACCTCTCAATAAGCAGCTCAATATCTTCAGTCTGGTTTTCTTTTCTTTCGTTGGTCGTTATCTCAGTTGCTTCGGGGAGGTTATTACAACGATGCTGGTTATCAGTGGCTGGTGTCGTACTCAGTGACGGTGACGGGAGGGATGTGGTGGCATCTGACGGACTACTGGCACCGGGTCCAGATGTCATCACAGTGTCACATTCTTCGTCGTTTTCAAGGGATTTTAGGAATTTTCTGCTGCCTATTTCCCCGCCATAGTCAGTGAGGTCATCATGGGTATTATCGATTGAGTCACTGTTTTCATCACGTGAGACATCAGGATTTTTTTCTGAGGTGCACGATGCATTTTGAGTAGCCTGTTGGTCCTCAGTGCCGTTGTTCTTGTGTTTAGACTTCTTACGTCTTCTCAACGGCACGCAGGGGGTCTCCTTCCCTTCAGCACTGTCATCTCCAGCTTCTGCATTTGGATTTTTCACAGTCGACTGCTCTCCTTCATTCGATCCCAAACAAGACTTGAATATACTCTTGCTTGGTTCTCGTGTCCTTGACTCCGAGTACTTTGTTGACTCAGTGAATTCGGGTTTCTCGCCAAATATCACCTCTGACTGCTGAAAATCGTAGATCCTTTGCTTTCGGTTGAATAACTTTGAGAATTTTAACTTGTTGCCCTTTTCAGATTTGGGTGAGGAAGGACCTTTGATGAAGTTGTGTTGCAGCGTGTAATACATCCTTTCCCTCAGTGATCCAGATCTCATGAAAGTTAGAGTTTTACCTCTCCTTCCCGCTCCTGTCTTCCTCTCCTCTTCGTCCTCACCTTCAGAGAGAGTTCGTCTGCTTTGCTTGTCCCCGTGCATTATTTTAGTTAGACGAACTCCAGTGGTGTCCAGTACACTTTCGTTGTTGCCGAAGTGTAGTGGAGAGTAGGACTCATTTTCTTCAGGGTAATGAGGACGTTTTTCTACTTTCAACATTTTTTCGTCCATGTTCCAAGAGCACTCATCTTCCTTTGATTCAGTTTCGTCTTTGTGCCAAGTGAAATTCTCATTGGTTGATTCTGTTTCGTTCAGATTCTGATTACATTCTTCTTTGTTTGATTCTTTATCGTCCAGCTGTTTAGTGCTCGTCTCGTCCTTTGACCCAGATAACTCGTCCGAACGAATGAGATTCTCCTGAGCATCCCACTGTGAGGGACGACATGTTGCTGTGGAATTAGTACGTTTTACCTGCCTCCTGGCGGCCGGTTTGGGAGTTACATCCTTTGGTTTTCGTGGAAGAGAAAAAAATTGTTTCTTTTTTCTAACCGGAGCAACTGGCACCTCGCCTTGCTGACTGACTCCTGAAACATCCTCTTTAGGGACTGGTTCCTCATTTTCAAGTAGTATGTTTATTACAGGGGAGGATCTCTTTTTTCTCCGCGGAGGGAGGACGAGTGAGTTATCGTCTTGTAGTAACAAATTCCCAACTGTTGTTTCTGTGTTTTGGGTATGAAAGTTTTCGTACAGTTCCGACACATTTTTTGTTTCTACACTGTCTTCCAAATCACACTCATGTGCCTTCGAATTCTTATCATCATCATAATTTGTTCTGCTTTCTAATAATGATTCCTCGAGACTGTTGGCAAGAGGTACAGAAGTAGGACTTAGCGGCTCTTCATCCTTGTGTGCATCCAGTTCGTCCACTTTCAAATCGTATCTACCAAACGTGAGAGGAACACAGAACTCCTCATTTCTGCCACCACCGTCGCTCTCACTCAGAGTTAATTCTGCTACCTCAGTCTCAGCTCTACATATCTCCTGCACAGTCACTTCTACAGGATCCTCGATGCTCTTTCTAGGGATGTAAATGGAAATATCTTCTCTCCAGGACACATGTTTACGCCTCTCGGGTCTAGTTGGTCCGTCCACCGAATTGATTAAGTTGTTGCCATCACCGTCATTCTCATTTATCATCGTTACCACTAAATCTTCCATTGGTGTTACTTCTTGATGCTTTGCCTGATTCCGAATATGCCTTCGTGCAGGCTTTGAAGGAGGTGGATCGGATATTGAATAACACTCTATGGTTTTCAAAGAGAATGGATCTACCTCCATATCGAAACTAGAATCTTCTCTGTGTATCCTTTCCCCTCCTACAGAGTGTCTATCAGCTACACCACAATCAGATCCCTCTCCCGTTACACTGTTCTGCATGACTGGGGTGGAACATCTGTTGTCTCGAAGGTCGGCATCAAGTCCCGCCCCAAACACCACCACCATCATCTCTTCCGTCTGAGAATTACCACAGGATGTCACGGGTAAATGTTGCTGTCGCTGCTGGGAATCAATATACCCTAGTTGTTTATCACACTTATCTATGGTCATTTCTTTCGTGCTCCCAGGAACATTAGTATTGTCTTCTACATTTGTGGCATCGGTTGCATAGGAATTCTTTATTGTGGTGGCAACAGTTTGATGATTAATAGCATTATGTAGTTGATCTTTACTGTTTGCAATCATCGCTATGGTATCTTCATTATGTGCTATATTTACTCTGTTATCTATATCATTCTCAGTCAATAAGCTTTCAGTAATTACATCTACAAACCCGACTTTTCCCTCAATATTATCTGCATTCACAACCTTACTTTGTGCGCACTCATCAGTACCGGATGTATTCGTGTCATTAATTATCACGTCGTCCTTGATGTAAGTGGCCCTCAAGGACTCCATGTCACCAGTTGAAGCAGAGATGCCCTTTGTTAACTCACTGGAGATGCCCTTTGTCAAATCACTGGATGACTTTGTTATATTTACCTCTGATATTTGCCTACTCTTTTGTGCCTTACTCGTTGCTTCGTCAGTATATTTCTGTGTTGTGTTGTCGAGAGCCATTGGGCATGCCTCTCGATTCCTGTGCTGAATTTCATCGTCATCTTCGAGTACTTGTGTTTGTCTTGCATTGTAGTTTTGAAAACGGTCTTCATTTTCAGAGGTACGCTGTTCTGCTTCATGGTTTTTATTAGTTTTCTTTATTTCTACTTTAGAGGCTGTAAAAGTTTCCGTACTAGTTGAAGGGTCGATAATACTAGATGTGTTAATAGTAGAGACAGAGGTTGTAGTGTTGGTGGTGGAGGACTTTAGATGGTTAACTGTCTCGTAAGTTGTCTGTAAGTAATTCCCAATATCTTGTGGTGTTTCTGTTTGCTCTAGACTCCCAGCACTAGTTTCTACACACCCGTCCACCAGTAGAAGGTCAGGGGTTGAGTCCACAACTGTGTCACCATTTCTAACCGTTTGATCCTTCTCGTTACAGGCAAAGGTTACCTCAGTCACCCGTGGAGTTCCAACACAGGGACCGTGTGAGAAGTGTGTCTCATCGAAAATTATTGATCCTTGTAGGAGTGAAACTACTTTAGTAGCATCATGTTTAGTCTCATCTGTAAGTAAATAACTTTGCGGCTCAGAATTATTATTAAATTTATCAATTGTATCTGTGTGAATTCTTCCATCAACATTTAATGAGGTGCCTGACTCAGTGTTATCGGTTTGTTCATTATCTTCCATTGTACTGCTCTGTGGGTTGACACCGTCTGAACCACAAACCAGCACGTGTTGTTTAGAGTTATTCAGGATTACATCACATATAGTATCAGTGGTTTTACCAATGCAGTCACTGGCTGTTACACTATTGGTAGATACAGATGAACCACATGCTACCAAAAGTGCATTATCTCCTAAAAACTGTCCACTCGATTTGTTTGGTGAATTCTTATCAGGTGCTACAGAGTCATCGTTGTAGTCAGTATCACTTTGTGTAGAAATATCAGGTTTCTCAAGATCTTCTTCCTCAGCTGCTTTGATACGATTACTGATGGCTAGTTTTGTATCAGCATCCATGGACGTCATTCTTAAGGGACGTTTATATTTTCTCTTGAGGCTGTTGGCAAGAAACCCGTCTCTATACATATCCAAAGCTGTCAGTCTTGAGTTGCTCTTGAATTTGTAAGGTGGGAAGGAAGGGCGTCTATCACCATCACCACCAACACCAACACGATCAGTCAGCGACGTGCTAACACCGCCGATATCACCACCACCACTCGTTATCCCACCACCACCACCACCACCATCACTATCACCAACGGCAGTACCTTCTCCCACTGTCCCCTCACCGTCTCCACCACTACCACTACCACCACCACCACTCACTGACCCACTCTCTCTCTCGGCATCACAGAGGAATGCCAAGTCGTCTTTTGCCTGCTCCTTTTCTTCACTCGTGTTGTTGTTCTCCTGTAAGTTGTGATCACCTTCTTCAAGCGACATGCGATCGGTGCTCAGTCTGTCGCTGTTGTTTATCTCGGTGGTCATCAAGGACTCGTTATCCTCCTCGGACGACACTTCAAATTCGTATATGGTGGAGAGAATGCGCTCCCCCGTAATGTAGTCAAAGAAGGGCTCGTGACTAGAATATCCCCAAGTATCGTCCTGCATAACGAAGTCGTAATCAATGTCCTTGTGTGGAGCTCCAGCACGGGATTCTTGGTGGCCGGCCCTCGGCGTGACCTGCATGCCCAATAATTCCTCAGTCCAAGGTGACGAACTTTCATTTCCTTTTTGACCACCACCATCACCACCATCACCACCATCACTACTACCACCCGGATCTCCAGGAAGGGTAAAATTGTCTACATCATCAATATCACCGATCTCGTCAATTTTACTTCCCTCCAGGACATTCTGAGAGTTGACTGAGTTGTTGTTAGAGCTGCAAGTTTCGTACCCATCGTTGGTATTCGGGTCGTAAGTGTCCGCAGTCTTTCTTCTCCCCAGTCCGTTCTTGCCCAGTGTGGCAAAGTCAGGCTGGTTAAATGGATCAAATTCGAAGAAAGGTACATCGTCATCGTTACTCAGAGTAAAATCGATGAAAAAATCATTGGATTGGAAGTCATACCACGAGAGATCACCGTCCCAGCCCGCACAGTTTGCTGCTTCCATTTGCTGAGGATCGTCCAGTAAGCCTGTGTCCTCTTCCATGCACAGGACATCACCTCCTTGGACATCTTCCTCGTCATCTTGTTCTAGGCTGTCTGCGGGGTTCGATTCCCTCTGTTCTAGACTGTCTGTAAAACTTTGTGACTCGTCTTCATAACTAGCATCACTACCGCTGTGGCCAATTTCCTCCCCAACATTACAGGTTTCCATATTTTCTCTCACATCATCACCACTGTTGATATTGTCTTTCACATCAACGCCACTTTCATCAGCTTCCGTCACCTGGTCGCCACTTTGAACTGCTTCCCTCATGCCGTCACCTCCACAACCGATATTTGCACTCATAGCCTCACTTCTGTTGACATTTTTCTCCACGTATTGATCTCCATTATCCGACTGGTCAGATTCAGTGGCTGCCAGGTCAGATATGCCACTGTCAGTCATAATGGAGTCACACCTGTTGTTAACCTGAAAGACTGAGGGCAACTGAATGTTTCCTCTTGGAGAGCCAGGAGTCCTCACATCTGATAGTGAAACGGGACTTTTAAGAGGAGTCTGTAGGTCCTTTTCTCCTTTTACCGACGACGTAGGGACTCCGGTAGCTGTGTCCAAGGCTGCTTTACCACTTACTGGTAATACAGGGCTTCCTTCAAAAGCTTCAACTCCCATAGGGCCTCCAGTAAGACCTCCAGACCTTATCTCGCCTTCTACAGGTATTAAATGAATTTCTGTGGGTATGTCAGACCTCCTCTCTCCTCCTATGCTAAGTTCTTTTGAGGACCCTCTCTCATGCACCTGTTCACCGAAGGAAGACTCTGTGAAGTGATCAGAGAGGGGCGACGCCATACTTACTAAACTGTTTACTAGAGTACAGTAGGGCTTACCTCCAGATGCAAAACTCCCATCCTCATTATGATGACTCTTGTCTACATCAGTGACGGTATGAAGATTCTCTCTCACTTCAACAAAGACGCTAGGTTTATGTAGAGTCTCCTTTATTTCACTTGTAGTACAAGTATTTTTCTCCTTTATTTTAGTGACAGCCTCTTTATTTTCAGCGTCGCTATGTACATTCTCTGTTCCTTCAATTGTCGTAGGCCTAGGATAATACTCCGATGCTTCTTGGACATCAGGAACATTCACACGTACTTCAGTTTCCACTATAGGAAGCTCTTTCGCTTCTTCATCAACCCTGTGAAGGTTTTCCTTAACTTCATTGTATGCTATTTTATTATGAATGTCCAATGTTTCTTCACTTGGTTGTTCGGTAAGGAGTTTAGGACCGATATCAGCGTGTACCAAGTTACAGTACTTAACACAACACACTCCTTGTACCACATCACCATCACCACCGTCAACATTACTATCTTGTTGGCACGTAGGAATAATTCTACTCTGGAAATCACAAACACCAGCAGCAAGGTGCAGCATGCTCAGCTGACTCTGATATTCTAAATAACTATGTGCTGCAATCTAAATTTTTAATGCAATTTGAAATATGTGTTCTGCCGTAAGAGTTATATGCAGGCACTTAAATAATTATACAGCACTCCGAGAGACGAAAGAGCAATTTGGGTTAAAAGTTTATTTATCCAGTGGATATATTTCAGGTTACAGGATAATATTCCAAATTATCTTTAATATAGTGAACGAAGTACTTGATCTCCGTAAACGTTCAGCAGCGTGAATCCAGAAAAAATATAAAAGTTAAAGTGCAGCACTGTCAAGGCTCCTGTCCTGAGTTGGTCGTATCATACACTGTCTCGTACATTTATCACTCTATATCCTTGGACTCCGTAATATATGCGAACTCATGAAACTGTTGTGTACACTAGCGACGGCAAGTCACTCGAATTAATAGTTAGTTCTCGCCCTGTGGTTAAAGAGACACTGGATGGACTAACTCTACTGTACCATCGCTGCTCACATCTCCTTTCCACATTGTCCACCTACCTCACGTCCTCTCAACTTGGTGAGCATGGGTAAAGCATCACCAGGTCACACAATAAGGAGACTCGATCCTTTTGCTCACATGACACGGATAGATTTCTCTTATATGGCAAGCCTTCCGTTTGTTGCAAGAAGGAGGAACTGTGGTTGCAAGATCGTTCCTTTCTTCAATCATAAGGCCTTGAAATGAATTAAGGAGTTTGGTGACTTGATTACTCTGCAACTGAATGTAAATTATAAGCGTTCTGTGTGTTGTAAGCGACAGACAACACTACTACTAAACACTGCGAAATTCTCTCCCACGACAAAAGGTTTAAATGACCTCCCTATCTTAACTATCTCCACTATCAGGAAGATTCGGGAAGGTGAAAGCATACATCGATAACGTCACTCCTCTGTCACAATCGTAATAATGTTTCACTTAATTAATAATCACTGTATGTAATCCCTGGCACAGTTGAAGATGTAACATAGCACTTGTTGTCGTGTATCCAGTGGCCTGTTTGTCGTATAATATTCTATCTCATTTTACTTATCTGTTGTGTTGTCTCCGTTACCCAAACTTCCTTTTTTTTTTAACTTATCCTGTTTGCTGTACCTCGTTTTTTATAATCATGTAAGCTCTATTCCCTTCTTTACATCCTTTATCCTGCTCTTGTATCTTGTACCTTTTATTCCATTCCTTGTTTCTGTATCGTGCACTATGTCCTTGTATCCCTCACGTTATATTTTTTTCTGTATCCTGTACGTCGTTGTATTCTTCCCATGTATCCTGTGTCCGACTGAGATGAGTGGACACATACACATACACACACAGACTGAAGTGGTGGGTGGTGTATAACAGTTCACTACACCAGCAGGGTTTCACAACAACTTACACTCACATCGGCCACAAGTTTACCATGAACCCTCTCTTACCTGCCCTGTCTAAAGGTTGGTTTTCTTGTTTATTTAGCTCCGTCACGTGCCGATATTAGAAAAAAAAAGTAAAAATAGAATTCAAAACAAATCACATACACGTTTAGGTTTGATTATCTGTGTAGCCAGTCATTGTGATTATTGACGACTTAATAATAACACTAAATCATGGGCTCAAACATCATTGTTGTTTACTTAACGTATTCACAACTCATTATTTAACACTTTTCAGACAAAACACCAACATTGCTAATTATACTTTAAGCGTCAACAATGTTAATTATACAAAAAACAATATACTGTTGACATATTTTCATCGTGTCATCGCTTGAGATTTTCATGTAATGCAGTTGACGATATCCGATTCGGTTATTAATTCTCCAGGAGCCAACACGACCACTACCGTCGCCACCACCATTAACGTAGCCACAACCATCACCTCAGCCACCACCATCAACGCCACAACCACCGTCGTCGGAGCTTCAGTCATCATACCCGGTGTATTTTATCAACAACATTGTAGAGTTACGGTATCACTGGAGTTGCCATTATTACGTAACCGTTACCACCATCCTGGAGACAACAACCATTCACCATCAACTCATTATTTAAGTAGCAACCACAATTTCAGAGATGCTACTACCACCACCATTCCAGATCTGCTATACCACGATTCCAGCACTCCTACCACCACCATTCCAGCACTCCCACCACCACCATTCCAGAACTGCTACCACAAACACCGGAGCAGATGGCTGGAGTAGACAGATAGATGCCTGGCTCCTCGCACCACTACCACCAACACCAACAGCCCCGTCCCTCACACTGCCTGCCCCACACCACACCACACCACCTCTCTGGGGCACCGCGTGACTGGTGAAGGGCACAGGCTGGGCTGGGTCGGGTGAGAGGGATTGCCAGAAGAAAACGGAGGAGGAGGGAGGGGAGAAAATAGGGAAGAGGGAGAGAGGAGTGTAAGCAAGGAGTGAGGGAGGAGAGAGAGAGAAGAGTATAAACAGGGGGTGAGGGAGGAGAGAAGGTAGAGAGGTATTGCCAGGAGAAAACGGAGGAGGAGGAGGGAGAGAAAATAGGGAGGAGAGAGAGAATAATATAAGCAGGGAGAGAGGGAGGAGAGGGATATGGAGGGAGGGGAGACGAGTAGGATGACTAAGAGGAGGAGCCATGGAGGAGGGAGGAGTGGGTGAGGTAACAGGGCATAAAAAAACTTTCGAGTACGTAGACGAAACACACACACACACACACACACACACGCACACACACACACACACACACACACACACACACACACACACACACACACACACACACACAGACATACACACAGGTAACAGAAGGTTATTGGGTTCATATATGTTGTTGGTATGAACAGGTGTTACGTATGTATATGTGTTACGTGAAAGCGATAGATTATTTCCTTAAATCTACTTAAAAATAATAATACGATGAGAGAGAGAGAGAGAGAGAGAGAGAGAGAGAGAGAGAGAGAGAGAGAGAGAGAGAGAGAGAGAGAGAGAGAGAGAGAGAGAGAGAGAGAGAGAGAGAGAGAGATAATAAAGGTACAAACAAGGTGACAGGGACGGCAGGGGGCAGGTTAAGAAGAGAAGACAATATGTGCAGGTCTGTGACGTGAAGGGAAGAGAGAGGAGGGACTGCCTGAAAAAAAAAAATAAAAAAAAATAATAATAAGTAAAGTAAGTATAGGGGAGGCAATAAAGTAGAGACTAGACGACTGATGAAGAGAGAAGGAGACTGTGTATGTGTAAGATGGGGTATGTACGGTGAAGAGAGGGAGAGAGGGAAGAATGGAGGGAAGTGAAGTGTGAGGAGAGATGGACTGTAAAAGATTCAATTTGGTGATGGAAAGGAATGAACAACAAAAGTATGAATGAAATATAGTGTGATGGGGTGAGAAGAGATGTGGCGAGGTGAGTTGAGATGAGGAGTGAAAGGAGTAGACGAGAGAAGGTGAGAGTGACTGTCAATGTGTGTGTGTGTGTGTGTGTGTGAAGGGGGGGGGGGAGAGGCTCAAGGGAAAGTCTACAGCCACTCTGCATGCCGTTAATGGACCACCACCAAGGTCTACAGGGTCAGCTGAGACTTGTTACACTCACACTGAATCATACATAACCAATTAGACACCTTAGGCCTCATTTTGACTCGGAGTATATCTCGAATGACACGGCATATATAATTTTACTCTACGATAATAAAAAAAACAATAAAAAAACAATAGAATATAGTAAAAGTGATGTATATTTGAATGGTTTTATATTATACTGTATTCTTTGTTGCAGAAGAGCACGTCTGATGATATCTATCTACTCTCTAATAACAAACTCATATGACCCATAAAGAACTAACTGCGTGTGTGTGTCCTAGATTGTGTGTGTGTGTTTGTTTATTCAAGTCACAAGAAAACTTTGGTAGTCTAAGGGTATAATTTGTTTGGTAGTAAATCACAAGCACATGCGATCAAATCTATCCACACAACACGGATCCTTCCCAAACATACGACGATTGTTATGGAAAAACAAAACAAAACTGGAACACGAACTATACAGTACAGTGTTCGTATAGGATATCATCATGCTCCACTTGTTCAATACGTGTTTGTTAAGTTCTTGTTTGTTAAGTTCTTGTTTGTTAAGTTCTTGTTTGTTAAGTTCTTGTTTATGGGTTTAATGAAATTCTTTTGAACTCACCGACGCTTGGTGGTCTACTCTCTGCTAGAAAAATTGTGTTAATGTAGTCTTAAGAGATTGCAAAAGTCGTCGGCTGTTGCTTAAGGGAGAAGCATCACGTCGTGTAAAAAAAAAAAAAAAAGGGTGGAGGGAAGAACAGACAGAATTCCCAGCCCCACCACCACGCCCCTTCGTTGTTGTGTGCCTCAGTAACCTTCCTGTAGGGGAGAGGCACACCTATACTGTATCCAGGATCCTGACTGTATCCTCTCTTAAGTAGTACGTACCATGAATTTGTAGGATGTTATCAGCGATGAAAATTTCCATATTGTCTAAGGCAATAATGTAATAGCTATTGTTACACCGTTTTTGTGTTATAACTTCCCGAGGGATGTAAATCTCTCTCTCTCTCTCTCTCTCTCTCTCTCTCTCTCTCTCTCTCTCTCTCGTCCCATTTTCTCATTCAATCGGTCGTTCATGCACTCTCCCACCAAAGCCAGATGTATGCTCAACACGTCTGTCTAGTGTCAGTGTACAGCCACGTCCAATAGCCCTGCAACACCTTCGAATAATAATGCGAAGTTAAAGCGGTTTATCTCCGTATTATTGGTTCATAAAATTGACTCCAATGGCTCACTATAAGTCACTGTTTTGATGAAGGACTTTTGATTGTCAATGCACTATACCTGGTTTTAAACTCAGTGAATTATCTTGGCAACATTCTTCCTCCGTCGTGTGAGAATCATAGCGTGGCCTCCAATGACAGTTGCCATGATTATTACCGTATCCTATAGGCCTTGTGATGCTGTAGGTTTATAGGAAGAGGCTTCATGTGTGTTCCTTCAAACTGTTCCACAATACGACACCTATAGTGAGGGAATGTGTTTCGTGGTGTTGTTTTGCAGTAATCAGGAGCAGTCAAGTTCCCTGAGTAGGTCGAGTCATGAGGGCGTTCAGAGTGACCTACAGTACGTGTGTATGACTGCTGACACAATTAAGATTTTCCTATAAAGTGTTCTCGTTCACTAAGTCCAGACACAACCATACGATAATCTTTTCATTAACATATTATATTTGCAAGTTGTTCTCCCACACCACTACACTCTGACATAACCTAACTGACACTTTTTTTTTTTTTATCTGTAAGATGTTCTCCCACGCTTCTATCGAACCTAACCTGACCGACACTTTTTTTCTTTTCTTTTTGCAGGATGATCACGCCTACTTACATTCTGCGTAACCTACAGTAAGTGACACATTCGTTACTATAACCTTTAGAGTCTAGAGGATAATACTGTATTCTGGATTCTTAACAAATATTCTGTTGCTTATAAATTATTGTAGTCTTATAATTTATTAATATATAATAATATTAATGATTTGCAAACTGTGCCTCAAAACAGATTACCTACCCACTTGGAAACTGAATGAGATAGGTACATAATTATGTTTCTTGGTGCACTTTGGAGGAATGAGTAACTCTTTAATTCGCCCACATGATAACTTCTATATATAATTCTGTGCCCGGGTGACATTTTCTCAAACCGGCCAGAACCAGAACACTGACTTGACTACCGCCCTCATCCACAACACTATCATTATTTACATTAGGTTCTTGGTGAATGTTTGTGCTCGGCCTACAGTCTTAAGCAGGAATATTGCCTTGGTGTGTTTACGGATCGACTCTCGTGTTGATAAATTGAAGTGGTACTGTTTTTTCCTCCAAGGTATGTTGTGAAAAGAACGATCTCAAAGTTACTAATTAATTGTTCTGTTTCGTAGTATAATTTGAAGGATTATATATCTTTCCAACTAACTGTTAAGAGAGTACCGTATCCCCTAAGCCTAAGGGCTAATTTCGCTTTTGTTTGTGTTTATTGTATGCGTATTGAGGGTTTGGGTAGGCTACTTCTGAACGGGACCACACAACAACATGTACCTTTATCAATATCTCTCAAATTCATAGTGTAAATTAACAATGTGACAATAAGGAAGTGTATTGAAAATTGTGCGTAGTTAGAGTTATTAGAAGGTGTTTTGTAATTAAATTCAAATGCATATCTAAGCATTATACACTGCTTTTACTGTTTATACGTTAATTAATTAGAGATATTTTCAGTAAAGGAAAATAAACATAGTAAAGATTATGAAAGTGTTCACAATTACGAAGGACTTTGAGTAACAAACCGCCTATACGAGGAGAATTTTTGTCCCTTACTGTATCATGCAATTACCACTTTACTTTTACTCTTACATGCATGAAGCGAAAAGCAAAAACAAAAAGACATAAGTTCGAAAAAATATCCACACACTGAAATCCCAATATGGATGCTTACTTATCTTAAAGGCCTCGTGTACTAAAGCAAGTGGCAGAAATATATTTTTTAATTATCTGATAATCATATAATATTATCATTGAGAAAGAGAGAAAGTGAACGATATATATATATGTAAGCTTTTTGTTGACATTCTTAAGACTTTGTTGGTGTTGTTGGTGTTGTTCTCGTCGTTGTTATTGTTGTTGTTGTTGTTGTTGTTGTTGTTGTTGTTGTTGTGTCGTTCCCCACTGAAGGACACCATCCATCACCGTGTCCGAAACTCTGTCTACGATATGAATCAATTGTTTTTGTATCACCACTACTCTATAATTATACAACATTTTCCTTTCTATTATAATCTTTGTATTTTTAACGAGGTTGTTATCATTTGTAGCACACTGAAGGAGGAAGGATTATTATTTTTACTCATTTAGAAGCTACCAAGATCTCATGTGTTGGCTTACTCGTGTGTGTGTGTGTGTGTGTGTGTGTGTGTAAAAAGGATACATGTAATATATGACAATGTATAATATTATGCGTGTGTGTATATGATTGTGTGTGTGCAGGTGTATATATTTTTAAGCATGTTTGTGTGTGTGTGTGTGTGTGTGTGTGTGTGTGTGTCAGCTGGTGTCAAGAGCACATAAACGAGCCAACACTATATGACGAAACCTAGCGGCGTCTGGGGGTCACCTTTCACCACGGGTCTGTGTTGATGCTGTGCCGGTCTAGGTCACCACAGTGTTGCCAGTGGTGAGTATTTATTTATTTATCAGCTTTTCCACGGCACATGGCAATATTTCTCGCTAATTGGATATACACTTTTGAGAGTTTAAAATAATTATGTAAGTGATTTCGCGGATGTAAACCACTCTTGCCTATTCATATAACCCAAAAGCCTTATCAAATATATGAAATTTACACGACGGGCTGTGATAATAATAAATGATAAGTCAGCAACCATTGGACCTGCCCTCACCATTCTGTCCTGAGGTGTAACACGGGAAGGTAAGTTTGTAATGAAGGAGATTTATGTCTCTCTCACTCTCTCTCTCTCTCTCCTCTCTCTCTCTCTCTCTCTCTCTCTCTCTCTCTCTCACTCACACACACACACACACACACACACACACACACACACACACACACACTCAGAGATCAAATAATTAACTCTTCCTCTTACATTATGCAGAAAGGATCTATAGGCTTAAAGTATGCAAGTGATTATAATTGTGTTTAGTGAAATAATGTAAGTCCAATTCATGATCAGATCAACACATTCAGTTCCTACAGTAAATAAGGGGCAACGAGAGAAGGATCAGGACACGTGGTGGTAAGTTATTTATGCTCTATTATTTATCTATTACGAGGGCTAGTGAATCCTCCAAACAATGCCAAACAACAACACAATCCCTTCTTCCACATTGAGGTACGGAGTCTGGTTCCTGGAATATTTTGGAGGAAGCTTTAAGTCCTCCAAAGTGTAACCAAGAGATGATGATCCTCCTTTTAATTCACTACACACGGTCGTCTATCAGAGTTGGTTATTCCTACTGATGGGTGTACTGATGGGTGTACTGATGGCCGTAATCCCAGACACACTGACGTAGCATTCTGATGGGCCGTGTTCTGCGCAATAACATATGATTGGTATGAGGCGACGTATACGACTGTCACACGTCACTTACTGCATTAATATTTATTGTATATGATAGGACTTTTCTTCGTACCCATTTCTTCCTCTTCTCTCCAGGGATTTCTGACCACTGGAATGATTCTCTTAATGGGAGGAATTAGAGGGCTATTAAATTCTTCAAACTATGTCACGAAACAGATCCACTATTGCTAACAATGAGGTGATGTGTTTCCTATCATATCAATGTCTGGAGAAATCATAGTGAGTTTTGCAGGGTGTTCACAGCAAATGTCTCCCTTAAGTCCAATGCAGTTCTCAGTTTTTCATGGCCGATGATATGTGAGAAATACCAGCCACCCAACCCAGGCCAGAGGTGATGTGGAGATCAAGGCTGGAACTGTTCTGATCAGACCATGTATAATCTTGGCTAAGCCTTGTCCAACTTCCTGACACAGAAGAGATCAAGGCACAGTGTAAAGTCACGAGTGAATGGTCCGACGTCAAGTGAATGAAAGTTAGCCCATTTGAATATATATTATGAACCAATAATACAGACATGATTATATTCAACTCGTTTAGATTTACTGGTTAAGGGTTAAAGTAAGATAGAGTAATGCTGCCGACTTTTGTTCGAGTCTGTACTTTTATGTTTGGATACACATTTATACGATACAATCACTAGCACACCCATGACAACAAACCCTGATTCTTTTCTGGTATCAGCATCACGTAAACGAATAAATATCATTCATTATACTGCTATGCCTCACATTAGCCTTTCCCACTCTCAGCCGGAAATATTCAACAAAATGTGTATACTTAGGAAATCTTTTGGACGTCAAATGTCTCGTCATCACAACTTTCATGCACCTCCGACAGATGGCATACAGGTCCAGAATATAGCATGTGGTCGGCCAATTGGGGTCCGGATTACGTCCAAATTATACCTCGAAACACATTGCTACAGTTTAGGTGCCGTTTTGTGTCATACTTTGGAGGAAAACGAAAAACGAAAGTCCACTATTCACCGACCACTCTCCGACTGTCGTCCTACTTGACGCCTCAATAAATGATTATTCAGTGTAGACAAATATGTTTTTATGTTACGAATCAGTATAAAGACCTCGTGGTCGTAATCTAGGTCCAGGTCACCGCGCAACACACACACAAAACTCACACACACACACACACACACACACACACACACACACACACACACAAAAAATAAAAAAAAAACATTCACACACACACATTATTAATTATACACACACACACTCAGACACACACACACACACGCACATATATATATTTACACATAAACGCTAGCACCATACAGGGACACATCACATAAATAATTCAGGATAATACATTTATCAACACAGTTTTCACCCAAGGTTAGTACATTATTCAAATTAATATACTCGTTGTTTCCATAATATCTAAAAAAAGAAGCTCTAGAAGAAAGAAACAGAATCAGAAATATAAAGGAGAAAGAGATTTGTGTAAGACTTTTCTGATTTTTATACGAGGGTAATTTTACTTGCGGAAGAAGATGAAAGATGAAGGAACGGATACGAAGAAGAAGAAAACCCAACTTCTTAACAGATTTATTTCACCTCCACTTCCCGGTGGAGTCTGGCCCAGTCACGCTCCTGCCACCCAGGTCACAGTTGCCTAGTGACCTATAAACTCAGTTGCATGACGTAAACTTAACCTGTGTGTGTGTCTCTCTCTCTCTCTCTCTCTCTCTCTCTTCTCCTCTTCCTCTCCTCTCTCTCTCTCTCTCTGTCTCTCTCTCTCTCTCTTTCAGTGTGTGTGGTGTGTGTGTGTGTGTACTTTTAGGAATATATGAACCGTGAGTGATGGAGTATAATATTATATGCACAGAAATCAACATTAAATATATTCTTTGCTATAAAATCCCATGTAGAAAACCATACGATATACAAAACAGCCCTTTGAAATCCTCCTCTGAATAGGTAACTATGTTGGACCGCCCCCACCCCACCAACACTACAGACAGCAAAGCCAAACCCTCTATTATTATTATTTTAGGTATCTATTGTGATGATGACGAGGTGAAGGTCTTTGCTTCCCACACACTATGACCCAGAACAGCACCAATTCGAGGTCATTTAGTTTCGTGGCATATTGTACTTGCCAGGAAATCTGAAGGTCGATGACTCCCTTAGGCTATACTGTACCATGCATGTACACTCGTAATCTAAAATATGTATCCGGACTTGCTTTGAATAGCCGGATCGAGTATTAATATAAGCGAGCACAAGCATTTATGAAACAGGATAATAG
>JAWZYT010000734.1:5000-120000 GCA_034508575.1 Petrolisthes manimaculis
CCTCCCTCGACCGTCAGTGACTGGGTACTTGTATTTAATCGTGTATATATGTGAATAGAAAATTATATGTATTATGTATATATAGGTTATCTCAATGTTTACATATACATTACAAAAGCACATGTAATTGTAATTGTGTAGTCACAGTTTACAAGTATTTAATGTCTAAACCTGGACGTGTAAATATCACTTCATTAATCTACCAAACGTCCATTACATTAGAGCAAGTTGTTTCCTCCGAAGTATGCCAGGAAACAGACCCAGATGAAGAAAAATAATGATATCCTGTTGCCTGGAATAGTTTGGAGGAATCATTATCTCCAAAAATGCCAAAACTATGCCCTCCCCTTTAGGACGGAATCACCTAATTTTGGCCTCGGGTATACTGGGGTTCCTTACGACTCGTCCCCCTCGGCTTCAATGAGTTTACTCTGCCCTTACTACCATTAATCAGGACTGAGGTGTCTTTACTCTTTGTTTGTAGGGTCATTACCAACACAAACTGTCTTCAGGTCCCGTGAGACAGGGAAGAATGGCAACGGTTAGAGAGGAAGAGAAGGACAGACAGAGGGAAGAAGGGAGGAGGGAACAAAAAGAGTTAACCAACACACCTACACCGAAAACTACTATTATCATCATCGTCTTATGTACATCTTTTTTCACACAATGTCAGGTATATTATATATATATATATATAAATAAGTGAGTTGTTATGACAGTCAATTTTCAGTGGATAATTAGCTTCTGGGAAACAAAACAGGTGTGATCCTTTGCAAGCCTTCTGTGTCTATCATCATAGATAATAGATCATATAGTTTTAGTATATGGGATATTTACTAGTTTATAATACAAAAATAGTTTATTATCTTCTTTTTCTCGTCATTATTATCCCGCTTATGTTATTTGTTAATTAACGTACATACAATAGAGAGAGAAAGACAGTAAAATGTAGTTTAGTATGCTAGGAAACACGACCCGATGAGCAAAAATAATTGTGTTCTGTTGTTGCTTGGAATAGTTTGGAGGATTCGGTTACTCCAGATTTACCAACATAAAACGCGTCCCCATTTAAGTAGCTTAGGTTAGAGAGTTTGGGAAGGATAGGAAAAGGAAGGGGAGGGAACAGGCAGAGAGAAGAGAACTGGTTTGAAATGGAAGTAGGAATAAAGTGAGATAGAATGGAACAGAGAGAAGGGAACTGGTTTGAAATGGAAGTAGAAATAAAGTGAGACAGAATGGAACAGAGAGAAGAGAACTGGTTTGAAATGGGACTAGAAATAAAGTGAGACAGAATAGAACAGAGAAAAGAGAACTAGTTTGAAATGGGAATAGAAATAAAGTGAGATAGAATGGAACAGAGAGAAGAGAACTGGTTTGAAATGGGACTAGAAATAAAGTGAGACAGAATAGAACAGAGAAAAGAGAACTGGTTTGAAATGGAAGTAGGAATAAAGTGAGACAGAATGGAACAGAGAAAAGAGAACTGGTTTGAAATGGGAATAGAAATAAAGTGAGATAGAATGGAACAGAGAAAAGGGAAGGATTTGGTTGGGTATGTAGTGAGGTAAGGGACAGGGAGTATGGGACGGAGTGGGATTTGAATATAGAGTGTGGGACAAATGGAGAAATGAATCGGGGCGTGGTAGGGCAGGGTGTGGCTAAGCTGGACATACACACACACACACACATACACACACACATAAACACACAGCCCAGCAGACAACAAAACACACACACACAGCCCAACAACACACACACACACACACACAGCCCAGCAGACAACAAAACACTCACACACAACCCAACACACATACACACAGCCCAACACACACACACACACACACACAGCCCAGCAGACAACAACAACACACACATACACACACAGCCCAGCAGACAACAAAACACACACACACAACAAAACACACACACACAGACACACACAGACACACGGGCCAGATCAATACCCAGTCCAAAAATACAGTGACATTCCTCTCTACAGTATTACACTCCACGTTAAATCTCCACACCCACTCAAACTTATTTTATATTTATTCTTATCAACCGAACGTGCCTGCAGCCATGTATGTAACTACAGCCTTCAGTGTCGGTAAATGTGTGTGTGTGTGTTTTTTTGTGATGAAGTTCATATAGAATTATTTACTATACTCTGTTCAAAATTTGTGTTCCTTTTGGCCTCTTATGCTTAGATAGATAGAAATAGATAGATAGAGATAGTTACATAGATAGATAGAAATAGATATAGATATATAGATAGATAGAAATAACGATAGATAGACAGATAGAAATAGCTAAATAGATAGAGGAAAATGGAACACAAATTTTGAACAGACTATAATTACTTTTCTTACGTACGGTAATGACACGGTGAATTTTATGAAAGTCAACTAACTATATACAGTCATTTTTTTTCTTTCTCAAAATAATTGTTACTTGATTAAGTTTGTCTTTACTTAATTTTCTCTTTCTTTCCGTATAATAATATGGTGAGTTTTCTGAAGTTCACCTTAAGGACCCTGTGATCGTGTATGAGAATTGGAGGCTTCTGATTCCTCCTTACTATGCCACGAAACAAGCTCCTTCCCTATAGGTGTGTGTGTATATGTGTTTCGTAGCAATAATTGAAGGACTCGTATACCTCCAATTATTTTCTGACTACATCACAGGGTCCCTTAATATCACTTGTGAAACATAATGAAAACCTCACCACGACAGTAACATTCATAAATTATCCAGTATGTATGTTTAGTCTTCTACCATAATATTTTCATCAGATTTCACGACGACACGAGTTTTGGTCTTTGATAGTATTACAAAATTAATATCTTTCATTTCCCCCTTACAGATTTAATAAGTAATGTAATTTTTTTTTTTTAGCAAACTTGGAGAAATACGGCACAGATTCCTACAAACAATGCCTGAAAACAGATTATGGGGGAGTGGGAGTAGGGGGACAGGCTTTGGGGGGTGCGGGAATAGGGGGACAGGCTTGGGGTGGGTAGAAAGCCTGTCCCCTATTCCTGCAACCCCTTAATCCCCTCCCAAGCCTGTCCCTCTACTCTCACACATCCCTAAACCCCCCCAAGCCTGTCCCCTATTCCCGCAACCCCCTAATCCCCTCCCAAGCCTGTCCCCCTATTCTCACACACCCCAAACCCTCCCACACCCCCGTAAACCCCCCAAGCCTGTCCCCTATTCCCGCAACCCCCTATTCTGCACAGTAGATATATAGTAGGAATTAGTTTGCCCTCCACTCCACCTGACAACCTAATCACTTACCCCATTAAAGAGAGACTTCTTACGTAGCTATGTACATGCCAAGGTGAAGAAGAGTTGATATCAATGTTGGTTTTGTTTTTATCTTCTATTTTAAGGAAGAGTTGATATCAATGTTGGTTTTGTTTTTATCTTCTATTTTAATTAAGGAAGAGTTGATATCAAAGCTGGTTTTGTTTTTATCTTTTATTTTAATTAAGGAAGAGTTGATATCAAAGCTGGTTTTGTATTTATCTTCTATTTTAAGGAAGAGTTGATATCAAAGCTGGTTTTGTTTTTATCTTCTATTTTAATTAAGGAAGAGTTGATATCAAAGCTGGTTTTGTTTTTATCTTCTATTTTAATTAAGGAAGAGTTGATATCAAAGCTGGTTTTGTTTTTATCTTCTATTTTAATTAAGGAAGAGTTGATATCAAAGTTGGTTTTATTTTTATCTTTTTTTTTTTTTTTTTTTTTTTTTTTTTTTTTTTTTTTTTTTTTTTTTTGACCGCCTGCATGTCCTAGTACTCAACTCGTCTTCCTGACATCGGAGACCCTGGATGGTGAGTTGGAAGACGAAGTGAGTGGAGGAGACTCGGTAAACAGTGTGTGTGTGTGGGGGGTGGGGGTGGAGGGGTATACATGGGGGGGGTGTAGAGGGGTATACAGGGTGTGTGTGTGTGGAGGGGTATACAGGGGGAAGGGGGGGGGAGGGGTATACAGGGGGAAGGGGGGGGAGTGGTACACAGAGGGGGGGGATGGAGGGGTACACAGAGGGGGGTGGATGGAGGGGTAGAGTGGTGTGGAGGGGTATACAGGGTGTGTGTGTGTGGAGGGGTGTACAGGGGGGAGGGGGTGGAGGGGTATACAGAGGGGGAGGGGGGAGGGGTATACATGGGGGGGGGTAGAGGGGTGTGGAGGGAGGAGATAAGTGGCCTTGTCATGAAGTCCAAGGTTGGTTGGTTGGTACGGCACACACATAGTAAGGGGGTCATTCTCTCTTTTTTCTTTTATTTTTTATTTTTTTTACATTGGAGTGCCTTGATTCCTCCATACTATGCCAGGAAACAGGACCAGAAGAGCTAAAAACAATGGTGTTTCTGTTGCTTGAAATAGTTTGGAGGATGCAGTTGCTCCAGATTTATCTAACACAACATTTCCCCCCTTTATCCTTCACTCTGTCTTGTGGTTCACCCTCTGGGAATGTTTGTGGTACCCATTTCGTTTTTTGCTTATGGGGTTTATTTATTAATGTATTTTCTAGAGGGGGAGGGAGGGGGCGAACTGAATCCCATACTTATATATTTATTTATTTATTTATAATATATATTTATTTATTTATTTTTACGTATAAATAACATGTCACCACTATCAATTCATGAAGTAAACTGGAGGTAAGATAAATTGACAACACTATTGAAGATGGTACCTAACCTGTTGACACCACACACCCACCCAGCCAGTCACACACCCACCTAGTCACACACCCACCCACCCACACACACACCCACCCTCCCAGTCACACACACACACACACACACACACACACACACACAGACCAGAATCATGGCAACACTAGTAGATATCTGATGGCTATTTTATTCTCCTTCGTTTTACCCATGGACAATTCCAAAATGTTTAAAGATGTTTTAAACTGAACGCTGTTATTTATTTAGATGACGTACTTACACCGGCGAATGAAACGACCCCATGAAAATAACCCAAAACTTGTTAACTATGTCTAATAGAACCGGTAACGATAATTAAAAAGAGTATATGAAAATGATATTGATGAATTTAATAATCTTCTTGTTTATGAGTTACACATCGGGCATTATACATATTCCATAGAGAACCCATGCATCTAACTTGACAAAGGAAATATTTAACTCTGCTACGACCACCACAGTCCTTGCTTGTGTGGAACAGAAAACACCAACACGAAGGCCAACACATTCTCCAAGAAAAGAGTTAACAAGAAGTGTAAATAAACATGACGAGGTTGAATGGGTCGACTCCACTTGACGGGAAAATACTGCAGTGACGAGGAAATAAGGCTCAGGTCATCCACAGCTTTATATTTTGTATTTCTTTAAGAGAGAGAGAGAGAGAGAGAGAGAGAGAGAGAGAGAGAGAGAGAGAGAGAGAGAGAGAAGCACCTCCTTGAATACCTATTTTCTTCTTTAAGGTATACTTTTTGGTACATTGAAACGCCTTGATTCCTCCAAAGTATGCCAGGAAGGTAGTTTCACATCGAAGGGGAGTGAAGCGAAAATGTGTCTGCTCTGCGCATGACGTCACAGATTATCCAGACTGTAGGTTCAGGGTTGATGTGAAGCTCAGTCAACACCACCGAGATATCTCATTGGTGTTGGCTCAAGTCTCATTACACTCACGTGAACCACTACAGGGTACTGAGCTCCGATTTCGTTTATATTATCACTGACATCACAGGATCTGCGTGTGGGGGTAAGGGTGAGGGTATTGTAAAGTCATGGTCTAATGTACTGCAACCTGGTGAATAAAAGCGAGCTATTTGAGTTAATTTTATGAACCAAAATTGCACACACCAACAGCTATAGTTTCGGATCATTTTTCGAAGCCATCTCATTGGAAGGTGTTGTAGTAAAGTCATGGTCTAATGTACTGCAACACCTTCCAATGAGATGGCTTCGAAAAATGATCCGAAACTATAGCTGTTGGTGTGTGCAATTTTGGTTCATAAAATTAACTCAAATAGCTCGCTTTTATTCACCAGGTTGCAGTACATTAGACCATGACTTTACCTCTTGCTATCTCCCTTAAGGACCCTGTGATGTAGTCTAAAAGTTGGAGAAAAATTAGTCCTTCAAATATTGCCACGAAACACCACCTATAGGGAAGGAGTTTGTTTCGTGGCATGGTCAGGAGGAATCAGAAGTCTCCAATTTTATACACGATCACAGGGTCCTTAACGCCTCACCAATCTTGTATCCCGCCCGAAGATTAGGAGACTATTTCAAATAAACTTTTCCTTCAGGTCTGTAACATGTTTTATTTATCCTGCACGAAGGCGTAGTCCGTGTGTCTGCGAAAGTCTACACCGTCCCAAAGAGAATGAAGGAAAATACGGAATCAAGAACCGTCACATATATAATGGTCAGACACGAAATAAAAACTTGATAGTATCTTATCTTGTGTGTGTGTGTGTGTGTGTTGTGTGTGTGTGTGTGTGTGTGTGTGTGTGTGTGTGTGTGTGTGTGTGTGTGTGTGTGAGGTCGTCCCATTCCCTCCCTCTAATAAAAAGTATGTATGTACATTATTACCAAGGGGTTATATTAATATGTTGGTCCTAACTTTAAGACTTTGTTTCAGTTATAATATTATCTGTATTGTTCACTAGAGATTTTAAGGGGGTGTGGGAATAGAGGGACAGCCTTTTAACTCAGTGACCATTATTATTATTTAGGCCCGAAGTTTTAAAAAAATTGAGGGCCCTTACTGGAGCTCTATGAACCCTCCAAATAATCCAGGCCACAGAACGCTTCAGTGTTTCTAATAGGGAATATGTTGCCTGGAGTAGTTTGGAGGGTTCATAGAGCTCCAGTAAGGGCCCTCAATTTTTTTAAAACTACGGGTGTCAGAGCCATTGATTCTAGTCATTGTAGTAGTGGTGGCTGAAGAGACACTGTGATGTAGTCAGAAAATTGGAGATAAATGAGTCCTTCAAATATTGCCACGAAACACACACACACACACACCCATATGGAAGGAGCTTGTTTGTTTGTTTCATGGCAGGGTCTAGTGGAATCAGAAGCCTCCAATTTTTTTTCATACACGATTACAGGGTCCTAAATTAAGGGGGAAGTTATGTGTTGATCATTCTGGAGCAACTGAATCCTCCAAACTATTCCAAACAACAGAACACCATTATTATTTTTGCTCTTCTGGTCCTGTTGTTTCCTCTAGCATACTTTGGAGGAATCAAGACACTCCTTCCTTCCTTCCTTCCTTCCTTCCTTCCTTCCTTCCTTCCTTCCTTTCTTCCTTCCTTCCTTTCTTCCTTCCTTCCTTCATTCCTTCCTTCATTCATTCATTCATTCATTCATTCATTCCTCCCACTACACCTTCCTTCCTTCCTTCCTTCCTTCCACTACACCTTCCTCCCTCTCCCTTCCCTTCCTCCCTCACCCTTCCCTTCCTTCCCTTCCTCCCTCACCCTTCCCTATCTCCCTCACCCTTCCCTTCCTCCCTCACCCCTCATATCTTCCAAACTCCTTGTAAGGGTGACGGGTGACAGGGACCGACTGGATGCCCCCAAACCCGACCGCACCCCCCTCTATACCACCCACTGTCCCAAACCCTGTGTGTGTGTGTGTGTGTGCAATTGCTGTCAAGTGTTTCGATGCATATATTATTTAAGGTGGTTCACAGGCAGGCTCTCTCTCTCTCTCTCTCTCTCTCTCTCTCTCTCTCTCTCTCTCTCTCTCTCTCTCTCTCTCTCTCTCTCTCTCTCTCTCTCTCTCTCTCCCCAGCAATCTTCCTTTCCCATCCAATGCAAGGTTTTACGAGCATTGACAGTTAATGTGCTTGTACAGGAAAAAGAAGAGGAGGCAAGGAAGCAACTCTACACCGTGACGTCACCCGCCATACACACACCAACAGACCCAACTGACATCATAACAAACAAACTTGACATCATATCTCATGGCTCAAGGTCGCTTTGCTGTTAATTGGGGTGTGGGATTATGGGACAGGCTTGGGGGGGGGTGCGGGGGGTGCGGGAGTAGGGGGACAGGCTTGGGAGGGAGTGGTTAGGGGAATACATGCGGGAATAGGGTGACATGCAGGCTTTCTACCCACCCCAAGCCTGTCCCCCCTATTCCCGCACCCCCCAAGCCTGCCCCCTTACTCCCACACCCCCTTAATTGGATCAATGTCACTTATAAAGACATTGAATTGGATCTCAGTGGGTGTCTGTTTTAATTAAATGAGTGACAGGGGTGTTGATAAGTATAGAAGGAGAAGTCCACATTTTAATAACTGGTCGGGAGAGAGAGAGAGAGAGAGAGAGAGAGAGAGAGAGAGAGAGAGTGAGGAGGGGGGGGAGAGAGAGACTGTGTGTGTGTGTGTGTGTGTAAAGAGAGAGAGAGTGAGGGGGGGAGAGACTGTGTGTGTGTGTGTATGTGTGTGTGTGTGTGTAGAGAGAGAGAGAGTGTGTGTGTGTGTGGTTGTGTAGAGAGAGAGAGAGAGAGAGAGAGAGAGAGAGAGAGAGAGAGAGAGAGAGAGAGAGAGAGAGATAGTGTATGTGTGTGTGTAGGAGTGGTGGAGGCATGTTGAAGTGATTGATTGGATGATATGCAAGACCAGAGGCAAGGTAAGGACAGATGAGGTTGGGGGAACGTGAGATGTGTGGGAGGAAGTAAGTAGCAGAGTGGGAAGTGAGTGGGTGAAAGGAGAGGGAGTCTGTCGGGTGAAACGAGTAGGAAAGGAGTGGGAACTGAGTGGGAGAAAGGAGAGGGAGTTTGTAAGGTGAAAGGAGTAGAAAAGGAGTGGGTGAAAGGAGAGGGAGTTTGTCGGGTGAAAGGAGTGGGAAGTGAGTGGGTGAAAGGAGAGGGAGTTTGTAAGGTGAAAGGAGTGGGAAGTGAGTGGGTGAAAGGAGAGGGAGTTTGTAAGGTGAAAGGAGTAGGAAAGGAGTGGGAACTGAGTGGGTGAAAGGAGAGGGAGTTTGTAAGGTGAAAGGAGTAGGAAAGGAGTGGGAACTGAGTGGGAGAAAGGAGAGGGAGTTTGTAGGGTGAAAGGAGTATAGGAAAGGAGTGGGAGACAGGAAGAAATAATGTAAAAATAAAAATATATAAAGATGGATTTGTGATAAGTAGAAGAGATAAAAAAAAAACTAATGTTACCCTAACTTGAATGAATATACTTGAATTTCTCCCAATATCAAGTTCCTTATTGCCAAATAGGAGACATCAGGGGCAGGAGTCAGTATTGAGGATGTAATAAAAAGCAAGTACCTGATAATAGACACTGGTTACTCAAATTGGGACAAGTATCTTTCACCTGGACTGTACCACCATTCCTGTGTCCAACTGTACATACTTGCTTTTATTACCATCCTCAATACTGACTTCTGTCCTGATGTCTCCTATTTGGCACTAAGGAACACACACACACACACACACACACCATCCTCAATACTGACTTCTGCCCCTGATGTCTCCTATTTGGCACTAAGGAACACAAACACACACACACACACACACACCATCCTCAATACTGACTTCTGCCCCTGATGTCTCCTATTTGGCACTAAGGAACACAAACACACACACACACACACACACCATCCTCAATACTGACTTCTGCCCTTGATGTCTCCTATTTGGCACTAATTAAGGAACTTGATATTGGTAGAAATTGACCATCTTTCACTTGGGCTGTATCACCCATTCGTGTGTCCAACTATACAGTAAAGTTGTGTTAGCATGAAACTACTGCAATATTGATAAGGTGTGAAAAGGGCACCAAAAGGCTTTATCGATTAGTAATTAAGAGACAGATCAAAGGTCAAACTTACAGTATGGTCATTAATCTGAATCTCTCTCTCTCTCTCTCTCCTCCTCTCTCTCTCTCTCTCTCTCTCTCTCTCTCTCTCTCCTCTCTCTCTCTCTCTCTCTCTCTCTCTCTCACTCTCTCTCTCTCTCTCTCTCTCTCTCTCTGAAATATTATCTACAAATTACTACCTGTTTCCCATCTCTTATCATTTGTATTACGAGTTTTTCTCCTGAATTACATCTCTCTCTCTCTCTCTCTCTCTCTCTCTCTCTCTCTCTCTCTCTCTCTCTCTCTCTCTCTCTCTCTCTCTCTCTCTCCTCTCTCTCTTCTCTCTCTCTCTCTCTCTCTCTCTCTCTCCTCTCTCTCTCTCTCTTGTAATGGGAATCCTGCGTGTGTGTGTGTCTATACAAATGACGTAAGGGCAGGAGGCGTTGTGGGTTGGTTGGTTGGTTTGTTTGCTGACTAGTGACCTCCCTGGTGACAGACGAAAACATTTACCTATATATTTTTTTTGTAGTCACCGCGTTTATTGAGTGCTGAGGGCTGATGATGACGAGGGTACGACACACACACAATCACATACACCGACACACACAATCATACACACACACACACACACACCAGCCTATACCAGCTATCAACAGGCGCTAATCTCCCTAAACCTTCCCTCACTAAAGGAAAAGTACCGCCGTGACCTGACCAAGTTTGGTGAGAGGTTATTGTCACAACCTCGCCATCGCCTGTTCCTACCCCCGGCCCTCCCCCCTCCATCAAGGCCCACCCGTCGCTACAACAAACTAAAACCCATAAGGGCAAGAACAGACAGGTACAAGAACAGCTCAATACCTGCTATTGTTAATATCATTAACAACAAATAATTATTCCCATATGTACCTGTAGAATTTTATGTATATGTATATGTATGTCTAACACACATTACCACTTTTTTTTAACATTGTCTCACCCATGTATATTTTCAGCTCCAGGGCTGCACTATGTGAAATAAACCGTTTATTATTATTATTATTATTATTATTACACACACACACACACACACACACATAATCATACACACAATCTTACACACACACAATCATACACACACACACAGACACACACACAATCATACACACACACACACACACAGAGTAAGGAAGTCAGCAGGAGGGTATTCCATAACAACCCATGACGCGGTGATGACAGTCTTGCTCTGACACCCCCCACCCCCCCACCCACTCCCTCCTATACGACCCACACCCCCACCCACTCCTCCTCCTATACGACCCCCACCCCCTCCTCCTATACGACCCCCACCCCCACCCACTCCTCCTCCTATACGACCCCCACCCCCACACCCCCTCCTATACGACCCCCACCCCCACCCCCTCCTCCTCCTATACGACCCCCACCCACACCCCCTCCTATACGACACCCACCCCAACCACCCCCTCCTATACGACCCCCACCCCTCACCCCCTCCTCCTCCTATACAACCCCCACCCCCCACCCCCTCCTCCTCCTTTACGACCCCACCCACACCCCCTCCTATACGACACCCACCCTCACCCCCTCCTCCTATACGACCCCCACCCCCACCCACTCCTCCTCCTATACGAATCCTCTCTATCACCTTTTTTTTCTGGCGCTAAATGACCTTGCTGTTGCGACGTCTAATATCCTTCCTTCAATCCTATAACAAAAATAATAAAATATAATAAAAATATCAATATAATATCAAAATATCTTCCTATACGACCCCTTCAGTTCACCGATATACACGAGCTTTCATTCTTCTTGCTGTATTCTCCTAATTTTTCTTCGTTGTCGTTGTTTTTCTGTGTGTGTGTGTGTGGGTGTGGTTTTTTTTTTTCTTACCTTCACTACAGTACAGTATTTTTTTTATTATCCATGGACCATTTTCTTCATGCTGATTCTTCTATTTTTTTCTTCGTTGTCGTTGTTTTTTTTGTGTGTTTTTTGTGTGTGTGTGTTTTTTTTTTTTTTTCTTACCTTCACTACAGTACAGTATTTTTTTTTATCATCCATGGACCATTCACTCTCTGACGTATATAGCATATACCACAGATGAGGGACCTTACTTAATATCATAGTCTAATACAAAGAAATATAAAAATACCTACAAACAGCAATAGATTTGGTGGTCCTAACGAGGTGGTTTGGTTATTTATTCTAAGTTATCTATAGTATACAAGGGTGAATGAAAGTATAGTAAAGTAGAAGGATCCCCTGAGAACTCCGACGACAGATCAGAAGAGCCCCTTAGACATTACGACCCCTTAGACTTAGAGAGAGAGAGAGAGAGAGAGAGAGAGAGAGAGAGAGAGAGAGAGAGAGAGAGAGAGAGACTGGGAAAAAAAGAGAGAGGGACTGGGGAAAAGAGAGAGAGAGAGAGGGACTGGGGAAAAGAGAGAGAGAGAGAGAGAGAGAGGGACTGGGGAAAAGAGAGAGAGGGACTGGGGAAAAGAGAAAGAGAGAGAGAGGCCATTTTTGTGTATCCCTCCCTATTCCTTCTTCCTCTCATATCACAACCTCATATCATTCACCTCTTGTCACCACTATTCCCCCAACTACCGTCACTTAATTAAGGACCCTGTGATCGTGTATGTGAGTTGGTTGGTGGCTTCTGATTCCTCCTGACTATGCCACGAAACAAGCTTCTTCAATATAGGTGTGTGTGTTTCGTGGCAATGTTTGAAGGACTCGCTAACCTCCCATTTTACTCCCTACATCACTGGGTCCCTCCTGTCTTTTCACAACATCGTATCAAACACCCTTTATGATTGTCCTCTCACTATTTTCCCCAACTATTATATTATTTCCACCAACCATCCATCCTCCTCAGTCCCCTCTCCCCCCGTATCCCTCCCAAGGACATTCTACTCGTAAGCCCCCAACCCCCCACCTCTCTTCAAACACCTCCCTCCCGCTCAAATAGCACCCACCACCATCTGTCTTCCCCCTCCTATACCACACAATGCTGCCTCCACCCACGCCTCGAAACACTCCCTCTTCTCCACATCCAAACATTCCATTTAAATCCACACTCTCATGATGACATTTCCTATACGTATCCATCCACACATACAGACAGACACTTTCTATATACCCCCCTACACACACACACACATAGCCTACATCCACCAGACACATTCTATATACCACCCCCCCACACACAAACAGACAGACACTTTCTATATAACCCCCTACACACACACATACATACATACAGACACATTCTACCTCCCCCCCCCCCCCCACACACATACATCCAGACACATTCTATAACACACCCACACACTTCGTTACACACACTAACCCAATCCAGTCTGCAGGAAAACACACGTGAGATCTATATACCCTAATTATTTTTATGTTACTTCGTCCATCGCCAAACTTTAATACAATTCCATCATATGAGTTTCTCGGCCCATCTCACGCTTTGGGTACCTTCAACTGTCTTTTATTATTTGGGCTGCATATCTACTCTAAAAGATGCCTGCCTGTATCTGAATGACGAAACCAGCTGACAGTTCTATAGTTGAGTTGAGATCACACAGCAAGGAAGATCTCAGCGGGGCTTTATGGATCTCCTATAGTTTGTTCTTCCTTGGATATCCTCCTGTTAATTGTTCTCTGGTTGCTGACGTTTATTATTCGTATCTTTAGTAGTTCTCCTGTGATTCTGCTGCAGCGTATGTACTGTATATGTTATTCTCTTTGACTCAGATAGCAAAGGAGGTTGAATCAAAGTTCCCTGGGGTTCTGGCGACTTCACATAATTTTCAAGACCTACAGATGAAAGTTCTTTGGTATTATTTTTAATTAACTCGTTGTTTATACTCATAAGTTATCAATTGTTTAGCTTCCTCTGATCCTCATGAGACTATAGTCAGTTTTCAAGAATGAGCAGACTGCGTTATTCTTTTTTTTTTTTATCTGTTTATATATTCTTTTTTTATATTTCATTTCCGGCAATAAACACTCATTGTTATTGTGAATTGACTGGTGTATGATTATTGACTGATTTTCATTCTGATGGATATTAGATCGACTTTTGAAACTGGATATATTTTGTCAATCGTTTTCGTAATGACTAGAAGGTGATCGATGTTGGGATTTTTTGTTTTGTTCAAACGTTATCATAATTAACAGGTTGTCAACTTATGGAACTGGATTCAATTAATATGACACAGACACACACACAATCTCACACACACACACACACACACACACACACACACACATACACACACACACACAGACACACACACTTACCTTGTCGTGGGTGAGGTAGGGCAGGGGAGAGCATGAGTGAGTAAGAGAGAGAGAAGAGAAGAAAGGGGCCAAGGAAAACGAGACAATGGCTAATGGAGAGACATCCTCACTCGCACAGTGTTATGGGTGTACTGCCCCTCCTCCTCCCTCTTCTTTACTCCCCCCTGACCCCCCACTACGCTCATATACCCACTCTTACATCATCGACAAGGGACATGGGGGGTCGCCAAAATATCCTGCCTTCAACTGAATCCTCCACTAACCTAACCTCACCTAACCTAACCTAACCTAACCTCACCTAACCTCACCTAACCTCACCTAACTTAACCTAACCTAACCTAACCTCACCTCACCTCACCTAACCTAACCTCAATAATTAGAATATCTGAGTATTGGTTATGATTACATATAGTAGGTACTGTAATCTTTCTCCTCACATTCACCATCATCAGTACTTACCTTTAATTAAACACCTTCTTGTCACGTGTAGTCTCTTCGGCAAGACCCGCTGAAGGAACTGAAAATAATAATGTGTGTCACAGTGCTCCCCAGTCACACCTGTCGTCAGCCTTCAAGATCACTGTACACTTCACTATCTACACCAACAGTAAGTATAGCTGTTACATATACCGGTAGTTATTATACACACTCGTATGTTCAACCATTATAATTATCAAGGTGTATGTTATAATAGTAAGTCACATGTTATTAAAAGTCATTACATATTTCACTACAAGTTAAAATACAGTTTAGTCCCACACTCTTCGCTCCTCAGATGGAAATGGTAACACATTGATAGATATAATATAATACAGTTTCGGTATTCACAAGTCGACTGTGTACGATTGAGAAGTCGACCCAATGTGTTTCTGGCACAACTCAACACGTGTAAAAATTCTCTCAGAGTTGGGAGTGAAGGGGTCGATGAAATTCCTTCCTTTAACACTATAATAATCTCCTCTGTAATTTGTAGCCTTAGTTTTCCTCATGCACCTGATAATAGGGTATGCATGGAGAGAATACTATAATCACTGCTTTATAGTCCACCAAAGGAATGTACAGTATTTATTTTATTAAGGTCAGATACAACCATGAAAATTTTCCATACGCTGGTTATGAGTTTCAATGTGCGAAGAAGAGGTTGAACGTTTGTGGCAATATATACATCTAACTCAATCACTCAAGTATTGTACTCACACTGGCCTCACACAACGTAATTTTGGTGTTATATGTTAATCTCATTTACACATCATGATTATTAGTAAGAATATCGGAAATGATTAAGTGTTCAGGACAGCAGTGGCGTATGAACACATGGGAAAAATAATATTTGTTATAAGTTACTTCGTCATTATTTGCTATTTTTCTTACATTATAATTGTTTGGTTTTGTCGCCTTTCAATAATGAGAATCGTTCAGGTGTTAGAATAAATGAAGAGAGAGAGAGAGAGAGAGAGAGAGAGAGAGAGAGAGAGAGAGAGAGAGAGAGAGATTAATGTTCACGTGTTTGGTTTATATGCCATTATAACTCTGTAAGTTGTCATTGTTACTAAACACTGGATTAAAAGGGGGAAGTGCAGTATTGGTAAATCTGGAGCAAATTATTCCTCCAAACTATTCCAAGCAACAGAACACCATTATTTTTGTTCACCTGCTGGTCCTGTTTCCTGACACACATTGGAGAAATCAAGGCACTTCAATGTAACAAAAGTGAATTACCCCCTTAATCAGTGTGAGCGGCGAGATAAACAGGTTAAGATGATATTCAACTAATATATCACAGTGATTCAGGAGGATGACTGTGTTATTTCTCTGAGATATGATCGACCGAGCAGCTGTAATACATGATTAGCAGCTCTGTGGTTTGTATCATAACCAAACAATTAAGGAAATTATCTGAAATAAAAGCATAGACCAATTAACAGAGTTTTTGGCATTCTATTTTAACATGGTTGGCTGTCAGGCAATTGTGTTATTCAACCAAATATATATTAATATTTTAAGAACGCATTACACAATGACTAGCAATTTCGAATAATTGCTGTGTCAATAATTAAGGGTTAAAGAATGAAACCCATAGTTATTTCCCTATAGTAATGATCTTTAATTAAACCCTTATTAGAATTCAATAACTGTATATTGAAGATACAACAGAACGTACCAGTGAACATATTGCTGAAACCTTACCAATCCAATCATTATATAAAGAGGTATACAATATAGTCAACACCGATATAATAGAATAGTTTGAGTCCTTACAATACATATAAGCACCATTTTCTATTATAGCTGTGAAATAGAATAGTAAGAGGACTGAGGACTGAACAGCTGATGATAGAACACCGCCACCACCACCTTGACAATTGCAAGCATCAGTATCATGTGATTTTTTTTCACTACTAGAAGAAAACACGTCTGTCTGGGGATTACACTTTCAAGTATGTAACATTGATGCCTTTATATTATATTCATCTTGAAAATAACAAGACTTCTTTATTTTTGTTATTATTACACTTGGAATGTATACCGGATAAAGCATGGACAATGATAACATGTATAGATAACGACATATTATTTTTGGTGTGTACTGAATGTTTCCTATATTATGTTGATTTCAATGTTGATTATGTTGCATGTAAAAGGTTAGGTTGTGTTGTGACCTATGTTTGTTGTCTAATAAGGTAGTGAGATGTGTGTCACAGGTCCTCGAGTGAAAGGGTTGGCTGCTGAAGTGAAATATATAATGATAAACTTGTACAAAACCTCACAGTAAAGGAAGGCACATCGGAATTTATTGAAGGAATTACCGTTTTGTAGCAGTGTTGTCAGATCTGGCTAGGTCCCAATATTTTGCCAAAGTTATTTCCCGGTAGTTTGCTCTGATTAGGTCCTGGTAATTTGCCCGGGTTAGGTCCCGGTAGTCTGCTGTGGTCTAGGTTGGGTTAGTCAGGTCAGATTAGTCAGGTCAGGCTAATTTTAAAATGCCCCATTTGAAATTTGGCATTTTGGGAGGAAATGCCATAGAAGAAAATTGTCTAAATTAGTGGTTAATGAAGGTAGAAAATAGTCTTAGAATGGTCTAAATGAGTGGGTAATGAAGGTAAAAAACCGTATGCAATAATGGTAATTCTGTCAATATTTACGGATACATCACCAGTTAACTTTATTTTTTTGGTAAAAGTACAGAAGTACTCCGTTCACTATATTGTATATTTCAGTATCTTTACCCACTACTTTGGACCATTCTGAGACACTTCATCCATGGTATTTTTCTTGGAGATAAGCCCCATTTGACAAACATAATATGGAAATCTGACCTGACCTAACCTAGACCACAGCAGACTACCAGGACCTAATATGGGCAAATTACTGGGACCTAACCTGGGCAAATTCTCGGGACCTAGCCGGATGTGGTAACACTGCGTGGCCCTAGCCAAGAACGGAAAACTTCTCTACTAATACCATTTTTTTCACTGGTACTTGTGTTTCCCTTATGTCCCCCCTCCCCTATAGAGGAGTGTTGCCTGCCAAGATGTGGGCAATTCTTTAGTTGTTTGGCACCCCTTGGGACCCAAGCCAATCCCTCTGTTCAGTTGTCCAATAATACAGTTTCAATGTATTTATTTGTTTACTCGTTGGAAAGATTTTCTAGGCCCCAGTCCACCACCAAATGGTGCTCTGCAGGGCCTCCCTCAATATTACTGAACACTATAATCACTTCCAATGCTCATATCATCCATTTGGTAATCTTTTAATTATGGTATGGTATATCATAAACATTTTCAAATCCTTCAGACTACTGTATATCTATATTAGAGATATTGGTTGGTTGGCAGCATGTAGCTGTTATGAAGAATTACCAAGTATCCAGATTAAGTTAGGTTGGGTTTGATAAATTGTGTCAGTTAGCTTAGTGCTTCCTACTGGAAATGATCACCATGTAACTGATTACTATTTTAGATATATGAGGAAAAGACCTTGCCAGGGCTGAAAAATGTCTTTAAAATTCCCATAGCAGAGAAAAAGATAATTCATACGGTATCACTTTATAAATATATGCCCATTTTTTTTATTGATTTCTCTCATACCTTGAAATTTAATGTTTTATTGGTTTGTAATGATTAATAGACAGTATTAAACATTTTCTTAATAACAAGAGGAACATTTACCATTGATATACTGTACTGGATGAAGCCACTGCGGATGCCTGTCCAGGATGCAACACAGCACCCCATACTATTAAACACATTATTGAAGACGGCAATACACACAACCTCACTCGCCAACAACACAACATACACTCTCTGAGGGCACTGTGGGAAAGCCCGGTTCAGGCCATGGCCTTCCTCAAGAGCTCGGGGCTGCTCGGCCAGACAGCTTGAGGAACTTCAACAACAACAACTGTAGGGACTTTTTCTTGTATTATATCTATCTACCTTCTGTCCATTGCTAGTCATCAGCACCCACAGTAAACTTGTGGCTCCAATAATGAATTGGGTTTTTTCTTAGCAAAAGAGAGGGGTAAAGGTTTATCTCGAAACTTTATGATACCGTAATCGTCTTTAAAAACACTAACTTTTCTCCTGCAGAAGCCCGAGTGAGTTGTGGCACAGGCAAACAGTATCTGCTGCCACGACAAAGTCCAACATGGAGTCGTCTCACCTCTACCTTCTGCCTCTCTCCGTGTTTGTTCTCTTCCCTGCTACCTTCATTATCACGTATGTTTTTGTAATGAACAAAGATTTTTTTTTTTAATGAACAAAGACAGTAATTTTTGTTTCAAATACCGGTAACTTTTCATATTCACAGTAAAAATCAGGGACAATTGACATTTCAGCACAGTATTTTTCAGACATTAATAGTTTCGAAAGTATTAATTTATTTAATTAGGTTAAGTATCTCCTTGACCTGAGAGGCACACAACCACTTACCATATTCTCTACAATGCCACAGCAACCAGTACTTGTGGTTGGTGGTACAATACTTTTGGACATGAGATGCATCTCTCCTCAAATTGTTATTTTATCTATACTGTATTATGTTATGTGAGCAATATTGAGATATCATTATTAATTTAATTGTTATTGTATGTAACAAATGAACAAATTTATTATCCAGTAATGAATTCCAGTATGTGAGCACCATCCTGTATTATTTTTATGTATATATTATTAGCAATACAATTTTGTGTTGCATTTAGTGACTAATTAGCTGTTTTTAGGATTTTAGGATTTTACACAGGCCTCATCCTGCCAGGAGGGGAAAATTTTACTGCACCTTCTATCATAATACAGTAGTAATATCCTTTTTCAGGTATGTTATCTCTGTTCTGCTGAAGCACACAGAACCTGAATTTCCGTACATCAGTGACACAGGAACATACTCCCCAGAGAGTTGTATATTTGGACAAGCCTTAAATATTGGGGCAATTGTCAGTAAGTATTCTATATAGTACAGATACAGTATTAAAGTACAGTACAGTGTAGTCCTAAGTCCTATTGCCTCTTGTGCCTGGTTTTAAGCTCATTACTATATAGTACAAAAGTTACTTCTTGAATAAATGCATACAGTATTTAATTTTTTAGGCAAGTAGAAATATTTTGCCTTTCATTCTAATACTTGGTAAACATTGCAATTATGTGCGTTCTTGATTTTCACACTTTCTGGGAACTGAAATAACTCGTTTTTGTGGATATACTGGATATATGGGAGCGCGGCTTTCCTAGTGGGTTCTCGCCTCCACGTGCAGTGTTGCCAGATACTGGGATACTGCCATGTTTTAAGCTAATATTATCCACACTTGGGAAAATGTATGAATAATGTTCAATAAGTAGCCCAATTGGGTGGGAAATTCAATCATTTTAAATTGGGATAATTAACTTTTTGATCACCATACGAAATGGCCTGACCTAACCTAGACTTTGGCTTCGTTCAGAAGTATAGAGAGTGATAGAGAGAGGGCCAACCTAATCTTCATTATAAATATATTTTTAATGTACCATAATTGTTAACAATATTTTTAGTTCTTTCAAGTACAGTATACAGAAAGGAGAGATATTTAAACTGTGTGCACTAATTGTAATTTGGATGTTTCTGCCATTTCAGTTCTCATGACGATCTATGTAAGGTTCCGTCAGATAGCAGAGCTGTACCGCAACCACTCCTCTTCCTCTACTATCATTAGACTCAACCGTGTGGGGCTTGGTATTGGCTGCCTTGCTGCTTTGGGAATTTCCATTGTTGCCAATTTCCAGGAAACCAATGTGTTCTATGTTCACATAGCAGGAGCTTTGCTGGCCTTTGGACTTGGAACTGCATACCTCTGGGTTCAGGTAAAGTATTTATGGTTGTAGCCAATATTCACATCTTTGTGAATTAAGTGGAATGGAATTAGATTCATGCTGAATTATAAGAAAATAATATTTTAATAACATCAGCAAAGTTATTTAATTATAATGATAATTATTGCTAATGCAAAGCTATTTTTCTGACCACGGGAAAGAGCCCAAACCTGAAGTAATTAGTTATTATTTTAAAATTATTATAATGTTATCAATACTGTATTATGCATCACAGACACTGTATTGGTTAATAATGAAGTTGCACTCTTAAAACTCAGAAGTTCTCTATTATTATTCTGTATGATAAAGTGTTCATTTTATGTGCAGGCCATGTGTTCGTACCAGACTCATCCCCTAGTGAACAGCATGACCATGGCCCATGTACGGCTCGTGTTGGCTATGGTTGCCTCTCTCTTCTTTATGATTGGCTGTGTTTGTGCTAGCATTGCACATTCTCAATTCCATGGTTAGTACAAAAAACACTATTATAGTACATTATACTGCTACTGCAGTGTGTTGCTAAATCCAGTGAATATTCCTATTTTCAGACAACAACTAATTCATGTATTAATCAGTTATGCTAAGATAATAATGGAAAAATTATGACATGATATACATATTGTATTGTTAAGTTATTATTATGCATGTTAATAATATTGAGGTGAACTGTAAATGACTAACATATAATTCCATACCCACTTCTGCATTAGTTTAAATTCCAGCTTTTTTGGCTGTTTCTTCTTCTAAAATGACTGGTTAAGTTTGTTTAGATGTAAGTTATCCTTATAAAATTTTAACAGGTAATAATCCAAGAAAGTGGTACCCAGAAGATGGTGGCTGGGGCTTCCATGTAGCCAGTACTGTGTCAGAGTGGGTCTGTGCAACCGCTTTCAATTTCTTCATGCTGACTCTGGTGGATGAGTTCAAGAGCATCTCTATTGACCCTCCACAGGTGATTTAATTATTTTTCTAAACAACTAAAATTCTAGATCATTGTGATTCACTAGTAACTTTTTTCAGCTTTTTTGTCAGGCACTGGAAACCACTCAGCTGTCAAGATTTTTAGTACCTAAAATGTAATTAACCATTTGGAATTAGTTTCATCATGCTTTGTTAAACAGTAAGCAAATATGAAGGATAGGCAACTTTATCATATAAATATACAGTAAATGCAAAATGTGAGGATTGCCATATATGATGCAATTACAGTATGGTACAAATACTCTTACAAAACTTGCACTGCAGTGTGTAAAATTTGCTCTCATGGTTACAAACACACATACTGTACATACAGGTACAATTAATGTATAATTAATATATAGGTTTGTAATGTAATGTTTTGATATATTTTCAGGTGTATGTGTCTGTGGATACACTTGCTCCAACCCAGTACAGTGGGATTGGTGAGGGTGAGCAGAGCACCGATGATATGCATGCCATACTCGCGTCTCAGTCATATATCACCTGAGACACACCCCCTCAGGCAGCCAGGGATGTACATACTGGCTGCTGCTTCCCACACCAGCAGATGGTTAGGGGAAATAATAATACCAGTATAGAGCACGTGTTAAACTCGGTGGACAGGAGACGGAGCAACTTTAAACAAGATTTAAGGTGTTTTTTAAGTGGATGTCTTAATTTCTCATGTGAAGGAAATGCACTCCTTGATGACGAAAATGTGCCGTGCTTAAAGTCATCATCTCCAGACAGTGAACCACAAGACAGTGTTGTTCCCATCAGTTGTATTGTTCCAGCAACAATTTCTGCACCTGTAGTGAGCAGTAGTGGGTTAGTTTCATACACAAGGCCAGCAGAAACATTCTTGATTCACAGTAACTCATTGGAGAGTCAGGAGAGAGAAAATATCATCTGTGATATGAAAAAACAAATTTGTAAAAGCTATAGTTCATTTTCATCATCACCTCCTTTAGATGTGAAGTGTAAAGCAATTCAGCCTCCCCCTACCTGCTCGAACTATCTGACTGATGTGTGTGAAGAGCTGACACCTTTAATTTCCAAAAACAAGACACAATGTGAGGAAAATACTGATATAGGAAGAAATGAGATAGCATGTGTTATAAAAAAAGAACTTTCCTACAACAAGATTCTTCCATTTCCTGTCATCAGCAAAATCATAAGTTCCCATGAATCCTCAGCTGGAATCCATTCTGTCGTTGAGTATGATACTAATACTAATTCTCATTCAGTGGTAGTTAACTATGAACAAGACATAGACAACACTGTGAGATCAACCACTAATGCCCGAGACACAATGATCCTGTGTAATGACTTGGATAGTGCTTGCCAAGTGGTTCCATTAGCATTTAGACCAAACCTTCTTCCAGATGGGGGTTCAGTTCCCCTCGTCACTGGCACAGCAAATATTGCTACTAGTGACCCTGGTGTTATGGTCAGTACTTCCTGTAAACTGAATACTCTGAATATATCTAAATCTTGCCCCAGTCAGCCAGCATCCTGGCCCAGAAGGAGACCACAGTCATTGCGTGTGGCATTGTGTTACTCTGACCCTGATCGTCTTAAGTCAACTGCTGAGATTACAAGAGACTCCTCCTTAAAGCAGAATATTGACTTGAGTGATATACCAGCTAACAGGCAGGGCAGTAGCAGATCAAAGGATGACTGTGAAGAAAACAGTTTCTTGCAAATGGACACATGTTTGAACAGTGAAGATATAAAAGAAAAGCAAGATAGCCTTTCTATCTCACAGATGAAATCCAGTACTCATGGTACCGGTAGTATCCTTGAGAACTTGACAGACCAAGCCTTGATGCAAGAAGATGATAAAGAAAAACAGATTGCCATTGGAGGCAGTACTGTGGATCGAGAAAATTCAAACAAAATTAAAACTGATATTGATGTAAAGAAAATCCAAGATTCTTCATCAGAAGAAGAAATTTTAGGAAGATCTTTGCACCCCACTAATGTCTTACAAATTCATAAAACATGGCAACAGCCACATGCTGGTGTGGAGAGCAATCAGTGTGTAATAAGCTCTAGTGATTGCTCTCTCTTATCACCTGGCAGCGATAAGGAAAATAACCCTGTATTGCTTTCTGTGCGACCTAAAGTATTAAATTCAGGGATGTCACATTCACCAAAAAAGAAAAAGACTTCTCCTAAAAGAAAACATAAATCACCTAGAAAAATGAAATTGGAGATTTTGAAGGATGGTCTCCAGGGATCTATTCAGTCAATAACCAAGTCTGAGAAGGAGAATATAAAAAACAACAAAACCAAAAACCAAGATGACGATGTATGGGCAGTAGATGATTTCCTCCCTGTATCTAAACCCTCACAAAGTCATTACAAGAATCAGGGTCTTCATACTCTTAAGCAGCCACTTGTTGAACCAGTGTCTCCCATTCCAAGTGCACTGGTAGATTCAACACTAAAAGCTTTATTAGGGAAGAGTACTTCATCACCTTGTGGTGAGGAAATGGACTCGAGCATGTTTACCAGCACATTTTCAACAGATACTGGGTATGAAACAGAAACCAACATAAATTCTCTAACTGTTGATGAAATATCTCAATCTGATGGACATAATAAACCAATTTGTAGAAAGGTAATGCAGCACCAACAGCCGATCAGGTCCAAGTTTATAAAAGAAGGAAGCAAGTGTCCAGATACATTTGCTACCCCTACTTTATGCTCCAATATTCCATCACCTGTTGATCACATTGCATCCCTCACTGTAAAGTGTGATAATGCTCATAATGGTGGTATGTGCCCTGAAGGATCAAATGCAGGTAATTCCTCATTTAGCTTTCCCAGCAAAAGTACCTCTAATGTGAACCATCTCCAGTGCCCTGAGGCATCATCAGAAGTACCTAACCAGCTGGGAGAGAAAACAAATACAGAAGAATTAAAAAGACAATTGTCCCTTGATGTAGATGATGTAGTTCCATCAAAAAGCAAAGCAAATGACAAAACATTATGTTTGTCAGAAGATAAGAATTCATGTCTAGTGAATGATGCTTCCACAAAACCAGAATCTTCTGATTTAATGAAGTGCCAAGATGTGGATGACAGTGTAGTATCAGAAGAAAAAATAGATGACAAAATCAGTTCTTGCCCACTGAATGCTTCCACAGACTCTGATCCTGCTGTTGTACCAGAATGCCAGGATACTGCATCTGGGAATAACAGTGTTCCCTCCTCCCCTTCCTCAAATCCCTCCCCAGCCAACACCCCTTCACAAGAACTGGTTGAAGTTAAATACATGCAACTTTCCCTTAGTATTGTCTTGGCCATTGTCCTTCATGCCATGCAGAGTATATCACAGTTCATGCTGGAAGTGTTTTTATCCACAGATCATGATGACCCCTGGGATAAAATGTAAGTGTGATGATGAGGTATGAGGCACTTCAAAAGACACTCATCAAGTGCTATTATTATCCTATATGTGATTGGAGCCTTTATTACTGTTTTGCTATTGCTTCTTATGGTCTCTGTCAATAATGGCTCCTTCTCAAATAATATGTATTCTGCCTACTTATTTATTTAAGCATCAATATCTACCGGGTACCACATTATACTTTTTTAATTTTGTTTGTGAAGTATATAGTGGTATCAATCTGGCAAAAAACTATAGTGATAGAAGCAGTAGAGTCCACAGAAATACAAGAAATGTTTGATATGAGAAATGCACTTGCTTTCTATATTTTTTAACTGTGCTGGGCCTAGGTGAGTTGTGCCTTAGAGCACTTCATAAACTATTTTATGGCAACCAAGAAACATATTTTTAATTATTCATATTAGTGTATTATGTTACATGTATATATAACAGTTGACTCCCACCTACAACAGGGAATGCATTCTTAGTCCCCCTCCCCATGGACAATTGAGAATATGGGGAAATAATTGTGCTTCCTGGAATTACATTTTGAGGTATGGTAATGTAATGCAGTATTTACCTCTAACATGGGTAACAGTACTGTACAACTGAGTACGAGCAACAATGTGGAGAGGTGAGTGGATGGCACAAGCTTCCATTTGGCTGCAGTTGGCCATGTCATAACTTTTTGAACATTTTCATTATTTATTAAAAAATCTACTTATCTTCACAGATATATGGACTCATCCCTGAGCCAGCAAAGGTGAAAGGGGTTATTAATTAAGGCTCTGTAATTACAATGAAATAATGTAATTGGACAATCAGTCATTTAATCGAATAACCAGTCATTTAGTTCGGTGCCTGACGAGACTGTTGCTTTGGTTGATTGTACTGTACTGTACTGTACAGTGATGGACAATAATCATGTGAAATATGGTGAAATCATAAACGTCCGATATAGGCCATGGCATGTTGTTGGGTATTCATAATGATTCACTAGCTACATTTAATCTTCGGACAAACCTTGACACAACAATTGCCTCTCACTGTACATCCCATTGTCGTTATTTCTCTCTATTTCTCTCACAGGTCTTCCCACATCTCTTTTTCACTTTACACAGATTTAGTTGTTTATTATCTGAAGATTATTTTAAACTAATGAATTTATATCTACTTATTATAACTATTATTTTTTCTTTTGTTTGCACTTGGATTTTCTCCATACTATATTTATTTTTTATCTTCTATGTTCATGAGCACACTGCATAATTTAATGTTAATTTTTACTAACAACTGGTAATGATATGTAGTACTGTATATATTTTACTGTTTGTATCTTTTTGCTATTGAAGATAGTGAAGAGCTTTTGCTCTCACAGAGAATACAACATACATGCCGTGTAGTCTGACATCAAGGAAATTAAATTAAAATGCTAGTACAGTACAGAAACTGAATAAGGAGAGGAAGCTGGGATAGTGAGTGGTGCATGAGGGAAGAGCTCTGATTGGAACAACATTTTTCAACTTATATGGGTTAACTACTGTAATAGGGAGGCATCCATACCCTTGTAAATTCACTGTGTTAGGTGGCAGTCGTCTGTAGTATATTTATGAATAATGTACAGTATATGTTGTGTATGAATAATGAAAATACAATATACTGTATACAATTAATATTTATAGAGTATTGAACAAGTTTTCTAAACTGTATTCACAAAAGGATTGCTGTATATTATATTCCTTGATAACAACATGTAGTTTTCGAATGCGAGTGCAATTTGGTGCAGAAGTTTCATTCCTCACCCTCCAAATTAAATTGTCATTTGGCTGTGCTGCTCCCAGCTCCTTTACCCCCTTCCTCACTCTATTGCCTAGCACTTTCATTTGGTCCTGAAATGTACAGTGCTCAGCCTGGCATGGGTTCAAATTCAGGCTCAGTGTGGTAGTTTATATTCAGTTAATAGTAGCATTTCATGTACTTATAAAATTATTTCTAGCATTTTGTTCACCCCAATCAGCAAAACTTTAGTTAAGAGGCACTGGAATGACTTTTCAGTTAAGAACAATTTTATTAGGAGGAATAACAGCATGAGGCTCTTGTCATTGCTTTTATGTTCTGCTGCTGAACCAAATACTAGTAACAATCTGTACAGTACTTCCCTTCATGTTTACTCTGTTGGTATGAGAGAGGTTGTGTGGATGTGGAAAGCAATATTTTATGTTCTAAGGCTTTTGAATATTGGATACTTATTGACCTGCCTTAAATGTACAATGTTCACTGTTAATTTGTTATACTGTACATTAATTATTTGATATTGATATCCATAGAAGTTGTTTCAACTACAATATAGCATTGAATTTACTTACCAGTATTATAGGGTATCTACATTAAAATGTATGTCTGTAACCAGAAACAGGCTTTACTGTGTATTGTGGGTAAAACTTTTGATACCGGTATATGAAAATGCTGCAAGGGAGGAAATTATTTTTTATATGCATTCATAACATAATACTATGCACTAAGGACAGGTGAAGTGGAGTAACTACAAACTACCATTTTTGTATGGAGACTTGCGGTGTTGACATACAAACATAACATGAAATGTAAGTCCCATGTACAGTATATTTATGTCAACATGTTGATAATACAGTAAGCTATGGTACAGAAAAGATAGTTTGCAATTACTATAGCCCATTCATCCTATGTGTGCTAAATTTGATTAGTTTTACCTGTACCGTACATGATATTGAACAATTATGCAGTCACTGTAATGAGAATTTAGTGGCTAGGTCAGCATTGTACAGGTGTAGATGCGGTCGTGCACTTATTAAGTTTGATTTTTAGATGTACTGTATTCAGGAGGATATTACTCAACCCTTTTTACTGTACAGTACTGTATTTTATGCAGTTATGTTCTGTAGTACAGCACTGCTATTTTAATGTGATCATATTTTGTTCATATTTTCTTTCAAATTCCTCTTTACAGGGGCATCAGACTGTATATGAAAGATAGTATAGAATAGATGTAAAAGTATCACTTATGACGCGATTGGGATGCTTTTAATGGAGATGCAATATAGGACTCTGTTAACTTTGCAACACATGTTATGAAATCACTTACCAATCACCATAAGACTCAGAGGAGCAATCTATTAATTGTCTTATCCAACAATTGGTGGGGGACTCAATGTATCACAGTCATTTCCTTACCTCTGATTTGGCCGGGTGAGGTAGAAACTGGATTATGACTGTACATACTTTAGGCTAACCAATTCTCTCCAACTTCCTCTTGCTCCTGTTTTGGTTCAAGCCCTGGATTTTATAAGCCCCTTGCTTCCACTGTACAACTACCCAGGTGTACCCATTACATCTTCTAAATAAACACAGATAAAATTATGACACGTAATAATTATTTTCTGTTTACAAGCTGCTGCACACTGCCTGCCTCTCTTCATCCCTAATAATACCATGTTTAGTTTTTCACCAGCCTTCAGTTCAGAGTAATTTTCTGAAGATGCAGCAGTGTCACACTCTGTGACTATCTGTCACATGAGGACTGAAACTTTGAACCTGTGAGCAGTGGATGCATGGGAAGCAGCATTATAAAGTCTCTGGCAGAAAACTAAAGTTGCAAAACTTAAAACTTTATACATTTTCGTTTCACAAACTAGATTTGATTTCTGTTCGATTGTTAATATTTGCTTTAAACTGATGTATACTCTTCAGTTTTAGGTGTCGCTTTAAATCAACAATTTTAAATAGATTCATGTTAAAATGCCATTCTACTATGCAATTTTAAATATTTAATGAAATTTTTTACTTTGCTGTGTTAATAAATGTAAATTTAACTGGATAGGTTCATTGCCAAAATATATCTATTGTTATAGACAGTGAAAACAGGCAAGGGAGACGGTTTTAAATACAACTGTGTGTGGTGTTCAGCAAGGTTGGAACTGGTATCTGTACCATTTTTCAGCAGAAAAAGAAAAATAATCAGAACAAATTAAAGGACATACTTTTTCCTTGTACAGTACAGATGTGAATGGTTGTACAAATACTGTACAGTACTGTACATTCCTCTTTGATATTATCATAGAATTATAAATGTTGATTGTTAGGGCTATTGAATAATGGTGCTTAGTTAATTTATTATTGTAAAAATTATCTTAAATCTGTATTATAAGCCTAATAGCTCATTGCACATCAGACAGTTTACATCTTTGTTGAGAGATGGAGTAGTTTTAGTCATGAGGCCTTTTGAGGTTATTATAGTTGCTGACATATATTCCAGTTTTCCTCCTGCCAGTCAATAAATGACAGCTACTGTATCATGCTGATCTATCTTGGAGGAAAGAAATGCTTAATACAATGTTTATATTATTTTTGTAGCAGTGCTCTTAGTGAGAAGACATCAATACTGTAGATGGATGGTTGTAACCTCAGTATCACAAGCCATAATAAGTTTCCAGGTCTTAATGAAGTCTCAGAATATCTGACATACCAGTGAACCAATTATAATACTCACCTTGTCTCATTCTTGCTGAAGCTCTCTTACTACTTACTCCCTCAGTCCATACAAAGTGGACCTGGATATTTATTATGGCTCATGACTGTACATACAGTAGTTGTGAACACAACAGTCATCAAAAGAGTACCTATAAATTTTGTGGTAGGTTCCATCGGCCACCATCCTGGTTAGAGAATAATGGACAGTTGAATCTTTCATATGCTATGTCTATCACATGACTATGTGAAGGGGATTCATAAATACAAATACAAGTAAATCTATCTTCATGATATAATTTATTTATTATCAGTTGCTCTGTTTGGCAGTTTGAGTCAGAATATATGTTAGGGCCTATATCACCTGAAGAGAGCACAAGGTTAAAACAAGTACCCTGCTGTACAGTACCTCTTAATATTTGAAATCCTAACGATCAAACAGGAGTGTAATATATTATATTTTTATCCTGTTCAGTAGCAGAAGTAAATGATTGTTATTTATGAAACAAAAATTTTATAATAAATATGCCTGAAAGCAAGCAGAATGCATAAAACTCCATTTTACATGTTATTTTTTTATTAATGCATTGCTACTGCTTCTTCCATCAAAGTAATTTCATAAACTGTTCATGTTAAACATGGGCTTGTACAGTTGCCCAAGAAAAGACTGTAACCAAATTTGGTGGTGTGTGGAGCAGCTGCTCCAAAGTAAACACTCGTGTTTTATCAGTTGATCACTCAGAACCTACAACCTTTGTATGGATTAATGTAATTTGCTGAAGCCAATAACCCATCTATCCATACAAAGGTTGTAGGTTCTGAGTGATCCATTGATAATATACAAGTGTTTACTTTGGAGCAGCTGCTAGATATTGCCACACACCAGCAAATTTGATTGCAGTATTTTCTTGGGCAATTGTACGTATGTGGGTACAGGTGCTTATGTATATGTAGGTACAAATACAAATGGAACCCTAACCAAGTCCTTTTAAGACAGCAGTATTATGCTTCTGTTAGATACAGTATAATGGGAATCTCTTGAGTTAAGATGTGGAGCTATCGTGGCTCTACACGATGTGAATTGGTCTTAACATGTAAAGTGTTTGGTGCATTAATGCATGGTAGGGGTAGACTGGAATAAGCACATGATGCCATTGATCATGTCCAAGCATTATCTGTGCCCTTTCTGTTTCTCCTAATAAATTACCAACTTCACATTTTGTATAAACAGTGTTTATATAAACAGGCCATATGCTATATTTTAGCAATGAGGTACCGCAGTTGACATTACAGTATATGGCACCTCCCAACACCAGGGCTGCCAATATATGCCATGTTGGAAACAAATACTATATTCAGTGATTTAATTAATGTGACCCAAAAAGTGTCAAGCATATTATGCACTGATACATTTTCTACCCACTGTACATGTATATGTACCAGTATGTTGCATCCTCTCTGTAAAACTCTTCCCCCCTTCACCTTCCTCAGTCCTGTACCCCTGTATGCCTGGGTGCACTTCTCACCTCTCCCCATTCCTCCCCCTTTTCTATTTCATCTCCCCACTTTAACTGTTTTATCCCCACTGTCATTCACAATATTATTTTTTTCACATAAACATTCTGATAAGTATTTTTTTCTTGTTTTGTTGTTTGATTGTTTATTTGAATTTCTTTCTTTAGGTTTCCTATTGTATTTATATTTTCTTCTTATTAATTTTAATCTATGCATGTTTGTCTTTATTGTTTCTTCCATGTGTCCAGTCTTATGAAGACCTGGGCCCAGTAGGTTGTAACCAAATTATTCTTTTTTTTCTGTATTCTGAGGATGCTTGGATTGGGAAAAACATCAGTACAGGTTAGTCCCATGTCGGTGTGTCTTTTTCAAATCAAATATAGCAGTGCTGAAACTGTATGCTGTAATTATATAAAGCCATGTTCAGGAGAAGGTACGGTAGTTAGGTGGTAGGAAGACTCTTGGAGGCAACTGTACACTATCACTTAAAAAATTATTCCTGTCACTTAAAACATTCTCTTCTGTCGTAAATTGCCAACTTGTGGGTTTTGATGTTAGAACAAGCCAGGCTAGTGTGGAGCCATGCTGAGTAGAACCCGATATTTTCTTGGATAAGTCAGAAAATACCAAACTAGATTGGAATTTTTTCGACAAATATTTGATAATTTTTTTCAAATCTCAATTTAATTTTTGTTGTTGATATTTTTTGCTTTGTTGACTTACAGATAAGTCTGACTTAAGAGAAAGCCAACATATAGAGAGTGTCACTGTAAATTTGTAAAGTTGTACAGCATTTGTAATATTCAGTATGTGAATAGTTTTATTTGTTTTTCATGGTCTGTCAGATTGTTCAGGTGGAAGATGGAGTGAATGTAAGGCAAAGTACAATACCTTCACTGGTTTTAGCAACACCACCAACAAAATCTGCAGCCTTTCCTCACCTGTTCTTTACTAACTACTGTACCAATGTACAGTAATACAGTACTGTACATGACTGGTATTTTGTAGTGCTTTTAAAATCCTTTTGCCAAGTTTAAAAAAGTAATTGATGCAGATGTTGATATAATAACTTACTTAATACTGTACTTTTTGGTGATTCTGGTGTATTCACATTGGCATGAAAATATCTGAAGACCAGACGAAAGGAAATTTAAATATACTGTAACTTGAGATATACCTGAAAATTATTAATGAAAAATGGATCCGTGCTGTGTAATGTGAAAACAATGAAAACTGAATAAATGTACACTTGTAGTAAAGAATGAGTCCTTTCTAGTGCTGCAGGTGCCTTCATAGTATTTCTCACCTATCCAAATAAGTATCTAGATGTGTTACAAGGACTCAAATTTGGCACAGTACAGTCCCTCACAATTGCACAGCTTTCTCTATTAATTGTAAAAAAAAAAATGGAATAGTTTAGCTAGTGACTTCTAAAGAATACATCAGCATGTCATAAATTGTTCCCATACATAATATTTGCACCATATGTATCATAGGACAACCATACCTAAAAACAGGAATCAATATTTACAAGACTCTATACATTATAAACTTCCAAAATTCATGTGGTATTAAGTTATTCTCATCAGCAAATATTTTTTTCTGATATTTTAATATAGATCTCGAAACATTACAGTACAGTACATATATTGTTGTATTTCTTGCAGGGAAATAAAACTTATGGCTGGATACATTAAAAAGATACAGGAAATAATGTACAAGGAATTTCCTTTTTCTGCAATCTACCCAAGCTACATATTGCTGTCTGTACCAAATTGGATTCTTGGTAAATCTATTAGATATTCCAGTGCTACTTTTGCTTTATAAACATCTCCCATGACAATCAACATTAATAGATGAGAGGAATATCCTGCCATTTAGTAGTACAAGCATAATTAGATCACTCCAATGCTATTTCTACCTTGTTGAATCTTGTTTTATTAAGTTCAGTTCTGTGCTGTCATCTTTCTCTTTTTAAATTGGATGTTCTCCAACTTTGGTATGTGTATCCCCAGGGGCTAATACAGTACAGTATATGGATTTCAGGAAGTACAGTACAAAAATGAGTTTTAAAATACAATATGCATATTATTGTTGTTTTGAACTTAAGTATTGTTTTTAGTTATCATATTTCATATTAGTTTTGGATACATGCCTACTGTACTGTATTCTTGTTTGCTTTACGTCAGACAATGCATATACAATATTAATTTCAATGTAGCATACTGTGCCTATGAAGAGCATCTCAGCATATGTACAGTATATATATATACTGGTATATATATAAATATATATATATATATTGAGAAACACTAAGGTACAATACTGTACAGTCACAAGCAGTAGTTTCTTTACCCCCCTAAGTGAGAATGAAGTTAAAGAGTCACTGTTGAAGATGGGCCAGGTGTATGAGCACTGAAAGGTTCGTTGAACAGGACTAATATCTTTTCCATCTATGAGTGAACAGTAGCATGTATCCCATACCAATCTGAATCATGGTTTGCATAGTGGTATCGTATCCAGGTAGTTGTGGATTTTATCATTATTTGCCAGCCAGAGATCAAAGGTTGCCAAAAATATGTGTTGTAGTACAGTACTTTTAACTTGCCTTGAAATAGAATCAGTCACTTGTTTCATTCATAGTTGAGAATTTCAAGCAGGCATTTACCATAAATTACATAACAGAAAAAAAAGGTAAATTTTGTATTTTAATGCTATTTTAAAGAATTTAATACACACTCCTCTTTTTTTATGTGAGGTTAGGTTCCTGAAGGGGTCGCATAAAGTGAATTTCGCATAAAGTAAATTGTACATTTCCATAAGAAATAATGGTACTTTAACTTGAAAATTGAGCCTCCTTGTTCGTGGTATTTTAAAAGTTCGTGTAAATTGCATTTATTTAAAAATGATCTATTTTTTTCATGATACGCATTATTTCAAATTCGCATAATTTCAACTCGCATAAAAAGAGAGGAGAGTGTTCAACTTCAAACCTACCAATACAGTATACTGTATGTCATCACTGGGTTCTGGAGCTCAGGGTAAAAAGATGATATTGTTTTTAATATGTCTTCATATTTGGTTGAGCCCTCAGCAATAAATACACAATTACAATGAAAATTGCATTCTTTGTCATCAGAGGTCAGATGGATTGGTACAGTATGTTTTGAAGTACAGTACGTGTTAGTTTGCTTTTCAGTTGTTCCCATCATTGCTATTTTAATAAGAACCACACCAGTTTTCCAGTACCAGCCATTAAATAAAACAAACCTCAGATATTAACAATTATCCTTTTGTTACCATGGCTTTTAATAATTTATTATTGGGATTTTTGAGATGGACACACATACAATTAATTTTTTTAGATATCCCACTTAAATAGTGATCACATACAGTATTGACAAACTATAATATCCAGCTCACTTTGATTGAGTGTGAAGGAAAAGTAAAGTTTCTTTCTATCCTTGAATATTTTTGGGCAAACTGTAGTCTACCTTCATATGACAGTACTGTATATAATCCATAATAATACATTACTATTAAGTTCAGATTACTGATATGTAAATATTGTAGTAAATGAATTAATATATGTAAAAGAAAAAACCTTCACAGTACACTTTACTTCATGATTTAGTAAAGTATGATATGCAAAATATATATTGTACTGTACAGTACAATAATGTTATTTGAAAGACCTGCAGGTTTTGTACATTATTATATTACTCCTGTTTATCATAGTAAGATAACCCTAATGATGTTTTTCTTATGCCAAAGAATATTAAGATAACTGTAATATGTGTATTGTAATATTAATGCTACTGCATCAAATCCCTTCATAATAACAGATCTTTGTTGCTTATTGTTTGATTCACTAACCATTATTAGTTTAGTTAGTAAATTTGTTTATTAATTATTAGTACATTGCAGTACAGTACTTACATAATGTTACATTGTAACTTGAAAATTAATGTTATGGAACTATATTTTTGCACTTTCATAGCATTTTCTATTTCAGTTGTGTGTATTGTTTGCTGTACATGATAATATTGGTGTCATATATCTGTATGTGTACTGACTGGTATAGCCTAGGAGTTGATATTGGCTCTGAGGATTGTACAGTTGGCAGCAAAAGTTGTGTCACATCACTAAGCATTTCTTGAAGGATTACATAAAGGATAATCATTGAACTAACATATTCACCACCAACACAGAATTACAATATCCAGGTGGCAAATTAGTAAACTACTGTACTCTGTATGTGTTTTCATTTTACGAGCCTGTGGAGCTTATACAGTATTTCCATACTGTACTTCATAACTTGGCAGATGTGGTGACATGACTTTTTGCCGCCGACCTACAACCCAGTAGTACAATATATTACTTGAATATATAAATAACAAAAGAATATGCGCCTTCTCATAAATTAACTTTCTTCTACCTCTGTCCATGAATCAAACATGTTATACAGCTGTATTACTGAATGTTACTAATTGTATTATATATTTATCATTGTAATGAACCAAGAGAATTACTTGTATATTCATGTAAGTATACAGTACAGTATAATTATAAATGACAAAATTTTATATATATGTAATTGTTGATAATTTTTCCTTGAGGGGTGTTGGTTCCTTTTTTAGATTTGACCTAATCATTTTCCTCTAGTACTGCCCCTTCTTTCCTTCTACAGTATTTCCTTCATGCTTGCTGTCCCTCCTCTCTGACTAATCCCATCCTATTTCCGTGTGTTACGATGGTATGGTACCAGTACGATGACTCCATCATAGATACAACAGGGCCATTTTACCGGTAACATTCAACATATGCTGGAGTCTCCTACTCCTTTCTTCCCCTTTTCATTCATTCATGAAATACCTATAATATAGATTAAGAGGAACTATGTCAGTAATAATGTCACTGTTCTAAGTTTCTGAGTAGCATATTCTGCTGAGTCTAATTACATTACTTAATTTTTTTTAATTAGACTGCGTTTACACTTTACACCAAGTGAGTCTCGTCTCGTCTCGTTAAGTCAATGTGAGTCAACCCGCGTCATGACTCGCCACTTCAGTTCACATTTGATTTACAGTACTGTATAATTATGGATTTGTGAGGCACCTTGTGTTGTCGCAATATCCGTTAAGTCATCATTAGTTACAATTGCGGATTTAAATTCCCCCATAGAAGGATTACCGACAAACCGCACAGCAGGAAATTACGTGAAGCAGACCTGCCCGACCTGACAAGTGGCAAGTTGGCAACACTGATTCATCTTTCATCATAACATTGCAGGAGACGTAGGAGAGGCAGTGAGGTCTAATTTCAGGCTATTTTGAAGCTATATGGGCTATTTTGAGGCTAATTGTGGGCCAATGTGGTGTTTGAAAAACTGTAAATTATCCTAGTTTCGTTGGACCAAGGATATTAAAACATAATTTGTAAGTATTAATTGTATTGACGGATTTTTTAACTAGGTTAATAACGTTAGCATTTCGTTGGACCGAGTCTACTATAACGTAAGTCGATTAAGTATTAATTGGCCATATAACAAAAGTAGGTAATTGTTTATAATATATAAGATATATCACTTGTGTATATTTTAGTATCATAATCAATGGTGTTTCTCTCGGACATGGGTATAAGTTTATAAGCACGCCTCCAAATACATTTTAATGTCAATATGCAAACATAATAGCTAATTATATATACAATACCGTCATGAAGGTTTAAGTTGGTGCTCGTATTTAGTTTAGTCACAATATAAAATTTCATGTTAGGGTTAGGACCGAAGGTTGTTAGGGTTAGGACCGAAGGTTGTTAGGGTTAGGACCGAAGGTTAAGGTTAGGACTGAAGGTTGTTAGGGTTAGGTCTAGGTTAGGTTAGGTCAGGTCAGGTTGGTTAGAGTGGCTGTAAAACATTTCGCCAAAAAAAAAAAAAAAAAAAAACTTGGAGGAGCAATTGTAAGTTTTTACCTCTGTAATAACATTTTACCGTATTCTATTATGCTGTTTTTACCTTCTTTATCCATTTGATAAATATTGAATGAATTACCGTTATTGCGTATGGTTTTTCTACCTTCATTACCCACTAATTTAGACTATTCTATGGCATTTCCTCTGCAAAAGCCCTATTTCCAAGATAGGGCATATTGAAATTAGCCTGACCTAAACTAACCTAGACCGCATCAGACTACCAGGACTTAACCTGGTAAGACTACCGGGACCTAACCTGGGCAAACTACCGGGACCTAACCTGGGCTAACTACTGGGAAATAACCGTGAAAAAGTACAATAAATGATGGGCAAAATATTGGGACTCAGTCGGATCTGGTAACACTGCTGCAAAACGGTAATTCTTTCAATAAACACCCCTCAATATTTATTTTCAATAAACTGTGGCGGCTAGAATCATCTACCCACCACAAGCATCAGCCCTGTTTCCTGATTGGTTACGTTTATGTATAGCATTGATCATATTCCAGATTGACTACAAATATTGTCACCTGATCATATTCCAGGTTAACTGTAAAACCTTATATACAATGTGCGACCTGAACCAATAAACAGATTAAAAACCTCAATTAGTCACTCTCCAAACCTCACCAGGAGACTAAAGTAGCAGCCGCTACATTGGTGACCCCGGAGTGTAAACCAAAGAAACAAGCAAGCAACCAAACAATATGACTCCACCCACTGAGTCAGACAACCACCCAGCCGCAGCAGCCCAAATCAAACTACCGGCATTCTCCACAATTGAAGCGCCAGCTTGGTTCAGACATGCTGAAGTACAATTCTGGCGTAAAAAAGTAAATCACTCCTCCACAAAAGCTGACCACGTCTTAGCAGCCCTTCCAGATGACATCTTCCCTCGCATAGCAAAGTGGTTGGAGATAAAGGGTGATGCAGCAGTACCATATGAAGATCTGAAGGCCTATCTCCTGCAGCGTTTTACACCTTCACCAGCTCTACGAACTACACAACTGCTCCAGCTGTCAAGACAACCACTTGGCGACCAGAAACCTTCCGAAGCCTTACTGGAAATGAAGGCTTTAGCAAGACTTCCTCCTGCATCTGGTGGGGAGCCACGCCAAATCGATCTACTCCGAGCACTATGGCTGCTTCGCCTACCAGAACCCATTCGTGCAGCTATTCCCAATGCAGAAGAAATCAATGAGGATGACCTTCAGCTTCAAGCAGACAAATTGGTCGACGCCCATGCAGCATCAGCTCGCCACATCGCTGCCGTACCTGCCGATTCTCCTCCCTCATCCCAAGAAGATGCCGTGGAAGTCTCAGCAGCATACCGCCCACCAGCTACCACACACCAAAGGCCTAAACAACGGTACCATGCAGGTCAGCCACGCCGACCATGGGCCAAGAGGAACTTCACAGACAACCTTTGTTTCTACCATGCCCATTTTGGTCCTCGAGCCAAAAAATGTGAAGAAGGATGCCTATGGTAAAAAAACGAGTAAAATGGCTGTCGCACATTGCGGCGGAACTTGAAGCTGGAACTTCATAGTGGCGGACGTCACTCTCCCTCTACTCGGCGCCGACTTCTTAGCCCACTGTCAACTCCTCGTCGATGTTGCTGGATGTCGCCTGATGGATGCAGCCTCCTTAACCGCCACTCCCATCACTGCTGCACCCATAAACCTTGCTCTACAAGTGAACAATGCAGCAAACTGTTTTTCTCACCTCCGCAGCACCTATCCTGACGTCTTCAAGCCAGACCTTCGCCAACAACCTCAGCTGCCAGCAAAACATGGTATCTACCATCGTATCAAGACATCTGGCCCACCTGTGTTTTCCAAATTTCGGCAACTGGCTCCAGATAAACTGGCGGTAGCAAAACAGACCTTCGCTAAACTTGAGCATTTAGGCATCTGCCAAAAGGCATCAAGTTCCTGGGCATCACCTCTACACATCGTAACCAAGAAGGATGGCACGTTACGACCATTTTTTTGGCGACTACAGACGCCTCAACACAAAAACAGAATCCGACCACTACCCACTACCCAACATTGCGGATATCACCTCCTTCCTCCACGGTGCCAAAATCTTCTCCAAGCTGGACCTCCTCAAAGGCTACTACCAGGTCCCTATACATCCAGATGATATCCGCAAGACAGCTATCACCACACCTTTTGGCACCTTCACCTTCAACTACAGTTGTTTCGGACTTTGAAACTCTGGTGCTACCTTCCAGAGGATGATGGATGGTATCCTCGGCGATCTTCCCTTCTATGCATGTTACATCGATGATATCCTCATTTTCTCTGCATCAAAGGAAGAACTCGTGCTGCACCTAGCTCAAGTTTTGGAATGCCTGCAGCAAAATGGCCTAGTGGTGCGATACGACAAGTGCGTATTCGGCGCTAGAGAAGTGGATTTTCTGAAACACCACCTCTCACCTGCTAGAGTTGCACCTCTTCAAGACAACGTTTCCCTACTCCCCCTACAGTCAAGGCCCTCCAAGAATTCGTTGGAATGGTTAACTACTGTACTATCATCGGTTCCTGCCCAAGATTGCATCCACCATGGCGCCACTATACTCGGTACTAGCAGGCAAACCCAAGGATCTGACATGGGGCCCTCCTCAAAAAGAAGCCTTCCAGAAAGCAAAAGATGCCCTTGCCTCGTCAACTCTCTTGGGTTTTCACGACCCCAAAAAGCCTCTCATCGTCACCACGGATGCCAGCAACATTGCCATCGGAGCTGTTTTGGAGCAAGGGGTACATGGACAGCCTCGCCCCATGAGTTTTTTCAGCCGCAAGCTCAATAAAGCTGAAAAGAACTACTCCGCCTTCGACAGAGAACTTCCTTGCCGGCCACCACTTCAGTCATTTTTGGAAGGTGCAACATTCACTGTGCAGATAGATCAAAGAGATGCTTGGTCCCCTCGACAACGCCGACACCTCTCAGGAATTGCAGAGTTCAACTGTACCCTCACCAACCTGCCCGACAAGAAGAATCCTGTAGCTGACGCACTCTCCAGAATCGAGATCAACGTAGTTCAGCTAGGACTTGACTACAACCACCTCGCCAAGGAACAACAAGTGGACCCAGAAACTACAGCAGTAAGGACAGAAATTACAAACTTACAATGGAAGGATGTCCCTCTGGCTGATTCTAACATCTCCATCCTCTGTGACGTGAGCACCGGACGACCACGCTTTTGGATACCTTCAGCCCTACGTCGTCACGTTTTCAACGGCCTCTCTCATCCCTCACGTCGAACAACCTCACAACTACTTACACAGAAGTTCGTCTGGCACAAGATCTCCTACGACGCAGGAAACTGGGTGCGATCCTGCGTGCCCTGTCAAAAATCCAAAGTTCATCGTCACACAGAAACCGGCCCAGGAACCTCCCACCAACCACAGAGGCGTTTCGCTCATATTCATGTGGATGTTGTGGGACCCCTTCCTCCTTCCGACGGACATCGTTACCTGCTCACCTTTATCAATCGTTCCACCAGATGGCCAGAAGCCATCCCCATGGTCAACGCGACGTCAAATTCATGCGCCTCCTCTCTGTTATCAGGTTGGATCTCCAGATTCGGCATTCCCGAACACATCACCTCCGACCGTGGCACAACCTTCACATCACAGTTATGGACCTCCTTAGGACAGTTAATGGGCACCACAGTCCATCACACTATAGCCTACAACCCAGAAGCAAACGGCATGGTGGAACGACTCCATAGAACTTTGAAAGCCACCTTGATGTCACGATGCAACAGCTCCACATGGTCATCGCATCTACCCTGGGTACTCCTTGGCCTACGAACCACTCCAAAAGAAGGTCTCGACACCTCTCCAGCAGAAATGGTCTCTGGTGAACCCTTCATCGTCCCCGGCGAATTCTTCCCTGATGCACCATCAAGCAACGACATCAACCGCCTTAGGAACATCGTCGGAAAGTTGGCACCTTGCAAGCAGACATACAAACCACCAGACCACCGCTACATCCCCCGAAACCTTCATTCAACAAAGCATGTCTTTCTTCGTACCGATGTCCAAACATCACCCCTCACGCCACCTTACTCTGGCCCCTACGAAGTCATCAAAAATAAAAAGAAGGCATTCTTGCTACGAATAAAAGGCTCCAATGACTGGGTCTCCATCGACAGACTAAAGCCAGCCTATCTACAAGATGACGACCCCCCTCCTGTATGTCTCTCCAGAGCAGGTCGCCCCCTCTCACACACATCAGGACATTTTCGCTGAGGGGGAGCATCAGCTCGGTTTCCTGATTGGTTATGTTTATGTATAGCATTGATCATATTCCAGATTGACTACAAATATTGTCACATGATCATATTCCAGATTGACTACAATTCAGGTTGAGTGTAAAACCTTATATACAATGTGCGACCTGAACCAATAAACAGATTAAAAACCTCACAATTCGTCTCTTTCCAAACCTCATCAGGAGACTAAAGTAGCAGCCGCTACAAAACAAAACAAATACAGTACAGTCATCCCTCTGCTATCGTGGGTTCGACTATAGCGTTTCGTTACTATCGCGCATGTGTGAAAAGTTCACCTTCATCCTTTTTGGCGCATCCGTATGCTTACTATCATGCACGTAACATTCAAATTTGGCGGTGCGATTGGCCAAGCACACTCGACTGACCGCCATGTTTACCATGACATGGTGTTACAACAGTAAAGATGAGGACTGAGTGAATTTATAACTAGCCCTGCTTATCAACCCTATCTTTGTTTAACACAGAGAGTTAACTAGTGATACAATGTGTGGAGATAAAGCTTTTTCATCGGCGCCTAATTACACCTCGGTCTCGTATAGAATGTCCAATACTGTACGTCGATATAAGACGTCGTTCCTATAGGGATGTATATTACAATTCGTATTATGCATATTAAATGCATATAACAATTTGTATTAAGACGACTCATGACTGAAATGAGTCGTCGGCATGTGTGGTAGTAGTGGAGGTGGTAGGGGTAAAGGGGGAGATAACGTGATATCGTTTGTTTACATTTTATTAATCATACGTTATTAGTGTTTCCTTCTTTTTCTGTCCGAGAAATACCGAAATAACTTCCTTCTTTATATGGAAGGATATGGTCTTCCATTTTGTAAATGCACCACATGGCATGACTGAGTGTTGAAGCCAGTGTTTAACTCGTAATTACTAAACACGAGAGAGTCACACACAAGGCAGGCTAGGCCTATATTCCATGACCTTGGGCTAGGGGGAATGGAGATACTGAGGGTAGGGGGTGAAGGAGCGTGGGAGAAGTGGTAGGAACACACTCACACACACACACTTCACAGATGACAGTGATATCATTTCCTAACATGTTCATTATCATTTCGCTCGTTTTGTATAAAAACTCCTCGGATATGCTTCACTTATTTTCGCCACCCATTTTATATGGAATGGATGCAATCGTTTTGAAAAATAATTTTAAGTTAATATTTTGGTAGCTCATTCTACAGTCAGTCGGACACCCTACTCGGGCGCTTGCTCTCGGGACTCGGACTCTGGCACCCGACTCTCCATATGTGAACATGTTCTATTATGTTTAATGAATTTCCATCGTGTTTGAGGTCTCATAGTAAAAAAAAAAACGTCACTTTCGAGAGACATAAGAACCTATCCCAATTTTCATCATTAATCTTTAGTTCCTAAGGTCAGTCAGGCATATCCATTTACACACCACCTAACCAGAACACTTTACATACCTACTGTACTTGTGGGGTCCACTGTATTAGGTTAAAAATGCTATTTTCTTACTAATCTACTTTAGTTTTCATTATATGCAAAGAAATAGTAAAAAAAAACATGTTTAGGAAGGAAAAATCTTGAAATATGAGGGACCGGGAACCAATTTCAATTATTTCCAGTAGTTATTAAATTCCGCTATCACGTGCTACTTACGGCACCAATTATGCACGATAGCGGAGGGATGACTGTACATTGTTGACATTGGAGAACCAACCTGACCTATAGGTCTATATATAGTATATACCGGTAACAAAACCTATTTTCCTTTATTGTTTAGGAATCATGTCGCTGGGACAGCTTACTGCAAACTACACTGACTCTGAAGGAGAAGATGAGGAACGGCTCAGCAATGACACTTCTCGCAGATCCACACCTGTAGGAGGCACCAGGGTATCAGAGTTACGAGATGAAGGCAGTCGGCGAGGTACTCCCTTCAGTGGAGAGTCTGTTGGCTCTGGCACACCACAAAAGAAGGTACTGTAACTATATTATACTAATATCAAAGTTAGATAAAAGAGTATATAGTGAGTATTATACTCACATTAGCCGTCAGAACTTAATCAAATGAAATAATTGGTGAGCAGAGTTGAAAAGATTCTACATATGTATATACAGTATAGTGTATTCTTGATAATGTACTGTATTCTGTACAATATATTAAGAGTTTGGTCATGTTTACGGAATATTCAAATTTGTGCTGAGTACAACACTACTCTATCTTGTATGAGATATGTTTACAGTGACATCAACTTTGCTCTCTCTTTCTATCACTCTCTCTCTAGATCAGCTTGAACATGAGCATGATGTAACCATTGAGTGTTACACCGTGCTGAGTGATATGGGGATAAAATAATCCCTGGGATGAATAATCATTTTTATATATTGATAACAAAATGATTCAAGATAACTTCTTTCATGTAGAGCAACATTTATGGGAACAGAGTTAGGAGTTTGGCATGATAGGGTATTTTTTCCTTCCAGGTTTTTCAATTACAGTCCTGTACGTTACAGTACAGTACAGTATATTGTTTTATTGCTCATTTTCTCTTCTGTTTTCACTTCAGCTAAACAGACTTGTTTCTTATGCAAATGAAGATGAGGATGAAGGGGAGGATATAGAACAGGAAGAGGAGGAGGATGACCTTGATGAAAGTGAGTACTGTTGTGTTTAGTTCCATTATTGTTAATGTATTAATTCTTGGGTTGGGTAATGGGAAGGGAAATGGTACTGCACAGCATGGGTTTTCATTCCTTGGAATGGAGTTGGTATGACATCAATATGTCATACCTCTTCCTGATAAATCAGCCAATTTTTTCTTATGCTATTTTTCTTCACTTAATGCTTATAGAGATACTGTACTTGGTATGTCTTCTGCTTTTTTCAATATTTCTGTTAGTGAAAATTACATATTTTGTATATTTTTACCATAATTACTAATGTAGGGTAAATAATGTTACTTGATCTCAAACTGAGCCTAAGCCCCGGCCAGCTCAATTTGAGTTTAATTATAGCATGTTGTCAACATTATCTCCACATCATGCCTCCCGTATGTAAGGTGATGCTTTTCCCTAATCCAGAAGCAAAAGCTTTGCATACTGGCCATGGTAACACTACCCACTGACTTCCTCACTCACTCAAATCAGCCAGAAGGCACATAAATTGACCCTACATCATACACATCTACCCAATCTATCTTTGTTATCTAATAAAATAAAAGCATACAATTTCAGTATGCATATCATTGGGTTTGTCTGTATGCTATACTTTATAGGTTTTTATTATGTAAGTAAGTGTCCTAGAAGAAGTGCCCAAAGGTCAAAGGGTGACTTTTGGGTGGCCTTTGGTAACATTTAATTTTTCTCATTGACCGTTATTTTAATTTCCAGTGTTGACCTCTGAGCCAATGGACACTGGTACAGACGAGGGAGAAGATGAAAGAACTAAAGTCAATAATTTAGGGATAAAATTGCCCCCTCCACCTCCTGGAAAATGTTCAGCTGAGTTACAGGTAAGGAATAGTATGCATAGTATTTACAGGACTGGTACTGTACGAAGACATACTCTGTATTATTTATTCCTTCATAATCTATAGTAAAAGAAATATATCATTCTACCTTTTGCCCTACACTGTAATCTCACATGGGGACACCCTTGTGGGAGTACTGTATTATAATGTATATCCTGCAGTGATGTTTGGTTGGGTTCCCCTTTTGTCCATATTCATTTCTTTGTGCTAATGAATCATGCAAGCCTAGAGTGGTCTTCTTTATTCCTCATCAATTCAAATGAGAGAACAGTGAATATTTCGAGGTGGTACTAATGGCATGTCTCCATGTTTCCCTTTACCAACAGTCCCAGCTTGTTACATACAATAAATTCATCCACACCCTCTACAGTTCCTTTTCACTCTCTGCTGGCAAGTTTCATCTACTGATGGTCTAACTACAATCCTTGTACCCACAGACCAGCCTCATTAACATATTAAAGCCCTTCCTCAACCTTACATCGATATCAAATTTTCCCTAAGATCACTGTGCATGTGTTATCTATAATGTCCTTTTTAGCAAGTGCCTACCCACACCATGAATCATAAGAATGTCACTCAAAACCTTCCAGTCATATTCTGCCACTTCTAGGTCCATGATTGTTGCAATTACTGTACTTTCCTACTCATGTGTAAGTATTTCTCCACTGATGCTTTGAACGCTCCCAGTGCCTCACTTTACTCACCATTTCGCTAATCAGTTATTGGATGAAGGAATCTGTCATTCAATATCCTCCACAATATCACTTTTTCCCAGCACACTCATCCTAATTCCCTTACCGGTATCTTTATATTTCAGTGGCTCTCCTTCAGACTTCAATCCTCCATTTTCAAGTATGGTTATATAAAATATACACAACACTACTGTCCACCAGCATTTCTGCAGTTATTTCAAATAATTTATACTTATTGTCTTAATCACCTTCAACCTCCCTATTGCTTTATTTCCTCCCTTCCCACATCTCCTTGCATACCCACCCATCTGCCACCTGCTACATCTCCTATATTTTATCAAACTTTCATAATACCTCTTCTGGATCCCACTTACCAATTCTATCCCATGTTACCACTCCATCCTGTCTGCTTTTCATCCTCACACAACCAGTATTTTCTTTCCCATTTTCTTCTTTACCTCTCTCCAGAACTGTTAGCTAGCTTGACTCCATCCACCCTTGTAGAGTTGATTAATGATAAAGTGAGTACCAGTGGTATCACCTTGGGAATGTACCTGTAGTAACCTGGATAATGCAACAGCCTGGTACCCCTAGAATGTGAGGTTACTTTACCCCGCCATAGGCTCAGAGACCGTTGTGAAGGAGTTAAGTACAGTATAGCAGTATAGCACTTTTATGGAGTATGACCCTACCATACCTGTTCCTTGATACAATATTTCCTTTATGTTTTACAGGAGAAAATAGTACGTTGCTTGAATGAGGTGCAGAGAGGAAATAAGGACTACAATGCCATGATACAGAACAACAAAGAGTTCAGAAATCCCGGAATTTATGAAAAGCTCATCGACCTCTTGCAGTTAGATGAAATGGGCACCAATTATCCTCTGGTAAGTGTGAATCATAACTAATTATAGCACAGTATCTGTATTATACCTAATGTAGATGGTGTAGCTGTATATTTTAGCTTGTAGCTACTTAAATTGGGGCAAATTTAACATTAAAGACATTACTGTAGTATGGTACTTTGGATTCAACATGAAACTTTTATTAGTGTTTATGTAAATTTATTCATTTTCAGGATATGTTTGATCCACACTGCTGGGGAAAAGAGAGTTACTATGACGAACTTGCAAGAGTCCAGAAGGAAGAAATGGACAAGAGAGAAAAAGAAAGGAAAGACAAGACCAAGGTAAGATTTTACTACAGTATTGGCATAAGGTTATGGTGACCCCCAATCCCATCGTATCAAATTAAGTTAATGACCACAAAGTGTAGGGCAGACAGCCGCTGGTAATACCCTTTGTAGTTGGCTGACAGCCCCCAACGTAAACCTAGTTTAACCCCTTACCTGACAGCATTCTGGTTTGACTTAGTAATTCATGATTGAGTTTGCATGCAGCATTCACCAACTTCATGTACAGTTGCGTGCAGATGACTTGAGGCCACCTCATTCACTAATATGCTGGTGTTGTATCTGGTAACAGTGGCAGCTATGAATAGGAGGTGCAAAGGAGGGTGAAAATCTTACCACATACCTCCAGATTTTTTATTTTTTTATCATGAAGTAGGGCTCTGAAATTAGCAGTTAACTGGGCCATCTTTATTATTAATATAACCAAATTTTGCTTATTCATTTTATGTTTTTACATTGTTATTTAAAAGCTCATAAATATGTTTGTATTTGCTTTTTCGAATGTTCTTTGATATTGACCGTATAAGTCTCAGGGTGGAGATATACTTATGGTACATGTAATTAAACACATAATATACTATAAATGCTTATATGAATATTCTCAATGGTCGTCATCATTGGCATATATGTACAGTATATAAAGGGCAAATTCATTTAAGGGGGCTACGAGCACATTCACAGGAAAAAGATATTATAGTCATAATATGAAGAGATATTTAGTTATATACAAAGAATATAATCTTTAGATTAATTAAAATTGACCATTGAATGCTCATATATGTTTATCTACTCTATATAACTACTGTACAAACTTTACTAAAGCAAGAAATGCGTAGTTTTTTATTATGATGAATGCCGATCATAATTGACTACAACCTTATAATGCTACATGTTTATGCAAAAGGAGACGATTGTAAAGTCATAAATAATATTTTAAATAGTGCGTGTATGAGCCGTTAAATGAAAAAGACTAAGCACAAGCCTTATCACAGAGTAGAATTATCATAGGCCCGTACTGTCTGATTTCTGGGGTGGCTGGCCAATGTTGCCATTCTCATGGTGTTCGGGCCACATGGGGCTACTTTGTGAAGCACTTCTGCCACGTAAATTGTTCCACTACGACTTTTGAATAATCTAAATCGTGGTTTAATCTTCACAAAATATGACTTTTCATGAATGATTTACAATATCATGAATTATATACTGAGAATTTGTTCTTTTTCTGGCCACTGGTTGGGCTACTTTTGCGCGTTTACTGAGACTTGTGGAGGTTTCCCGCCACCAAGTGGCTACAATATCCTGTACCAACTAGCAACACTGTCATAGCCCATTCTCCTTGTAGCTCCAGCAGCTTCGTCTTGTTTGTAGTGATTTCACCATGATATTACCTTTGATAGAAGCCAGTTTTAGTTTTCAAATACAATTTAAAAATAAGAAATAATTGCATGTCTACTGAAACAAACCGAGTTTTTAATTCATACTTTAACATTAACAACCCCAATATATTTTATGAGCTTTTAAATAACAATGTAAAACCATAAAATGAATAAGCAAAATTTTGTGATATTAATAATAAAGAAGAATGCCCCGTTAACTACTATTTCATAGCCCAACATCATGATAAAAAATAAAAAAATCTGAAGGTATGTGGTAAGATTTTCACCCTCCCTTGCACCTTCTATTGAACCGAAATTCAGTCGTCTGCTCAGACGAAACAAACCCAATTATAGTTTGTCAATATGTGGGTTTAACTGTTCTGTAATAAATATCATGTAAGTAAATGTATTATACTGTATTGGTAATGAGTAACATGTTATAAACATTATGGACATATTACAACAACAATATACAACACATACTGTATATCCAAATAATGATACATTCATTCATGTGAGAAACACGATATTCGAATACTGCATCAGTACCGAAACCAACTTGTCTCACATGAAATAAAGCTTCAGTATTTAATTTTGTGTTGTAATACTGTGGTTAAAATATGTCCATAATGATTATAACATGTTACTCATTATCAATATAATACATTATATTTATTAGAGAACAGTTAAACCCACATATTGACAAATTATAATTGGGTTTGTTTCGTCTGAGCTGACAACTGAATTTCAGTTTAATTCATAGCTGCCACTGTTATCAGATACAACACCAGCATATTGGTGAATGAGGTGGCCTCGAGTCATCTACGTGCAACTGTACATTGTGGCAGTTTTCTCATTACTTTTGATGTACCGGTAGCTGAAGGTTTAGTTAAGGTCGTGACATCCTTGCAAAAAACGAAGCTAATATTTTAGATAGTTTTATATTTTTTATGTGTTTCTTATTTAGAGAAAAGTTAGCTATATATGGTTATCTAGCTGTATATATAAGAGAAGGAATTCAGTGTCTGCCAACCTAGCTAACAGACAAAGTTGCAAAGTTTCATGGACCCTTCCCTCACATTGGGATGGTCATCACAGTCAATGTCTCCCTTCGTATAATTTGTTTGATGGAAACTGGAATGACATACCGGTATTTACATAAGATATATGCTGAATTTTAAACTAGAATGATGTATTTCGACAATATTTTTGTACTCCGAGTGATTTTCCAGTTTATATTAATTGTACTGTAATGGGTCATTCATCAAAAAATATGATCATAATCACTTGTTATGACTGAGACTAGAAGAATAAATAACAGGTAATTTATCCTACTGAGAGGAAAGGAGTTTCTTAGTCATCCAACATGACATGTGTATATTGCACAAATAAAGGGCAAGAAAAAAGGGGTGAGAAATGTAAAGACAACAGGAAGTGAGAGGGAAAGGGGCTGGGGACTAGAGAGAAAGTGAAAGAGTGGTACGGTATGGTGCAATTTTTATGCAGAGGAGAAATTCAGGTACAATAGACGACATAAATATCGGCCACACCAGCCTTATAGCCTCACACAGTACAACAAACGTGATTGATATAAATCATAATTGAATTCCTTGCTTTTAATATTTTGTAGGCATGCCCTTACATCTAATGCTATGTTTTGGACATGATATTGACAACTGATAGCTACATGTCATTTTTAGGGGAACATAATTTATTTTGTTAACTTGTAAGTAGCGTTTTGTTTTAATTAAAATACCCTACATACTCTACCCACTTTTTCTTTTTTATTAGGTGAAATAGATGATTCCAGAAGGCTTATTTTCCAGGTTGACATTATTTCTGGTACCAAGAAGCCAGTTGAGGAAGAGGCCAAGAAGCGAAAGTCTAGATTTGACCAAGCAGGCCCAACTGCCAATGTCATCAAACCCTTGGTAGCACCCCCCACTTTAACATCAATGCCATCTGGAACCAAAACAACTATTGATGCATTTGGTAGTTTAAAAAAACCCAAATAAACAGGTAATGATTTTCCGAAGTACAGTATTTTGTGTAAGTTTCATTTAATATATAAACTGGATATACAGTATTCTTTTTCTTTCACCTAAAAGGAAATTTTACTTTTAGGTTCTCTTGTACTGTATGGATACCATTATTTCTTCTCTCTTTAGAGGATTGACAATTACATATTATGAACATACCCCAATAGTTATAATCAAGGTCCAGAAAGCAACAATATGCACTTTGCAATACTTAGTTAAAAAGAAGTCTATAGAGCCAACATTTAAACAAGGTTTGACAGTTCTTTCACCAATCTCATCACTGCCAGGCATCTACAATCCAATCACAATGTTGGTTTCCAGTTGGAGAGGTATATTGAACCAATGAAATTATATAAATATCTTGGAACTTTCAGAGCCATAAAAATTGTAATAATCCAGGAATATCAAACATGATCAACTAGCTGGACAGCACCCCATTCTATTAAACACATTATTGAAGACTACAGTGCACACAACCATACTCGCCAATAACACAACATACACTCTCTGAGGGCACTGTGGGAAAGCCCGGTTCAGGCCATGGCCTTCCTCAGAAGCTCGGGACTGCTGGGCCAGACAGCTTGAGGAACTTCAACAACAACAAATAGCTGGATATACTGTACAAAGGTAAAATAGAGTGCCCCTTCTTTCCTTGACTTCGGACAACTAACCAAACAATTCAATTTCAAAGAAAATTAAAACCAAGCACATATTAAAGCCTAATTTGAATAAAGTACAGCAGAAGAGTGAGAAAAAAATCCCTGACAAAAATGACCCTATGAACTACAATGGTATTCCTCATTACATCAGGCCCCAGGAGTCTAAGAGTGGTAATATTAAACTTACTCTTTGGCAAAGAGGCGTTTTGTCGCTAAATTTGCATTACAAAATACTGTAATAGGAACTGAGCAACTAATAGAATTTTTCATTGAAGAATAAGTTTAATAATACAGTGAAAGCTCCTTTATCCGGCATTCTGTTAACCGGAAACTTCCCGTATCCGGCATTTTGTTCATAAAAAAATAAATATAGCCAAAAAGAGCTGCCACGCTCAGAGTGCAGAGTGAGGAGGGAGTGACGAGTGTTAAAAGTGAAGAGAAGTGTTCAGTACTGTTACTATACAAATGTAAATACAGTATTACAATTCGTATTAAGCATATTAAATGCATATAGCAATTTGTATCAAGATTTTCGCAGACGAGTCATGAATGAAATGAGTCATTGGCATGCGTGGTAGACTGGTAGTGGTGGAGGTGGTAGGGGGAGAATAGGGGGAAGGGGGAAGATAGTGCGATATCGTTTGTTTACATTTTATTGAGCATATTCTGGTATTTCCTTCTTTCTCTGTTCGAGAAAAACCTTCCTTTTTGATATGGAAGGATATGACCTGTTTTGTACATGCACCACCTGACATGACTGAGTGTTGAAGCTGGTGGTTAATAACTCGTAATTACTAAAAACGAGCGAGTGACAAGGCAGGCTAGGCCTATATTCCTTTGACCTTGAGCTAGGGTGAATGGAGACTGAGGGTAGGGGGGGGAAGGAGCACGGGAGAAGTGGTGGCAACACACACACACTTCACAGACGACAGTGATATAATTTCGTGACATGTTTATTATAATTTCGCTCGTTATGTATAAGAACTCCTCGGATTTATTTGAGAGTCAACTGTATATATACATAAATAGTTATGTAATGATGTGTAAATAATGTACCTACCAAAATCCGTTGCATTGGGGGGTCTTTTAAATCGAGATTTAACTGTACTTGTGAATGAATATAGAGTAACGTTATTTTAAAGTACACTTTCTTGTATCCGGAGCGTTCTCGGTCCCACTGGTGCCGGATAAAAGGGCTTTCACTGTACCACCCTGAAAATCTGCATTATGTGCACCAACCCAATGAAAGTGTATGAAAGCATCTGGTAGGAGATGAGGTTAGGAAATTCTGAGGAGTTGTAATACAGCACTTTGGAGGCTATGTTTGTGCTTGGCTACCCTGTAAAAAAATGTGGCATCAAATAATAACATAATGAATTCTTATTGTAAGTTAGGATCAAGGCTTACTAAACACCCTGCTCATATTGGCCTAGTTTTTATATCTTAAACTACATCCTTGTTGATAAAGAGGTCAAACGAATATTAATATTTATTATGAGGATATTGATACTTTTCAGTATATGCTAAAATGTAAGTGGGTATAGATTTTTTTTGTAGATTCTACATATGTAAAAATATAAAATTATTTACATATTTACAATTCTGAACTTCAAAGAACACTTTTTATTTAATTTTTTTGTATGTATAAAAGCTTTAAAGGTAAAACAAAAATAAATGCTATGGTACGGTGTGTATATCATAGTGTCTTTAGCTACCCAGAGCACTACACCTGGATAATGCTATTCACATTACTTAAAAGATTTGCTCCATCAATAAAATATTACTGAATGAGATTCAATAGTGACCATTTTGTATTATTCTGAAGTGGGTGAATTATTAAAATTATTCATTAAGCTTAATGTGATGTGAATACTTATGAACTGCATTGGGAACGTATGATTATTTTAATAAATATGATACATAATGCTACATATACATAAGTGCCATAGAATTGCACGTCACAAACTGTTATGTTAAGCATTTACCAACTGACACTTTCTGTTTTAATAACTACTCAACTTTTACTTTTCTACTTGTAAAATACTCACTAATTACCTTACAATACTGACATTATCCAACATTGCAACAACACCATAACAATATGCTGAAACAATTAGTGAGACAATCATCACACTGTCAATCAAGTAGTGGAACAATTACCACACTATACCAACTCACCAGGAACTGCACCCAGAACATAATAAAGATACAAGATTGCATAAAAAAAATTATCTGACAGAATAAGGAGATACAACTTGATAGCTCCAAGCATAATGTTACCCAAGAAGGTGTCTGCTTGCTCACATTTGAGTGCCCAGGATTCATTTATACAGGAAAATTTTTTAACAATACTTTTGTGGCTATTTTCTTATTTTAATTTCCAGGCATACTTACCCTGTCTTATTAATTCCCCTAACTCAAACTCAGAGGTACGGAAAGAATTCACAGTCAACACATACCAACAGTTTCAAAATAAAACAAAAACACAATTCATAACATATGGTGTACTGTGCATACTGAAGATTGCCATACTATGAAAACATAATTTGCATCACTCATGCACCACACCAGAGAACATGAGCAACTATGCAACTTAATTACACGTCACTGTAGGCATATGTTTTATACAGGCAACATACGAAAATTGGTAAAAAAAAAAGGGCAATTAAATCAAATAAAACTTGACATGTGCATCATACAACACTGTTTCACAACAATAAACAATGTAGACACAGGTCAGATATGTTACATTGTCAGATTTTTTATATATTTATTTTTACAAAAAGCCATTTTCCTCAAGTGTGGTGGCAAGTCCATCTAGAAAAGGATGAAAGGAAGTGAGAAGATTATATGATAGAATAGCAATGAAAATAAGATAAAATCAACTGCAAGGAAATTACTGTACAGTAGTACAGTATGTACAGTACTATCTTTCACAGCAAAGTCGCTTTATTGCCCAAATTTCCCTCTCACTGGTGCATGCATTCTCTCCTTAGTGATTTCTTTTAAATTCAACTTCGATCCAACTTGCCCTTTCACTTGCACGGTTTTAACCCTCCCAAATACCTAGTCGTCTGCTGAGCAAAGCTGCCTCGACTCAATCCTTCCATTTTCTCCTTAGCCTTCCACTCGTCTTTCTTCTGTATACCTCTGCTTTGTATACCTTTTTCACTCGTATATCTTGATTCCTGCATTCAAAATGCCCATACCATTTAAGATATTCTGCTCTACCCTCTCATATAGACTTTGCCTCTTCCAATTACTCTTTTTTACCATCTTGTTTCTGACGAAATCTGACCCTATCAAACTATCTCACAACACTAATTGCCCTCAAATATTTCATTTCTATCACATCAACCTGCTTCCTATCCAGCATTTAAAACCCAGCATTCATTTCTATGCAGCACCATTGGTACTGTAATAAAAACCAGTACTGTATTCTATTACAAGAGTAAAATTATAAATCATTCATAAATACACAGCAGTCAAGGCATATAAAATGTATTTCTCTCTGGAACATAAAGTCATTCCAATTACAGAAAGAGATGCTGTAATTCCAAGTACAGTGCAATAATAACTTAGGTTACATCCATGAAAGAGGTAATATTCATGCCCAAAATTCCACAAAAGGTGTGTAGGGGCCAACAACAACTTCAAGCACTTTAAAAATGTTCATGAAAATTTTACTGCTTACTCTCCTGTCATTTTAACCACAACATACAGCAACAACTCTACTTCAGATTCCATATATATTGCTACCATGTGCACCTGGTTTGTAAAATTACAATTTCATACAGTTACTGTGCTAAATCAAAAATCATACTTTCTTCAAGCAGACACCCCCTTACACCTACTGTTTACCAATTAAAAGGTGATTACAGTATAGTATATCATTACACCGAGTTATATAAAGAGGTACACCATATTACTTTCCATAATCAACATACGACTGCAGTCTTTTCTCTTACCTTACTGTATTTGTTAACTGGACTAATGCCACAATACCAGTTTTTATTCTATAGGTGGCTGGCTGGCTGGTTGGTTGTGAGAGTCTACTAGTGCTGATGGCGTTGTTGGAGATGGTGGTGTGGGTGGTGGTGGTGGTGATGGTGGTGAGAGAGGTGGTGGTTGGCCTGCTGCTGTTGAGTGCTAGTGAGTGGATGATGGTATTGGAGAAGGTGTGGCAGGTGGTGGTGGTGGTGGTAGCTGGTGCCTTTGTGCAGATGCAGAGGCTCTGAAGAGCCATGGGACATGGTGGTCATGGTGGAGAGGGCTACAGCACTCCCTGGAGCTGCTGTGCTTACTGGGGTATGTTTTTGTAGAGACAGTGGCCGTGACATTTCCTGTTAAAACATAATTTTTTATACAGTTTCAGTTGCTACACATGAAATCATAAATATGCAATGCCTGTACTTATTGTTGCTGGCTGATGGAATGAACTTTAGTGCACCATAGTACTGTACCATGAGAGGATGAAACAGATATGAAGTAGAATACTGGAAATTAACAACAATAATAATACTGTATCTCCTTGCAAGTAAATTCAGCCTACAAATGGTTTCACAGCATGAGTTAAACAGTGTATTTGCATCCCTGGTGCTGTTTGCCTCTAATTACCTTGATGATAAGTCATTACTTACAGTGTCACATGACACACCCCTGTTGAAAATATAACACTTTATATACAATTTGAAAATCAACCATTTTTCAACAAGATTCTGGTCCTATATTGAAAAGCTTTTAATATAAGCTAATTTAAAAAATGGCCTCATTATCTACAAGCTGTTTATTCTTCATCACATTAGCCTACCTGATCTTGGGTGGTAGTGGAGGCAGACTTCTGCAAGGAGAGGGGTTGTGACAAATGAGACACATCAACTGTAGAGAGTCCAGACGAGTGTGCTATTGGCATTGCTGATGATGGATCCACTTGCAGAAGAGCAATACTTCCACCAACACCTATGGTTGATGGTACAAAAACATGGGATGCTGTGGTGACATTATGTGGAGTAGAAATATTTATAGACTGTTCAGAATCCAGACTTGTAACTGGCTCGGAACTCTCGGGAGATGTAACACTATTTGCAGCACTACTTGTCTTCCCATATCTTGTTGTTATAGAACGAGTTATTGGTATTATTTCGGCATCTTCATCTCCATTAATACTGCCTTCACTTTTGCATTTTCGTCGAGCTTTCATTCTCATTGCAATTTGTTGTCGTCGTATATTCCTCTGTTCTGGAGTTTCAACGGATCTTCGTTTTCTCATTCGTTCCGCTGCTTTCAGGCGGCGCAAAGTCTTAACTTCTTCACTTTCAGTAGCTCGTCTTAACCTCATACGGTCAGCAGCTCTCTGCCTATCCATTATTCTCTCTTCTAAACTCATGGTTGCTCTGCGGTTTCTAGCACGAGCCGCTGCTTCACAACGTCTCGCCATTTTAGAGTCTTCATCTTCAGTTGCTCTCTTACGTCTCATGCGTTCCGCTTCTCTTATTCTTCTGACCTTCTTCTGATCATCTGACTCGGTAGCACGCTTCTCCCTCATTCTCAAAGCAATTCGGACACGACGTTCAATATGACCGTCGTCACTGAGTTTGGGTCGACGTCGCTGCTTTGGAGTTAGTGGTTGTTGTTGCAGGCAATTGGTTTCATCAACAGCTGCTGGCTGCAGCATTACCACCTGACCTGTTCCAGCCTCTGGTACACCACTACCTTTATTTATTGCTTGGAGTGATGCATTAACTTGTATGTTCATCATCAGCAGCTCTGTGGGAAATATACATTGATTAGGTCTGAAATACAGTTTCATGCACATAAATAGTACTGCTTACAGTTACCTAGATTTTCACTCCTTTGAGACATCCTTATTTTTTAATTAATCATATACTGTACCGGTATTACAAAAACTAATGAATACAAAAACACAAACTGGGACTGTAATGTTAAAACTGGGTGTGTGAAGATTAGAGTATACCTAATAATGAATCTTACAAATTATGATTCATTCTTGGACAGGTCAAGATTTTGTACAGATAAAGTATATGGTCTACTGGTAAATTATTTATTTCACCAGTAACTGAGCTTGTAAGCGTTGGTAATGAAAGGCTAAATGTGTTTTGAAAGGGTCATTGATATAAAAGTCATGACAGGCTTCAGAATCAGTAACGGTATTTTTTTTTATTTGGCAGTAAGTAAAGGTATGAGTGAAATTCCAGAATTACCTGCAATATCACCAGCTGTGTAGTTATATTCAATTACTTCTTGATCATTACCAGTTTTGTGCTGAGGGTTGGTGACAACTGCCTGGAGGGCTTGGCGCACAAGATCCCTCTGAGGTCCAGCTACTTGTTGGGATTCACCTGGTAGCCTCATTCCTTCCAACTGGTCCCCTTTCTCTTTTTTAACATCTCTGAGACTTGCCTCAGATACTGCACATCCAGACACCAAATGTGGAGTTGGTAAACACTCATTTGGCATTAGGTGATTGTGAGTCAAGTGTGCAGCTGAGGCTAGATTGACTCCACCTGGTACAGAAACAGTTGCTGCCAATGATATTGGTGGCATGGTAGTCAAATTAGCAGCAGTAGTGTGTACTGGCAATGAGGAGTGTGCATGTATCAGAGCAGCTTGGGAAACATGAGGGTGTGATGACACTCCAGCCTCCCCCACAGAGGATACCAGCACAGCTGCTGGACCCTGAACATTGATAACTGAATCTGGCATACGATAGTAGGAGCCTCGGTCAGTCTGGTGAGCAGGTAACAAGGTCCCTATCTGATTTCCACTTACATTTGGACTTACAACTGTATGAATATGAGGCAAAGGTTTGTGGTGACTGGAAGAGTGTGGAGTCAACTCAAGAGGTCCTGCTTTTTCAGAACCTGTAGTACCATGGGCAGAAAGGTCTTGTGGAGTACTTTTTGAGTGATGACTTGGGACACCAGAGTGTCCCGACTGACCAGGGCGTGCAAGATACATTGGGCTACCATGATTCAGGCCTTTCACCACAGAAGAATGAGGAGGAGGGTGCATCCCCACTTTATAGTTAGGGATGTTAGAATGTAACCCACTCTTGTTGCCAACCTGTGACAGAGCTAGGTCATGGGGTGCTCCAGAAACTGTCACTCCCACTGATGAAAGTGATGTTGAAGCAAGGGACGACTTGTGGGCTGCTATATGCGGAGAAATATGCTGTGTTTCTTTGCTAGACCCAGCTCCTGTATACATCTTCATTAGGCAATCTCATACATCTCTCCTGGAAAAAAAGAAAAAAAGAAAAAACAAATATATGGTAAAAGTCGTGGTACAGTATAACTATATTTTGTCAATGTGAACCTTGGGGATAGCAACTGTATTAGGATTCAAATATATCAGCTGGTTGTTAGCTAAATGATGTCATTGCAATGATCATGGAATATTACACTGCCCGATTACCCCATCTTTTTATCATTAGGCATTATTTTGCTGGATGTGAAGCATACCATAATGACGTGATGATACAACAACTCATTTGCATAACAGAGCTTCGACTTTTAATGTGGTAATTCTGCATAAGAGGTCCACCTGGATTGTTCCCACATTTTATACATTTTCATGCATATTTTTACTTGTTCTATTGATTGTTGCCTATAATATTTAGAGGAGATAACTTTTTTACCCTTACTTGACCTGACCTAACCAAACCAGGACAAATTACCGGGACCTAACCTAGGCAGACTACCGGGACTGTCCAATGTTTACAATGATAGGAAAACACTGAACTTAGGCTCTGGAGAGCTGAAATTTGTTATATGCTATTATACCAAAAATAAGTGCAACATATTACATTGTCCCCTTGTGAAATATACACAAATTGTAAATGTTTGCCACGTGGACCTTTTATGCAGATATACCCACCTTTTGAGTGACGAACCCCCAAATCATACCAGTACTGTACGGTACTATATACCGTTCCAAATATTTTAACATTATGGACAATTCTGCAACACTTTTATGGAATTGCCCCCATACTTTTTACTAGAAATGCCTCCCTTCACACAATGCAGAGGTCCATCCTTGATGTTAGGGAGTTTATGGTACCTAACCTAACCTACCCTTATGAGGAGGAGGGGGGGGGTCATATTTAAGAAACGCGGGACTTCCGAGAATAGTGTACAATTGCGACAATGAACTAGATTAACATAGATCGTATTCTATGTTCAAGCTTACGTTGCAGTTGTGTAGTTTGCCATTATAACTTTGAAAGTGTCGCCGAGACCATTAACCCTCTGTATTCCACTAACAGTTACCGTACATGCTACACACTGCAAATAATTCACAACACGTTTCCTATAGACCCATTAAAGAAATAGTTAATTCAGCAGAAACACCAATATTATCTGCCAATTTGAAAACTAATGCGCTACATCGAGTTGGAGGTTGGGAGGTAATAAAACGAGGATTACCACAAAGGATTATAATCAATTTCAGTAGTGAACATCTGCATGCCAGTCCCGCGGCAACATCAGTGTGTGCGTACATTCGTTTTCACCCAAGCACTGCCCTTGTCCTCAACTTGTTACACACACACTACCTCCCTCGCCTCTACACCACTTGTATCTCGTACCACAACATTCAATAAACACATAATATCCATCAATTTCTTACCTATTCGGGCGTAGAAAAGGGAAGAAGAAACTACTCCCATTTGGTGTTTACAGTATAAGGTAAGAAACCCAAGCGTTCGGCGGTACACGGACAGGTGAGGAAAAACAAAATACTAAAGGATAAAGGAGTTCCAACACTATGTTATAATACCGAATACCTTTTATTGTGGGACTGGATACTAAATTACATAGTACCACACACGCCACTTCTAAGTATTTTATGCTATATTTTTAATGTCCTTGTGACATCTCTTGGGAGCTTCGAAGATTATTACCTCAAACTTCATTTCCAAATTCCATTTCCCAAGACCTAAGCTAAGATAGCAATGCGAATTTTTTCATTGAGTTCTTCTGGGGAGAAGCTCTGAGATACCTGGTATTCCAGCAACACGAACTAAGCATACTTAATATTTAAATCTACAAATCTTATTACGCTACCCATTTTCGCATTGAATAGGGTAATTTAATTGACTTTGCCTAACTGTATGACGCACCAGAGAACTTCTACCAATTTTATTTCCATTCACTTGCTCGTTGCTCATTTATCCACCTCCAGTTTCCAACACCCTAAATTTTACGGTTTTGATGAAAAAATTGCCACCCTCCAGTCTGGAATAGGGGAGTCCACCATTGCACGCCACCACAAACACCCATAGTAGCTATATCCAAGCCTCTCCACCCCATGAAGGTGGAATAGGGGAGTCCACCATCGCACGCCACCACAAACACCCACAGTAGCTATCTCCAACCCTCTCCACCCCATGAGGACCACCAATCCACCATCCTAGACTCGACTCAAACCTAACAAGGTCAAAAATTGTCATCACTCTACCTCTCCCAGCTAGAAAGACACTTCCGTCACCACATATGTGGCACATAGCCTACTGACTTGGGGAGGTTTTTGTCCATCGAATCGCCGAATCGGCTGCATCGCTAAAACAGTCCAAAACTTCATATGTCAAGACCAGCCAGGCAGGAAGGGGTCGACGCACCCAAGCCAAGAGGTTGGATTGGATTGACGTGAAGTGGATGTGGACGACGCACTTGCCCTACAAATTTGATGGGCTCGAGTATAGCTCATAATAGGGTTCAGATATACAGATAACTAGTCGTTCGATGAACTTCTACCTCTATGAGAACCAAAAGGTCCCGTCTATGAGGGACCTTGGTAGGAATAAGAGATTGTATTGACTCGAAGTGATCCTAATAAAGAAGTGACTGGATACATGCAGTAAGTATACGGTCTTTCTATTCTCGAAACACGTACTTCAAGTGACCACCTGCAATGTGCCCATCAAATCTTTAGCAACTAATCTGAAATATTTTGAGTAGTGACAAATCGAGGTGGCATGCAGTTAATATGAAATCTACAAGCGAGATATATGACATGTCATAACGAGAGACAACGTGAGTCACCATTCATAAATGTTTTGATTATCTATATCCGGCTACCTCTTTCTTATAGCACCATACTTTTGGCCCCGAGGACATCGTGTGAGAACCATTATATTTATTAGTAGCTTGAGTAGAATCGATCACCTCATCAGTCATCGCCTGCATCGGATAGCCTAATCAAGGCACAGTTACGTACTCCACCTCATCTACGGCAAGAAGCTGTAATGTATTTTGATAGGATCACACCACCAGGAGTCTTCACCTACTACTGTAGTACAATACTGATGTATCAGTATACTCCACCAACAACACTGCAGGTTCTGCCTTCGTCTATCAGAATGTCACTAAGCAATGGAGACTTCCTGACGGATGCTCTAGCCTACTCTTCAGACAGAACTCACCGCCTTAGCAGGAGCTCGTAGGCATGTTTTGAGTCAACCTAACACACATATATATTGTTTTACATACAGACTCCAAAACCTCCTTTCAAGCACTCGCCCACAGCCAAACAAGTGACAAAATACAGCTTATAACACGCGTTCTCTCTCTAGCTCAAGACCTTCACAGACAAACGAAGAACGTCATTCTCAACTGGATCCCCAGTCATCAAGAGTCATGTCGGCATTCTTGGTAATTTGCAGGCTGACACAGCAGCCAAATAATAAAATATGCCACAAAAAGACGATCAGTGGATCTCCAGATAAGTCCAAACCTCGCACAGACAAAGCAGACCTGCAAAAGAAATGTCCACCTGCTTTCCAAACAATAACATAAAGAGTGGGTAGCAGCAGCATCCCCATCAGCTACATGTCATGCAAATACTATACAGTATTAGCCTCTGACTGTATCAAGGCCGAATCATCCCATCCCATATTCGCACATCCCTCCACAGAATACGTCTGCTGTGGTATAAGTGTAAAGTACAAATACTTAACCTTGCCTCTGAAGAGAGGTGCAGCCACTGTAGCCTATGTGGAGACAGATCACCCTCCCATTGCTATCTCCTTGACAGGGTCACCCTGTCTTACCTCACCATATACTGCTCCTCACCTCATTTCTTCTAAGACACCAACAGCTACACTGGTAAACCAAACAGCAAAAACAACAATAACAACTGTAAAATAATAACAATCGGCAGGTGCCGTGCCTAGTCTGGAACATGCATAATATTTAGTGTTAATTGATCAAACTTGGAGTTATAACACCTGATAGAAAAAACATTGATTTGTACATTAACTGTCCATCGCCAAAGAAGGCAGACAAAGGGTGGTATTATTATTTATATAGTAAACTACTTGTTCGAGGAAAGGGCTATTCAATTGTCGCTCAGCGCGTATTGTATTGCAATGCGATTTGAGCGATGAACAGCCTCTTCCTCGAAGAAGCTTAATTTTATAATACTATAACCTGTGGGGTTATTTCACCAGCAATACCGTACTGCAGGCTGGAGCGACTAGATAGGATTCGAACCTTCACACCCCGGACCTATATGATATCCACGAAGGATGTAGTGGATGAGGGAACAGGTACCGAGAACTAGTCGCGGAGCTTCCATCTTTGTTGAGTACGTTAAGCCTTCAAAATGGCGCCACTGCACTGTAAATGGGGTCACCCTACACTGATCGTCCAGAGTGCAGATCTGTCATTATATTCAGTAATGTTCTCAAACAGATCGTCCTAGGCTTCAAGGCTACTTAAACTAAAAAAAGAAAAAGGCATTTTTTTATAATTAAAGTAGCATTAAATTTTATACTGTGTTTCTCATAAATATTTATGCATCCTCTTTTATTTCACTACAGGCTTTGGTTCAGGAAAAATTAACACTACGTATATTATATATATTGGGACTTTAAATTGTGCGTGGGAGTGTAGGGTGTAGGTGAAGTGCGTCAGTGGGACCTCCGCCTGCTGCGTTCATACTTCCGTCACTCGACAGGAAGTGCCAGCGGATGGGATGATTTAAAGGTTTCTTGCCACATAAAGTTAATTATTCTTTTATATATTTCGTTTGTTCACATCTAAGAGTGATAATATTATTTTTACATTGGGTCATTTTTAACTTCCCTTTAACCTAGCATGTAAAGTAAGAGCAGGTGGTCATAAAACAAAATATAATTTTTGACTAGCTGTGAACTTAGCCATATTGCCACCCTAAGCGGTATATTATTTACGAAAGAAATTAATCTATGGTTGAAAAAAATAAATCTAAACAGCGAAATACCCATTTTAGAGTACTGACAACATTTCTCCTAACGGTAGATCTGAAAACAGTAGAAATAATGGTTGTTCGCCATGACACTCATCGATTTTATTTCTCGGAGCCCAAATCTGTTGCCGAGAAGCTGCCATGACAGTGCTCACCATGACGTCATCTTCCAATAATTCGTCAGCCGTTACCTTAATGATGGAATAGAAATAATAATTGGCGTATGTTGTTTAAAATAACACTATTTGTGAATTTTAGGTGTTATAGTTTATCCTCATATATAGCCTAGAGTGACGAGAGTGGCCCCAAATACACTCCAAGAATGGTTTAGAAGTCTGTGATAGCTGGGCTGGGCAGGAAGCGAGAGTTCCAAGATTGCGAAAGCCTACGACCCCCAACCTTCTCTATCGGTGAGTGCACGTACACCTCCTCACATTTTTAAGTTTTGTGGTTCCCGTCTGACTTCATAGTGGCACAGGACTTGAAAGAGGTGGCGCCTTATAGGTATGGGTGAGACTGAAGTGATTTATATACAGTTATACACGAGAGTTTGTACAAATATTGATTGCAAATGAAGTTGCGTTGTTCCCATTTTGAGGCCACAGTTTGAAGTCTTCCCCTTCATACTTCATAATTGTTTCTTGGTCTCAGAGCCCCGTTATTTCCCATCTGTGTAAGGAAAAGGGAATTTTGGGTTGTGGTAGCGTTAATGGATTTGTGTGTATTTAGAAGTAAAAGGGATAGAATTATTATTGTCCATTAGTGGAGGTTGGAGTGTCAAAATTGAGTTCCGGCATTTCCTCCTGTCATTATTACGGACCGATCATCGTTCTCTACATCTCTTAACTGATAATCTGCTGGTATTAATGCATTTTGTGTAGCTGAGACCACTCGCTATGCAATAATATTTAAGTTTGTGTTTTGTAGCAGGTGTATTAGGCTTTATATGCACTGGGCAAGATGGCAGCCATTACTCATCATTTCCACCCAAAGAACAAAGCCTCCAGTACTCGAGTTATTTAATTTATTTGTGTATGTATATGTATGTGTATGTTTTAGTGCAGTGCTTGAACAGGATTGACTTTGGTTTGCACCCCAGATAACTTACCTACATTTTGAGTGAATCCATCTTTGCAAGTCCTTTATTAGAACTAACCTAACTTACCCAACATTAGAAAGCAACCTTGGTAAGTCTAAATGTGAACAGAACTACACAAATTATAATACACAAGTAATTAGAAATATCACCAAATATTATCCATGGTTTTTGTACCAGGTAATAAATTACCTGAAGTATTTTTTTTAATGTTTAATCCATCTATTCAATCTATTCCAACTATACCCACTCCTTACCCACTCCTTAAATGGTTATGTAACAAGATTGAGTTCAACATTTGCAATAAAGAAAACTTGAAAATGAAAATGAATAAAATATACCATTATCAATGTAGAGTAGGTCAAAGAGGTGTGGAGATTAGGTGAGGGAGTGGCTGTATTGTGGAAGTTAACATTTAAGACATGGATGAGATTGATAATAATAATAATAATAATAGAATGGAGTTTAACTAACGTAATGTGTAAAGCAAACTCATTTACACCAGCTAAGTGCTTTGTGGATCCCGGCCAAAGGTAGTCTTGATAAAAAGTCGGTGGGTAATATAACATTTTAGGAAGCTGCAGAGGATCTGATAGCCTAGTCCATGGACCTGCCAACCAATTTAAATTTTAAACCCATTTGATATCTTTACACTTACTATTTTTTTCAGAAGCTTGTTCCACTTGTCCACTACTCAAATTTCCAAACAAAGAACAGACTTATTATATTTCTGAATTGAATTAAATTCATGGCTGATAGGGCTGGATAATTTTGAAGACAGATACATCATATAATTTATATTTTTCAAATGCTTGTCATGAGTAACTTGAAAGTGTTAAAGCACTGATAAGGACGACTTGAGTATTCAAGTGCAGAATGCAAGCATGTTATGTGTTACGGTGTGATATCTTAATTATCCATATTATTTCATATCCTGTATGTTTAGTAGAGATAAGTGTTAACATCTTTTCAGGTGTTTGAGTTTGTTCTTCCTCTAGTGATTAACCTGATTGCGTGCCTCAGTCGGCCCGGGACTGGGGACGCAACATATGTAATGTACAATTGACTTTACTGACTGATAAATTATCTTTTTCTTTTACAGAGGCTCCAAATTTTCCTCAAGAGTACCATTTTTTACCAGGGTGGGTTACCAACGAGCAACAACGGACGGGCAGAGGGGCCAGGGGGGTGCTTCTCGCTCCGTGGGAGGAAGGTTTGTGTTAATTGTGTCAGTAGTTGTATATGACATTTATAATTTTTTCTGATGCCAACCTATAGTAGCATATTGACAGAACTTATTTTCTTACCAATGAGTTGACATTTGTATTCATCTACACTGGTCAGCCCTTGAGGGGAGTTTCCGATGAGGAGCAGGGTCTCAATTCATATGAAGGAATTAAATATGAATTTTATCATTTCATTTACTGTAGTTTGATCTCACAAATATATATATTTTTTTTCCTGCACTAAACACTACTATAATTCTGCAGTGAATAATTCTACAATATCAAATAACATATTTTTAAGTATGGTAGGAGATAAGTAGCATGGATAGCTGAGGAAGATATTTAGAATAGCAAGCAAACTTTTTAAGATAACTGCCAAACTTTTGTCATAACTTTTTTTCTTTCCTTTTTACACAGTATGTAAACATACATATTCATAATTTCTAGGGACGAAGTGCGTTCCCTATCCAGTAGCAAAAGGCGATGGATCCCTCCTTCTAGCTTGAGACGAGATGCACTTACCCCAGACAACAAATATGACCTCACTTTCCGAAAGGTAAGTTTGTACACAAATTTCATGCTATATGTATAACATATTAACACAATGTGATGTGAATAATTGAGATATCCACTGTAAGACATAATAATTGTTTACTCAAGTGAGTACTTATGATGCCAAGAGAATCCATCATTTCCCATTATTTTAATTCTTCTAGAAATATTTTGATAACTTATAAACAATCTGTTGCCTGCTAGCAACTTTAAAAATTGTCCTGATGTCATATTGGAAGACTAGTAATGGGACTTTTGCAAAAGTTAACTGTCAGTAATATTTAACATCTTTGGCCCTGCATATTTACTTTTCAATTTCATGAATATGTGAGTTATTATGGTATAATGTGGTTTTATGTCCGATGAGTTAAGGTGGTAATTCTTTTTTGGTACATTGGAATACCTTGATTCCTCCAAGGTATGCTAGGAAACATGACCATAATAATTGTGTTCTGTTGCTTGTAATAGTTTAGAGGATTCAGTTGCTTCAGATTTACAAACATAACCTCTCCCTTAACTCGTGATTCATCTTTCCAGGTTCGAGGAGTTCTCAACAAACTCACCCCTGAGAAGTTCCATAAGCTAAGCAATGACATCCTAAATGTAGGCCTTGATTCTACCACACTTCTTAAAGGGGTCATTTTGTTGGTAAGTAATTGGTGTAATTATACCGTACCCACAGTTAAAGTGAATTGTTAGTTGACCATACGATCCACATATTCTTTGTGTTGTAACCATTTTTCCTTGTTAGTAGATACTTATTTGAAAGAGCTGGGAAACAGTTTGTCACTTTATGAAGATATGAGTAAAAATACATTAAAAGGTTTCATATATATGTTAGTTTCCTTTTGTTTAATGGGGACTTCATGTTCATGTTAATAATATTGATTCAAGTTTTGGACATAGGAAATTGGGTACAGTAGATAATGTTGTACCAAACTATTTTTGTTACAGATCTTCGAGAAGGCCCTTGATGAACCGAAGTATTGTTCTATGTATGCACAGCTGTGCAGGCGGCTGTCAGAAGAGGCTCCAAACTTTGATCCACCAGACGGTCCTTGTACTTTTAATCGATTGCTGTTGAATAAGTGTCAGGTCAGTGTAGTTTTAAGTGAGTCAGTGCTATGTGTAAGAACAAACATAGATTGCTTTATATTGCTGAATCTTGTTGAGCCATGGTACATGCTACAAAATATGTATAGATTACAGTAAAGTACCTTGGTAATTCTAGCATTGATTGGTTATTTAATGCACACAGCACTTTATATGTTGTATTTAAGTATTTATTGCTATAATGACTATTAAGCATAACTTTTTGATGTAGTCTTTAATATGGCAATGTTTAGTGCTTACAGTTCTCATGTTCCTGCTTTACAGGATGAGTTTGAACGTCGGCGACGTGCCTCTGAGGCCTGGGAAGGGGCTGATGGGGCTGTGCTCACTCCAGAACAGGAAGAAGAACGTGCAGCAGCCAAGCGCAAAATGGTTGGCAATCTCCGCTTCATTGGTGAGCTGGGCAAGTTGGAGATTATCCACGAGTCCATTCTTCACCGTTGCATCCAGCAGGTACTTATCCAGGGTTTAGAATTTTGTCTAACCAATGCTCCATTACATGAGAATAGATAAATTGTAGATATCAACTAGCTTTATTGATTGTACCATAGTAGTAGTTTAATATACTGTATATAACTTCAGTTGTTGGAGAAGCGGAGGCGCCGACCAGTGGCTGACTTGGCTGAGGATTTGGAGTGTCTGTGCCAGATAATGAGGACATGTGGGAAGGTGCTGGACAAGCCTAAGGCTAAGGTCAGTTTTACAGCCTCAAAACTTATGGGACATGTAAAATTTAAGGCTGTATATTTCCCCCCATTATTTGGAGTGTACTTGCAAATAGGAAAAATAAAGGTTTTTCTTTGTCAGATGCACTACAACTTTGTTTTTATATATATATATATATATATATATATATATATATATATATATATATATATATATATATATATATATATATATATATATATATATATATATATATATATATATATATATATAATTGTATGACTGATAATGTTATAAACTAAGTAAATGGCCTGCTTGACCTAGTGAAGTTAGGTATTATTTGTGGTCAACTGAGACTCCCTAATGAATAGTATATACTTTGAATGTTCTTATTGCAATTCATGAATATTATGTTTGTGTGAATTCAAGAAAAATTTCATTTTTATATTTCTGCAGGCATTTAATTTCTTTCTTTTATTTAATGCAGCCTTTGATGGACCAGTACTTTGAACGCATGTACCAACTGAGCAGCAGTATGGAACTGTTGGCCCGGATCCGCTTCATGCTGCAGGACGTGCTGGACCTGCGTGCTGCCAACTGGGTCCCTCGCAAGATGGCCCAGGTGGATGGCCCGCGCACCATCCGCCAGGTATAGTTTCTTCTACACATTAAGATGCAATTAATAAACAAAATCTGTTACATTGTATATAGAAGCTGTGGATGTAAATCAATTTGTTTTGTTTAATAACTGGCAAAACAATTTACTGACCACACTGAATTTTTAAAATTATGAAATTATATACTTTGTGTATAAAGGTAATGGTTCTTTCTTTTGGATTATATTAATTGTTTGTTGCTGATTAAAATTATCGGTTAAATGTAGTCACCTAGAAAAGTTTTGGAACTACCTTTATGATTAGTATGTTGTAATTCAAATTACTGAGTACGTAGGCCGGTGTTTTTTTTTGTTATGTGATGCATGTTTATTTCAGTATAATTTGCAGGGATATTTGGTGAAAATAGTTTGATTAATTTTTGGTACTCTGAAGTGGGGGAATAATACTTGAGACAAACTTGCATATTCTGGCATGTATAATTCAGCTCTTTGAAATATAAGGACAAATTGAGGCTTCAGTTTCCATATGGTATCCTCTGCATCCACACTAGGGCTGGAGCAAGAGTCCATGTAACAGGTTTCATTTGATACCTTCTGTGATGTTTCTAGGTCGAGGAAGAGTTGCTCTGTAAGATAAAGTGGGGGTGTGCAGTTGGTGCCATATAGAAATTGGGGCCTCAATTATGCTTTGGTGAAATATATAAAATATGATGTGGGTGAGGCACATGGTAGCTGCAAGTGATTGTAGTCTAGGTATGAGCCAAACTTCTTGTATCCTTTACAATCCCTCTTATCACTCATCCTAATTTATTATGTGTGTGTAGGTGCGTGAGGAAGCAGCACATGACCTTGGCGTTTACATCCCACCCTCGTCTCACGGCCCCCCTCGCTCCTCGGGACCCATCTCTCCATTGGCTGGAGTCTCCTCGTTTTTCTCTCAGGTTGGTGCCATGTTCATTTTTGTAATATTTCTTGATGTCAATAATGTGGCCTTTAATTCATAAAGTATTTGAATTTTTGGTCATATCCATGATTGTCCTACTTTTTTTTAATGTATAGTTCGTTTGTTAAAATTGTACATTTACAAGTATAATTTCTTTTATTCATGCTGTTGAATTACCTGGAGGATTTAGACAGTGCTGTTTACTGTACCATCACCCAAACTTTTTTGGATTAAAACCTGGCAGAGGAAGGATTTTGAGAGGGGATCCACACTCCATTAAATTTTCACTTTAATAATGATAAATTCTCAAATTAAGTAGAAGAACGGTTAGCACTAGGAATATTGTGATCATTTTTACGTTGAAGTAAAATGGTCAGTCTTGTTTTACATATTTAGGTATTAGCATATGTTGTATTTGTGTATATTTGTATCGACTTCATGATAATGGAAGAATGATCTTGTAATGATGGCTTTCTTATATGATTGCTGTACATTACAGCCGGGTGTGAATCGAACTGGTATGGAGGATGTGTTCATGGGTGCTGTGACATTGGGTACAGGCCCTGGAGTGATTTCCTCTCAGCCAGACAAGTATGGATATGACGCAAATGGATTTGGAACAAGTATTGGAGGTGGAGGAAATTACAGACCACGTCAACAGCAAGGGGTAAATGTTCTGTGTGGAAGAAATTTAAAATTTGATATGAATGGTTTTGATAAAGTGCATTTGATTGCATAGCTGTTAATAGATTTAAGCAAATTAGACATTAATCCACTTATTAATTTTCAGAACAAACACTTCAACAACCAGAACTTCAGTAGGCAGCAACAGAATAACCAGTATAATCAGCAGCAGAATTACAGCAATAGTAAGTAATCATGTTCCTTGGATAGTTTGGAGGAATAAATAGCCCTTCAATTCACCCCAAATAAATAACCCCTGAAAGAGGACATATTGGAGGGCAACTTTCCCCTCAACAGTGTCAGAAAACGGCCTCCATAGTTTAACTTGCAATACCCCGTAGATTTTCATTTATCCACAACAAATTATCCATTGAAGAGATTCAATTGTTGTAGACAAATCTATATGCTTGTGATGATATTTGGTTCATTAGATTGTCTTTCCAATTTGCTTAATTGTTGATGATTACAGTTCCCACCAAGGACCTCCCCCCTCGTTTCAAGAAGATCCTGAGCCACACCAGCACTGGAGGTCCTGGCAACTCTGATGGAGAGGTGTCTCTACGTCCAGCACCCTCCAGTATGATGCTCAAACCCAAGACCCCTGGGATTCTGCCTCAGAGTGCCCTGGGCAACCAACAAAGTGACCATCACCACTCTGGACTACCCTTTACCCCACAGCCACTGCCTCCCAACCAAAAGCCAGCTCCCCCACTCCTCCACAAGGACCCACCTATCCTCATTAAGCAAGCATCTACTGACAAAGGACGTGATAAGAAGAAAGATAAGGTAGGTTTTTAGCTCTGGCCTAAGCCGAGAGCTCTAAATTTTATCGTAATTCTTGTTCTTGTTCTTCTTGGGGCGACCACTTCTTAAAAGGGGTTCAACTGACTCCCTCACTCTCTTCCTCCCATCCATTTTCTTTTACCGACATTGAATCATTTTTTTTTCTTCTTGGGGTGACCACTTCTTAAAAGGGGTTCACCCTCAATAAAAAGGGTTCATTTTCAAAATTTCAATATAACCATATGAATACGAAAATCAAGATAAAACATAATTAATATTTTTGAGACTTTTACATGTGGATATTTTATTATTTCACTTGAATCATTAAGAGTCGGAGCTTTTGAAGGGTTTTCCTTCATGTTCTTGTCATTTGTAAATTTAACTAAATTGTAGGTGAACCATATTTAATGAATACATACAAAGGACAAGCTCAAGGTTTTTTGTACAGTAATTGATTGTTATAGCATCATGTAAAGTAATTGTAATATAAAACTGGTGATCATATTAATGATTAATTACTTCATTAACCAAAATGTATTTTAGTTTGGCATTTCAAGAAATCTTGTATTCTTAATAGGGCCCAAGCCGCGAGGAATGGCTTCGTCGTGTGAAGACTGTATATGAAGAACTGATGAAAGAACAGAATTTGGATGAAGCAGTTGAGAGTTACCGAAATTTGAAGTTACCTGAGCGCCTCACTTCTGAGGCTGTGCAGACCACTCTCAGCTTCCTTTTGGGTCAGGAGGGTAAGTTTATCAATTTATTGAATGTGTTATTCAATGAAAAAAGATATTAATTATATTTTAAGCATCAAATGAGTGTGTTGACTTAGTGTACTGAATATATCTGAAGCTTCAAAAGGAATTGCTATACCAAATAAATTTATTCCAGCTTAATAGCTGCCATGCAAGTTGCTAGTAGGTGGATCATATATAACTAGCTTCAATCTCATTACAGAAAGTAACCGTGAACTGGGGGGCCAGTTAATAGAACGACTGCGCTCTGCTGGTCTTATCAATGTGGACAGATTGTTGGATGGAGTTAAACAGGTAAGGATTGCTATTACATGTTACTCCATTTGGCATCTTATATATTAATCCTTCCCCAGATTGGGTAACATTAATCTACGTGCTAAGGAGAATATACCTTCCTTTAATAACATTTAATAATAGGACTGAATTCTCTCTAAGGGCGGTATATACATATTCTGGTATTTACAGTTATGGAAATATGAATCAAACATACCTGAACCACGGCCACTAATTTAGCATTGGATGGGATGCGACTTGTGCAAAGGCGTCCTAATCTAATATAGGGTCTGTTTGAGGTGTTTCATGTGTCCACAACTGTACAATAATATCAAATTCTTTACATCTTCAGTAACAATTTTTTGTTGAAAATTAAGTTTTCTTTATGTGGTGGGTGGGAAAAGTAGGTTTTATGGGAATTTTGGTCGTTAGAGGTGAAATTAGACTGATTTTTAGCTCCGGCCTAAGCCGAGAGCTCTAGGTTTTATCGTAATTATTGTTATTGTTCTTCTTCTTGGGGCGACCACTTCTTAAAAGGGGTTCAACTGACTCACTCACTCTCTCTCTTCCTCCCATCCATTTTCTTTTACCGACATTGAATCATTTATTATTATAAATTTTTTTTTTCTGGGGTGACCACTTCTTAAAAGGGGTTCAACCAATATTTAAGAGTTTCAACCGAGGGGTTCACCCTCAATAAAAAGGGTTCATTTTTAAAATTTCAATATAACCATATGAATACGAAAATCCAGATAAAACATAATATTTTTGAGACCTTTACATATGGATATTTTATTATTTCACTTGAATCATTAAGAGCCGGAGCTTTTGAAGGGTTTTCCTTCATGTTCTTGTTCACAACTGTTTGCTGCTTGAGTGTTAGAAGTTGTTAACTATTTTGAAAATTAATTGCATGTCAAGAGAGCATAGCATTAAATTAATTTTATTTGTAAAGATTCTAGGTCAGCTGGATGACCTGGTGACTGAGGTTCCACGTGTGAAGTCTCATATGGCAGGCATCTTGGGCTATTTGGTGGGCTCAAGCACCCTGGCTCTGGCAGATGTGGCCGAGCCTCTCGAGGGTGGCCAACACTTCCCTCTCTTCCTCCTCACTCTACAAACTCTGCACAAACTTCATGGAAAATCTAAACTAACTCAGATCTTCAATGAAAGCAAGGTATTATTACTTTTCTTTTCTTTGAATACAGTATGGATAACATTTAAACTTCAGAATTAGAGGGACTTATGCTTTTGCACCACTGTGCTGCCACATGAGTAATCAAAGCTTTGTTGTGGTGTGGCAGAAATGGATATGCTGATTAGTGTTTGTAGTGTTCAAAGTATTGACAAAGTAAGAAATAGTCTACTGAAATCTTGAAAAGGTTATGTTCAAGTAAATCTCTTGGTCAAAGAGTAAGTTTTCTGTGAGTGGTGAAAAAGATGTACGAGTTTGACGACTATACACTTTTTTTTTGCCAGGTGAACCTACTGAACCTACTCCCAGAATCTGATCGCACGAAGGAGAAGTTGGCTGACCTTCTAGAAGACCGGGAACTTTCTTTCCTTTTCCCACTTCTGCGTATTCAGTCGGACTTGTGGCGTGCGCTCCTTGCAGACCCAACCCCTCACACATTCTACAAATACATCAAGGACACCCTTGATGTCGAACACCATACTGCCCCCGGCTTTATCAACGCTCTTATGACAGTCTTGGTCAAATATATCACACAGGTAGGCATTCCTTCAAAGTACTCAGCATGAGGAGAATCACCAAGTTGGAGAAAAGCATCATCCAGGTGAATTCCTCGTACAATATCTTATATTGCAGTTCCGTAAAAATTGTCTGAGTTGCCAAGTATGTAAATAGCTTAAGGGATCTACAGCAACTGAGAGCAGGGTGGTTGATTATATGTTTGTTATTGGCTATCCCACTTGGGAATATGGAAGAAGGCAATTGATAGATAGTAGGGGAAGGACTGTGGGTCTGGCTGCAGAATTATCTTAGTTTTATATATTGTCTGGTGTGACTTCTATTGAGAGTACAAAATAAGCTCGCTAGCATACTTGCAGCTTGTGAACATAACCATTTTAAGCTATAAATGCAAGATAATAAACTAGCAACTTTTTTTTTTTATGAACATAATCCTGAACTATACATGAACACACTATATGAATCAAAGCAAGAGTGGAATTTTATCATAGTAAATTATATTTTTCGTGAAGTGTCAATTTATTTATCAGTCAGTCTACACACCTGACCCTGGCTAACTTTTTTTTATTTTAACCCCTATTAAATATAAGTATTTTTATTTTTTATTTTATTTTTCAGGAAACAACTTTAGCTTCTGGGTCTGATCCAACAGTGATCCCAGAAAAACTTGTGACAGAGCAAGAACAGGAACTGTTGGCCAAGTTTAAGCCTGTTCTTCAGGCTTTCCTTCATGACCACCTGCCTCTCCAGGTCACAGCTGTGTATGCTCTGCAGGTCTTCACATACACTCACAACTTCCCAAAAGGTTGGTATTATTTACCCGTAAGGCATGAAATTGCAACAATATATTTAACAAACATATTTTGTGTAACTTATGGAGGTAAAGAAATAGATTCATGCACAGAGGAATGGACTAGAATTGTGTGTATAAAGTGTGCTATATGTAGTTCAGTAAAGACAGATGTTACAATTTGGTGAATAACAATGGATTAAATTAATTCAGTAAGAATATTCAACCAGATTTCATGCACTACTATTGCATTTGTATACAGGTGTTATTTAGACCTAATGTAGCCCCATATTCATGAGAATGTATTTTCTTTCATTAGGAATGCTGCTCAGGTGGTTTGTGAATCTGTACGACCTTGAGATAATTGAAGAGGATGCTTTCCTCACTTGGAAGGAGGATCTTAGTCAGGACTATCCTGGTAAAGGGAAGGCTCTTTTCCAGGTAAGATATGTGAATGGGATGTGGTTAGTACTGCCATATTACCAGCCCATGCTAAATTTTGTTCATCTACATAATATATTTAACAGCTTGAGGAACTTCAACAACATCAATTACTAATAATTGATGTTAAATAAATTATGTAGATGAACAAAATTTAGCATGGGCTGATAATTGTCAAATAAACCAATGAGAAAATGTATGTACAGTTGCCCACACATGAATCTGGTACGCCTCGCTACTTGTGAGATACAGTACCTACAACAGAAAGGAAAGAGCAAAAATTATATTTTGTTGACTAGCAGACAGTAATAATATTTTACTGTTTACTTGTCAACAAACTACATCTTTTTCCACTTTCCATTCGTTTGTAGCCACCTCACAAGTAACAAGCCATACCAGCTTCATGTGTGGGCAACTGTACATATCTAAATTATTTACTGCATGCTGGCAAATAAGAGTGATGCTTGCCTGTGATCCTAGATTGCAAACATACTGCTGCCAAACTCTTATTCAACATGTTTAGTAGATTGTTATAAAATATTTTTCATAGCAAGAATATGAAAATAAGTTTGTTCTACTTTTACAGGTAAATCAGTGGCTTACATGGCTGCAGGAGACTGAAGATGACGAGGAGGAGGAAGAAGATGCTTAAGGAATGATCAAGATACACTCTTCTCTTGTAGATGAGTGTTAAGTGTCTAGGAAGAGTTGGACTAAGATTTGATGAGCCATTTTTAAGCCAATAACCAAAACCAAAAGAGAACTAATAACCCTGCACCCTTACTCTGAGGAGACTGTATTGTTCTAAAGCTTCCTGGTTATTTAATATTGTAGTCTCCACTGTTGCTGTTACTGTGTGCCTGTTGAGGTCAAGACAACCTCAACTGGAAACAAGGCTTCAAGCAGTGCTGTGTTATAAGTCAACTCTTTATTAGGCACCAGGCAACTGGAATTGAAACAAACAAGAAAACAATGAGCTTATGCCATTGATGGCTGAGAATTTTTGGAGTTTTGGCCAAGACCAAAGTGTTCTCTATCCTAGAGTTCTACATTGAAAACAGTTTTGAAAAAGACTACAAAAAAAAAGAGGAAAATACTAAATAAAACTGAAATGATGCCTTAGTGTTGTATGAATTTGCTACGTTATCTATGTAATCCTGTTCATCGCTGTTTGAGCTGTCTATCATACTACTAGATGTTCTTAAACATTTAGAAAGCACTTATATATTAATCTCTTATTCTTCTACTCTGTTTTTTAGACTAAAGCTTTATTTCCCAGTTACTTTACCAAATATGTGTTGATAAACTTGATTAACTGGAGGTCTTATCTCTTAAGATGAACTGTTAGTTGTTTGCTCTTTTGTATTCAGTTATAAAGAATGTGTAAAAGTTGAAGTGTGAGTGAGAATTTTTTTTACTAGATTTCCATGCATTAACTAGGAATGTTTTGTTGTGACGGAATTCAGAAAGTTTTAGATAAATCCAGTGTAAAATGTTTTATCATTAAACCTAGCAACAGCAGTCTATCATTCCATAATAGTAACCTTGAAGTTTGGATATTCTTTTTCACCACTTTGCTGTCACTGCCTGTGGCTGTAGCAGGTTTGTTGCACTGACCAATAAACATTACTTAAAACCACTTGTTTGGATTTTTTTTTTCTTTCAGGCTGCTGTACGATTGGCCACAGGAATTCCTACAAGGAAAAAGGACATTCTTGTGGAAGTACTGCATAAAATTGTCTACCAAACCTAGTAATATATTGCAATTGTGTAGTGTTGCATCTGAAATGTTGTAAGCCCTCAAAAACAGCGTGTATAAATTCTCTTGGCTAATAGTACCACCACAGGATATAATTATTTGAGTTGAGGCCATGAGCCCTCGAGGAATGTATATGTTGCCAGTGTGTGTGTAATGCAATCTTTTAATAACAGTAATTAGGATGTTCTGCTATACAGGTCTAATATTCGTTTTAAATAAATTAAACATGCTATAGACATAACCACTACCCTCTGCTAGTCTACATGGAGGGATACCACTAAATTTAACAATGGCTGCCGAGCGCACCGTGATGTCATGAAAACTCCGTATTGTCTCTTCCATTGAAAAAATATTAAGTAAATAGTTGAAATGCTTAACACCCCCAGTTTTAAACCTGTATGAGAATGCATAGATTAGTGTATAATTAATTTATTTTAGCTCATACCATGCTTATATGTATTATGTAATTTTTATATCGGTTTCATGTGTAGTTTAATTTATTTTCATTAACATGATTTGAAGTATTAGTAATGATCACACTCGATGCGATTAATAATTACATTTGATGTCTTTGGCTGCACTAAAAGATTGATAATATGATGAATAAACCTACTGCCGAATTACAGTATGTGTGGCCACTTTTCAGTGAAGGGTGGATGTCATTGTTTCGTGGCGAGGACTAAAACGCACGTGTTTATATGGATTTGATACTCACCTGGTAGGGCCACTGATCACAATCGATCCAAGGATCAAGCAGCCCAGTTGGATAAAATGACACGCCAGTCATGATTGACGTTTGATTAACATGCCATAAGAGTGTGTCGAACATGAAATAGTTGGGTAATATAATAATGGTAAATATTGATTATACTTCAAGGCAGTTTATGGCAGGAATAGATTATCATGGAGGGCATGAGCTAGTTTTGATTTATTTTTTGGGATAGTTGGGCATTTACTACATCATGGGGGAGGGAGTTCCAATGCTGAATGACTGTGAAAAGGATCGTCTTCGTGCTTCTGTTTCTGCTCTAGGAGCAAACATTTTGAAGTTATGGCCTCGTCCCCTCTTGTCCCAAGCTGTGGTGACATATAGTGAATAAATCCAAGGGTTTGATGGGTGATAAATCATGGAAAATTTTATAACAATATTAAGTCAGATCTAAGGAATCTACCTCTTATGGAAAATAAGTTTAAATTTGATAGCCTTTCTGGGTATGACAAATGTGAAAAATATGTTATTTGCTTCGTCCAGCGACGCTGGATGGATTCAAGTAAAGATCGATGTCACACAGAAACCCCGTGTTCCAAACTGGAGAAGCAGTGTCAATCAGTGGCCTAATATCAGAAATTAACAATGATTTCATAAAGGTTGGAGTGCGACACACAGTTGACTTCAGTAGGTTGGTAGCAAGATCTGTTTAGATCTTGGTTGGTAGCAACACCGCCTGCTTTGGCTACAGTCTGCCCAATGTGGGAAGATATCTGAGTTTGACACAAGGATAATAGACTATACCTGAGTTCCATAGAGGTCTTTATTGTTATTTATATATAATAGACTATAGTCTATTATCATTGGTTTGACATCTATGAGGACACCAAGATCTTTGAGGAGGTAGCTCTAGTTATAGGATTTGCGTCAAGGGTATACGACCCTGCAATTATAAAATCTTGCTCATGCTTGAAACGCAGATGGACACATTTGTTAGGGGCAAACTTTAGGCCCCAAGAGGCTGCTGTGGATACCAAGGTATTTATGTCACGTTGTAGGTCATGGGAGATGGTCAAGGAAGAGTCAACTGGGAGATGGAAGCACTGTTTAAAATCATCAGCAAACATCATGTAACCACAAGAGATATTGGAGCAAAGGTGGTTAACAAAGACTCTACTATGAAACTATGACAGTGTAGTTGGGGAGCATCCAAACAAACTATGGTAATAATGGAACTACCTGACAGATTTAGTGGATATGGAGTTTGTTGTTGGATAAAAGTAAGACTAACAAGTGTGGTTGGTTGGGGAGGATCATAACGAACCCAAAGACAAGTGTGGTTGGTTAGGTAGGATCATAACGAACTAAAAGACAAGTGTGGTTGGTAAGGGAGGATCATAACAAACCCAAACCACTGTGGAACTATACTCTATCCAATCCTAGCTTGCAATTGGAGCCTAGGTGTATTTTTAATGCTCGTCTCTGATTGGTCAATATCTCCAGGCAACCTCCGTTCACGCTTACCTTTCCCATACCAAAACATTGCATTTCTCAGATGTACACTTTTTTGTTTTTTCTTGGTGCTTCACTTATTTCGCTTAATATCTACTTGGCACTTTGGTAACCTGATAGAATAATGATAGAGGATTACTTTTATCGTGAAAAAAATATCCATATCATTAAAAAATATACGATTAAATACGAGTTGAAGTGAAACAAGTAGCTAAAAATGTTTATACAGCTTTTTTTATATGCCGATATTTATTTATAAATATTACACTACCATGATTAAAAATGGGTGGATGATGTAGAGAAAACACTCCTGCATGTCATGGTGGTATAAGATTGTAGATAAGACAGAAATTATTGCTGGAAACGTAATTTTAATGTCAAGATGTCAATGACGTTCTAATGTGTATGACCAAAAAACCCTGTTTTCCCGCGCTCGTGTGTCAGTGTTGCCATGTCTGCTTGACGTAATTTCCCTCACTTTAATATCAGAATTTCGCTTTTTACCTCAATTATTCCCCGTTTACTCCTGAACATTGATGGTCTTTTAGATATTTCATCTGATAGAAATTTCCCTGTTTACTCTTGAATGAACTGTATATTATTTCCCTATGTGGACTTCTAAATTCCCTAAAACAGATAAATTTCCCTGCACCTGGCAACACTGGGTGCAAATTAGAACGTCATTGACATCTTGACATTAAAATTACGTTTCCAGCAATAATTTCTGTCTTATCTACAATCTTATACCACCATGACATGCAGGAGTGTTTTCTCTACATCATCCACCCATTTTTAATCATGGTAGCGTAATATTTATAAATAAATATCGGCATATAAAAAAAGTTGTATAAACATTTTTAGCTACTTGTTTCACTTCAACTCGTATTTAATCGTATATTTTTTAATGATATGGATATTTTTTTCACGATAAAAGTAATCCTCTATCATTATTCTATCAGGTTACCTAAGTGCCAAGTAGATATTAAGCGAAATAAGTGAAGCACCAAGAAAAAACAAAAAAGTGTACATCTGAGAAATGCAATGTTTTGGTATGGGAAAGGTAAGCGTGAACGGAGGTTGCCTGGAGATATTGACCAATCAGAGACGAGCATTAAAAATACACCTAGGCTCCAATTGCAAGCTAGGATTGGATAGAGTATAGCCATATAATAAGCGTGACAAACAAACAATGAACCTTTAAAAAAAAAAAAAACGTTCAACATTTTGACCAATCACAGGCCAGGATAATCCGTAGGACCGCCGACCCTTGTGGTATACAAGAAGGTCTAATAAGTATTATTAAACCTTGGTGGTATATGTTCAAGTAGCCATTAGCCTGCAGCTGGTCAACCGTGTGAAATTAATATCAGAATTATCAGTTACCTTCTAACCTCGGTGTGGAGAAGGACATACTGTATCGCTCGCTCGTGATTTTATTTAAGTGCTGTTATTTAAAGTATTTATATATAAAGTTATTATACTTTATACCAACATACTGTACGTGTGCCCAATTGAAAAGGGAATTAAAGTGGATTACGAGCAATCACGACCAATATACTCCAATTTCTCCAAATTATAAAAACGGTAAATATTGAAAGAATTACCGTTGTGTACGGTTTTTCTAACTTCATGACCCACTTCTCTAGACCTTTCTAAGACTTTTCTTCTATGGAATTTTCTCCACAAATGCCCCATTTCCAAGATAGAGCATATTCAAATGGGGTGTTTTGACCTAACCTAACCTAGATCGCATCAACAGATAACCATGGTAAAGTACAGGAAATGACTAGGGGAAAATACTGGGACCTAGCTGGATCTGGCAACACTGCTGCAAAACGGTAATTCTTTCAATAAATACCAATAAAGACCTCTATGGAACTCAGGCATGGTGACGAACAATACAGGTTAAATGAGCCTAAGTTAGGAGTAATGTGACAATGGGTTTCAAAGCGTTTGAAAGGTACAGTCTGTAGGCTACATGCACCAAGGCTCATTATTGGATTGCTGTTAAATGTTCTATAATTATCATGGCTGATAGTGCTGGACCAGGGTCCAAGGAGTGTTGGAGAGTAACTGAACAGAGTTGGAACAAGTGAATTTTCCAAACCATTCTCAACGTTTAGAGAGGTTTAGAAGACTCACTTTTGGGGACTCTATTCAGTTGCTCTCCAACACTCCTTGGACCCTGGTCCAGCACTATCAGCCCACGGTAAAGTCCAGGTCTAATGTACTGCAACACCTTCCAATGAGATAGATTCGAAAAATGATCCGAAACTATAGCTATGGTGTGTGCAATTTTGGTTCATAAAATTAACTCAAATAGCTCGCTTTTATTCACCAGGTTGCAATACATTAGACCATGACTTTACATAGAGGCCTGTTCCCGGTACAGGATATGCAGTTCCGACGCTACGATAAAGGCCGCAGCGGCGAGCTTTGGGTACATAACAATATACCTTGCCAGTTGCCACTGGATGAGGTTTTTGAATGCTGTCATCTTACTCATGTTGATAGTATTCATTTTGCTTGTAAAGTCACGATCCCCATATCTCACACCCCTGTTAAACTCTCACTATGGTAGTACTTATCACTAACCTTTTTAGCTCCGGCCTCAGCCGAGAGCTCAAGGTCTTATCGTAATTATTGTTCTTGTTCTTGTTCTTCTTGGGGCGACAACTTCTTAAAAGAGCTTCAACTGACTCACTCACTCACTCACTCACTCATTCTTCTTGGGTCGACCATTTCTTAAAAGGGGTTCAACTCACTCACTCATTTCACTTGAATCATTAAGAGCCGGAGCTTTTGAAGGGTTTTCCTTCATGTTCTTGTTGTCTGGTATTTTCATGAAGATTTCAATCAGTATCTTCCTAAACATATTTTCCCTTGTACTCAGGAAGCTCATAATCTTATTTTTGTTGTATTCAAAGCAATTCATATTCATTATACTGAGTGTGAACACAACTATAATTATAAATAAAATAATATGATACTATAATGATTATAGTATCATATTATTTGATTTGTAATTATAGTTGTGTTCACACTCAGGCGGAGCAGCAACTGCAGATGGTGGAGGAGCAGCGTAAGATTGATGAGGAAGTTGAGGAAAGTCAAAAGATTAAATGTGAGCAAGAGAAGCGCACCCGAGAAGAACAAAAAATCATCTTGGGGAAAGACAATGCTCGGCCTAAGATATCATTCTCCATTTGAGCCTTGTGTTGTAAGGATTGTAGTTTACTTACTCAATTTTTGTATGAGGGTTCTGACCTAGAGGCTGTAGCCATATTGTTCTTTCTCTTTTAATTTGTTGTTGTTTGTAAATCAGTTATTATAGAGGAAGATACAAATTCTTTCATGTTCTAATTACCAACCCTTTCATTTGCTAATAAAACTAATACAGAAAATATTTTTGAAGTATAGTAATGTTATTTTTCATTCACTGATTTCTTGTACAGTAGCCTACATACCTTGGGTACATAATTTAGAATCCTGGATCAATATGAGAACTAATATCTGAATGTAGAGTAGCCTACTTAATAATTATAGTTAACTATGCACTGCAATTATTATTTTACAATATATGTGTATTTGTAATATATTTCATAAGTTTTGTGTTTGAAGCGTTGGTGTATTAATTAATGAATTACGGGACAAGAAGGTCGAGTAAGATCACTCGGCATAAGGTATCCTTCCTGATAATTAGCAATATCATTCAGGTAGCTGACGACTTCCATGTACTGGTCAGTAGGTGTAATGTTGGTATGGGTATGGATGCGATTATAGTGGTTTATGAGGGTACTGTTTTCCACACGTCGCCCCACAGGGTCCTCAGTCACAGCTGCCATCACCAACTGTAGAGCTTCCAGTGTAGACTAATGAGTGGAGAGAAAATATAAGTATTACAATACTGTAATACTGTACATTAATACTGAACAGTTGTGATCAAATATTAGGCATCACTGTGATAGAAATAATTACTTAGTAACAGTTGGAGAATACATAATGACTTCTTATAACAGCTAACTCCACATTTGAAATAACATCTAACACATGACATGACATTGCCTCATGCACGAGTTTAAGATATCAGGGTGATCATGAATACTTGACTTTTACACCAGAGGCCTTTAAAGAAAAAGGGAAGAATAATCACCCCACATTCAATAATTATCTGAACCTGTAAGAAAAGGGAAATATGATGGCGAAAGGTAATTTCGGTAATGCATGAAGTGAAGAAAATGTTTCTATTGTTCCAATTTGGGTTTGGCTAGAGCAAAATGAAAGCTAATGCATGGAAAATAATTTAAGCATTTAATATATGGTACTTATGTGATTATAATGTTTGCATATTACAAGTATTGGACATACATGTGTAGAGAGAGCAGCAAGGTGAGAGAGGATATGTTCCCAATCGACTGTGCCACCATCCCCACCACCTGCTCTCTGCCAAGCATCCTGGGCAGTCTCCTCAGCCACACTCATGGCTACACATACCTCCTGTAGCTGCTCCCATGACACACTTCCCTCCCCACTCAGCTGCAGCACATCAAAATTAAAATAAGTGGATGAGTTCAGCAGAAGCGTAATGTCCATAGAGATAGAAAAGATTTCCAGAAATTGTCCATAAAATCCTTCATTTTTTGGTTTGGTCACAAATTAACTAAGTCATAGTTTATAATGCGACCAACCAACCTGACGGTGCAGGACCCTCATGATGCCAGGAGAAACGCCATTGTCAGACTCGGGGATAGGGAACTCCAGCCGTTCCTTCACGGGCAGCACCTTGTCCTCAGTCAGTGCCCTACAGGTATATTTGTTGCATTATGTAGGTTAAACTTGCCAAACCTAGGTACGTTTTTTGCATTGCTGTGTTGTGTTTGGATATACATGTGTATGTAAAGGCTCAACTCTACCAAAAGCTCAAATAGCCTTTAAGAGCTGGACCCGACCCATTGCACTGGCGCTAGAGCCTCGATCCTTCCCTTTGATAAGAGGAAAATTGGGGTACCGGTATTGATCATGATGTATTGTATTTGATTACTAGAATTAGGAAATGTTTATACTTTTCATTGCCTGCTGGTTATCTATAAGTTATTAAATACATATCCCACAGCAATGCCACCATGCATGAAAGGGGGCTAAGGATATTGTGCATGAAATTCCAGGTGTGTGTATGTGTGCATGCGTGTTTGCATACAGTAGTACCTGAAGTAGGCAGCAGACCAGATAAGAAGGTCCTTTGGCTGCGTACGAATGGCGGCCTTGGTGTAGTCTTTGAGGATGACTGGGAGGGACGCTGGCACCCTTGCATCACTCACCATCACCATCCTCCTTCACACTGTAACCAGACAACCACAGGCAGTAAACATGATGTGATATGTTTTATATGATGTATTCCACTACATCAAAACTACATAACCATTCCCACTACACACGTAACTCAGCAGCAGAAGTGATGGAAACAAATTCATACAATTACTGTATTATTATGGGATGTATTTATGGCTGCTCTCAGCAGTGTAGTTGGGATTCTTAATCCAGCAGGATGGGGAAGGACGCAATATAACACGGATGATCCAGAAGACTGGAACGCATATTCGTGAACTTTATACGGGTATTTGCAGCTCTTGATTTGGTTAGGTTAGGTTAGGTCCAGTTTAGGTTAGGTTAGGTCAGGGTAGGATTGGATAATTTATGGTAAAATGAGCTGGAAAAGAGAATGAGACTATTTAAAAGATTATCCCATTGTTGGTTTTATCGTTATAACCCAAGTGTTATTCTCCTTCCAACCACCTCAATTTTGGCCCAGCAGTAAGCGTTGTGGGCACTGGGCACGTAGCCTGCCAGACTTCGCGAAACTGTAGACCGGACAGGCATAATTATACACAAACCCACAACTACAATAACATTGATGGTCTTTATTACCACTCGATCATTTGTAGGTAGTTTGAGAGGTGTAAAAATGGCTGAGATGTTCTTGGATCCTCCTATTCCTATCATTCTGATTAATGGTCATTCTCCATAGGGAACTTTAGTGAAAAAATATTTTTGTATTATTGTGCTGACTACACAAAACCTTTTGATAGTGTCTGACACAAATCTTTTATTTTTAAACTAGGGTATCTTTACTGGATGCGCTATATATGCTGTTGTGAACAGATACGTCAGTGACGTCATTGCTCTTCTAAGGTAAGCTATCAAAAGTGGTATTCCTCAGAGTTCTGTCCAGCCATGACTTTCCTGGACAGAGTGTCTCATCAACTATACGCTTCTTATTGCTTCACTACACTAGGTCTTAACCATAAAGTTGTATAATTCTCTCATTTATTACAATTGCACTGGACATTTCGACATTGTTTTTCAGAACTCTCAGTTTATGCTCCCTCACTCAGGAGTCTGGAGTGCATGCAACACTCTCCAAGCAATCAGTCTCACCCTTCATCTGACCAACTCTCTAATGAAAGATTTAACTGGTAGTTTACGTACTCAAGTCTTTTTTAGAGCCTATATAACTGGTGAACTCTGAAACACTACCTTCATCCATCTTTCCTACTTACTACAACTTAATTAATTATGTTCCTTCAGACGCAATGTTTCTAGGCATCTTAAACAAAATATAACATGATTTTGAACCTCTCACTTTAATCGTTGGCCTACTTGTTAGAACATTAATTAAGCAATGCTGTAGAATAAGGGAAAATCCATTGTTGCAACGACTACTGGATAGTCAATACGGAAATGTCAGGAGAAATGTCACTAAATATAATAACGATTATATGGAACTATATAATCCTATTGTCTAAAACATTATTACTATTATCCACAAAGTCGTGTTATTAATGAGAGCGTGGTATAGTATTGTCTCCATCTTTTCCTTTAACTTTAAAAATGGAATAATAAACTCAATGCTCCAGCAGGGATCCTAGCACTGATCGAGTTAGACATATAATAGGCTATGTGTGACAATCTTTATAATGATGAAAATTAAGCACTTTTCTTAGACTTCATTAACTTTACACTATTAGAATTTCACCAGCATGAATGAACTCTATGGTATACTATACAATGACACTGTTGCGAAATATAACCCACCTCTGAATTTCACAAATGGCTGGAAAATATTACGCGTACTAGGCTCCGTGAATACTGCAGCTAGTATGAGGATAAGGCTTGTTGGGCTCTATAGTCTCAGGAATGTGTGACGTCATGAGTCAATAGTGCGCATGAGCCACATAACTCGCGTTATCCTGGCCTCACTCACCTGAAGAATCCATTGGTAATCAATGCGGCCAAGAAGACTGTTGACGCTGGCGATCAATGATACTTTAAACATTGTTGGATGGTGTGTGGTGCACACATAAGTCCAAATAATTTATCCTATAAACAAGACATGAGCGATGATACTGCCAAGGTAACGTCACAGCGTGGGCTACGTGGACCAACGTGTGTTGTCACCCGCCATGGGTTGAGGGTAGTTACAGTCTTTTTTACTCATTTATCCGGACACCGCTCTCCTAACCAGATACAGATCAGTACATTTTAGTGCAATATTCACTGTTACACATGACAACATTTACTGTTGCATTCTTTGAGCACAGATCGAGCAATCACAAATATTAATACCAAACTCTCACACCCAAAAGGAGTCACAGACTACAATCAAACAAGATAATTTATTTTACTTATATTTGTTATAATGCAATTATAATAATTCCTAGTGCATATATATATATAGAGTTTATGTTATATAAAGTATTAGTAATAATCTTCATCCTCCTCCTCGCAATACTGGTTGCCACGCAACTTTCGCAAAAGCTCTGCAGTGGAGGTGTCATTTTCATCATCCTCGTCCTCTTCCTCGTCTTCGGAATCCTCCCCATCAGGCTTATCACTAGAATACTCATTGCTGTAATAGTAACTGTTTGTTCGTCTTCTTTTAACTTGGTGATCATCATTCTCTTCCTCATCTGAATCGCTGTCTCTCTTCCTAATTAGAGAATCAGGCTTATCACTAGAACAATCATTGCTGTAAGAGTTTGTTCGTATTCTTTTAATTTGGTGATCATAATTCTCTTCCTCGTCTGAATCGCTGCCTGTCTTCCTAATTAGAGATTTCATCACAGAATAAATGCCCTTTGGGGTCTCTACTGGAGTTAGGTGTTTTGTTGGTTTATCATTTGTTTTCTCTCCTTCCTCACCGTTTAAGGTGCGGAGAATATCGTAATCTATTTTATTGGACAGCTTCAATTTATTGACCATATTATTTATAGCTTCTCCAGCTGTATTGGCAGGATTTTTGTTCTTTGATTTATTATTAATTCTTCGCTTTTTCTGTTGAGGTTGTTCTCCATCTTTGTCTTCTCTCAAATCTCTTTCTTCTTTTTCTCTCATTTCTTCTAGGTAGACTTTATTTAATTTCATCCACATTTCAGTTTTCACTTTCACTTCGCTGCTTGACAATATGTAGGAATCAATTTCATCCTCATCAATGCCAGTCAAATCTAATTCTCCATTTTCTTCTGGTTCTGGTTCACTTGGCCTAATCTCCATGCACTGCTCAATTGTTTCCTTGATTCCAAGACTTGCTGCAGAGGGTCGTAATCCTTGTGGGTTTTGTGGTGTGTTCCCCTCTAAAGGTTGTTGATCCAAATATGTATTGATACATTTGATGGTTTCTTCAGTAATTAATTTTTGGATGCGCAATCTGTCTTCCTCAGCTTCTTCCTCAGTCTCTGCTTCTCTTGCATACTTGGCCCATGGACCACGTACCTTTGACTTTCCTTCCTTCAGATGTTTTTCAATTTCTTGATTAAGTTTCGTCAGTTCAGAGTCGAGGTTACTTTGCTGATTTACGAGCTGATTTATTTGCTCTTTCTCACGTTCTCTTGCAGCTGTGAAAGCAGGAGGATCTTGTTCTTCTAATAAATCTACCTGCATAAATTCATCAAGAGTTAGTGTACTTGAAGGAGTTTCACCAAATTCCATTAGACGCTTTCTTAGTGTACATTCATGAACCTTCACGATTTTTATGACGTCAGTTATAGTGCGATTAAAATTATGCAGTCGAGCTGCAATCACAAGGGCTGCGCCACAAATACCAGATGGCCTTCTGCCTGTATGCATCCAGTCGCGTTTCATGCGTTTTACTAATCGTAAGGCTGTTTCTGAAACACTATGCGTCTTATCACCAAATTCCAGCTTACAAGAAAATCTCCATATGTAGATAGATGGATCAATTATTGGCATGTGGATGCATAAAACTGTCGACAGCTTAAGATACGTCCGGCCCAGTTCATACACGTCCACCTGAAGGGCGTCACTAACATCAATAAGCATGTGAGGTGTTTGCTCAGTTCTGCAGGAGATATAAACACAAGAACCAATCACATGGCTGCTTTTTCTACCACGTGTGAGTCCGTTATGATATGCCAACTTGAAGAAATTGAAAGCCGTGTCAGTGGCAAATGAACTAAGGCGTAACTGTTGAGCCAAGGCCTCAGTGTTCTTTTTAGCTTTCCTTAAAGTGATTTCTCTGCTCACTCTTGGAGCTTGAAAACTCTGTATTATAGGATAGCTTCTAATCGCATCTGATGATACAAACTGACCTACAGCAGAACTTCCTCCTCGATTATTTTCCAGAAATTGTACTTCATTAACAATACTGCCTAGTTCCGAGACTGTACCGCAAATGGTGCAAACGATATGTCCACAATCATCACTTGTGCTGTTCTTGGAACCACAAGCCACACATTGGCTGGCCATAATGTCGTGAATGACAAAACTGGTAAACACTCGCTAGATTAAAACTTTGGCACTACTGCCTGCAAAGTCAAGAGAATGTACTCTGACTGCATATACAAATCTCGCGGGAAGCACCACCGATGTGGGATGAATTATTTGTAGCCATCCTAGAATGCAAATGGAACGGTTACCTTTTTGTAGCTTACAACAGGGGATACAGTAGTGAAGATGTGACGTGATGAAGAGTTGTAATGATTGATACTGATGTTAAGCATAACCGGTAGTGAAGATATTCTGTGATGCTTATAGAGTGAAACCAAAAATATAAAGTAACAATCACTAGGCTTCGCCCACCACGGCTGCGCCGTGGGTGCTTTTGCCTGCGGCGCTGCTCGCTGCGCTCGCCCCCCCCCCCACTCGCGGCTCGCTTCGCTAGCCCCTCCACCCACTCTGATATCACACCAGGTAGTGAAGATGTTAATACCGATCTCTGCTTAATATAAAGGGTAATGTCTCTTCCATTTAATAGTGAAGATGTTAACACTTATCATGATGTCACACCGGGTAGTGAAGATGATAATACCTATCTCTGCTAAATATAAAGGGCAATGTCTCTTCCAGTTAATAGTGAAGATGTTAACTCTTATCTAACCGACATTTGTAACATAAAATACATTGTCACGGAATCACCCTGGAATCGACCTTCACTTCGGGTTTTGACTTTTTTTATTTTTGAAAAGTTTTGACTTTTTTTTATTTATGAACAGTTTTATAATTTTCTCAAAAGTTTTATTTTTATATATACTAAGAGATAAGAAGATGATGAAAACCTGCCCAGTCATCTCCACTACCCACACACATGTTCACTACCCTTACATCTTCACTAACTACAAATACATCTCACTACCCATGCACACATCTTCACTACTCACATATCTTCACTATCGATCCATGCATATTCGCTATCTTTACTACTCACACATCTTCACTATTCATACATCTTCACTACATACTCCATACATCTTCAATACCTACAGTACATACATATATTTACAACCCATACACACAGCTTTGCTATTTATACATCTTCACTATCCACACATTTTAAATATCCACACATCTTTAATTACAACCCAAACGTCATCTTCACTACTCACACATCTTTACTACTCACATATCTTCACTATCCATGCATATTCGCTATCTTTACTACTCACACATCTTCACTACTCATACATCTTCACTACATATAGTCTATACATCTTCACTATCAATAATACACATATCTTCACAACCCATACACACATCTTTGCTATTCACACATCCTCACTACCCACACATTTTAATTATCCCACATCTTTACAACTCACACGTCATCTTCACTACCTCGCCCATCTTCACTACCCACACTTTCTCTACGGCCTTACATCTTCACTCAGTTCACTGCCTACACATCTTCACTACCATGCACTACCCACACAGGCACACACAGGAAATTAAGATGTGCTGTGAGTAGTGAAGATGTGCTGGTAGTGAAGATGGGAAATTAAGATGTGCTGTGAGTAGTGAAGATGGGAATTTAAGATGTGCTGTGAGTAGTGAAGATGGGAAATTAAGATGTGCTATGAGTTAAGAAGATGTGCTGGTAGTGAAGATGGGAAATTAAGATGTGCTGGTAGTGAAGATGGGAAATTAAGATGTGCTGTGAGTAGTAAAGATGGGAAATCAAGATGTGCTGTGAGTAGTGAAGATGTGCTGGTAGTGAAAATGGGAAATTAAGATGTGCTGTGAGTAGTAAAGATGGGAAATCAAGATGTGCTGTGAGTAGTGAAGATGTGCTGGTAGTGAAGATGGGAAATTAAGATGTGCTGTGAGTAGTGAGTAGTGAAGATGTGGTGGTAGTGAAAATATTTGATGAGCATTGATGATTGACCGAAGTTTTTAGTGTAATTTATTAATAATTAGTGGTATTGTAGTCCCGTTACATCTGTGAACAACTCGCATAAATAAATCATCGTCGTCGTCGTCACTTCAACCATCAAAACAATAGCACATGGGAATATTTGTTCTGTATTTACGGTTGTATTAAGAAGGTATACGAATTTCCCATAGTGATTGAAGATAACTGTGTTTTAGGATACTTATGAAAGGTAACTTATTTTATAGTTTAAGGGGGTGCGGGAGTAGGGGACAGGCTTGGGGGGGGTTTGCTGGGTGCGGGAATAGGGGGACAGGCTTGGAGGGGGTTTGCTGGGTGCGGGAATAGGGTGACAGGCTGGGGGGGGGGTGCAGGAATAGGGGACAGGCTTTTTACCCCCCCTCCCCCACCCAAGCTTGTCCCCTACTCCCGCACCCCCTTAATGAATATAAAACACATTGCTTCATTATGGCATTTAATTTTCTTAACTTAGAATTCTAAAAACGATGGATGCATTGAAAATAATCTAACTAAATAACTTGGTTATAATTACTTCCGGTAATTATCAAGTATATTGCCGTTTTCGGTAAATGTACAGCCATGGCTGATAGTGCTGGACCAGGGTCCAAGGAGTGTTAGAGAGTAACTGAACAGAGTTCGAAAAAGTGAGTTTTCTAAACATTTCTCAACGTTGAGAATGGTTAGGAAAATTCACTTGTTGGAACTCTGTTCAGTTGCTCACCAACACTCCTGGCTCCTGGCTCTGTTCACTATATTGTATATTTTAGTATCATTACCCACTTTTTTAGACCAATACCGTGCGACCTTACAACAAGACTTTGGGACACTCAGTCTCACCTCCGACGCCTCTATAAACAGTGACCACAACAAGTGCCCAAATTGATATTTTTATTCTGTAATTACTATTTATAATGCGTAACTTCCATGTTTAATCCTATTAAACAATCTCCGACATACAACACATATTAAAACTACAAGTTAACCATAAAAGTATTGCATTATAAGTGAAATATGTATAAATACAGTTACTCCCGGTACGCAGGATTATACCGCATTTAATCTTAGAATACTAAATACTAAATATTAAAAAAAACTATAAGTTTGTAACTCTGAATACCTAATAATATATATACTACTTACAGTATTATATACCGTGCATGGTATCTAGGGTTCATTTTACAACTCATTTTTATCATTTATTCAACAGGATTTGGCAGAGCTTGTGGAATTCCTGCTTCTCTCTCAAGACAATACTGAATGAATATTTGCATATTTTCATTTGATATTAAATTAAAATGGATCCAGAATACTACGAGGGACAGTTTAGTGATGCTGATGAAGACAGGTGGGTAATGACACAGTTCTAAATAGAATACTGTGGATATACAGTAGTTTATGTTTTGTTTAAGATAGTTATTGGAAAATTATGAGTATTGCTGCAAATATGATTCAAGGTGTGACCAGAAGTTGAAAAATTGGTGATCTCTCAATCCCTCAGACAGATAATACTAATTTTGCCAGGTATGGTGGTGTGGCACCTATCTATCTATCTATCTATAGCTCTGACGCCTCGTTCCCTCCGGGAACTCCCCCGAAGGGGGTGGCCACGGCAGAAAAGTCTCCAGTCTTCCCTGTTCTCACACTCCCTCCTTACTTGTTCAATCCCTCCCCTCCCCCTCATGTTTCTCTCCTTTACATACTCTTCCACTCTGTTCTGCCATCTTACTGGTGGTCTGCCTCTCACACCACGTCCCACAACTTCACTTACATACACCTTCTTTACAAACTCCTCACCTTGCATTCTCTCCACATGTCCAAACCACCTCAAAGTATTACGTTTCACTCTCTCAACCACTCCACACTCAATACCAATTGCCTTCTCACTCATACCACATCTCCTATACACACTCTCATTACTTTCTCCATCCCACCTTGTCAGTCCACATGCACCTCTCAGATAACTCATTTCCACAGCACCTATTCTTGACTGATGAGCCCTACTCCATGTCCATGTCTCCGACGCATACGTCAGTGTTGGCAAGATTATACTATTTCGCAGTCCCCTTTTCACTTCCATACTCACACTTCTACCTTTCATTGTCCTCCCCAGTGATCCTATGACCTGTCTACCCTTCACTGCTCTCTCCCTAATTTCTCCTTCCATACTTCCATGTTTACACATAACTGTCCCCAGGTACTTAAACTCCTTCACTTCCTCCATCCTCTCACCCCTTAGGGTTATCTCACACTTCGTCCCAGTTGGTACTTCCACTCTGTAAGGTGTAGCAAAGTCAATCACTTCCGTTTCTGCTCTCTCAAACACCATCACTTTACTTTTACCCACATTCACCTTCAGTTTCCTTCGCTTACATACAGACTGAAATTTGTCCACCACACTCTGCAACTCCCTTTCACTCTCAGCCATCAGCACAGTGTCATCTGCAAACAAACTTGCCGCCAAGGACCAATTTACTTCATTCAGCTTCAACTTCACCCCCAGACCATTCACTTTGGCTTTCATCTCTCTCATACACCCATCCATATATATATTGAACAACCATGGTGACATAACACATCCCTGTCTCAGCCCTACACTAATATTAAAACTCTCACTCAGATCACCCTCCACCCGCACACATGCTTTTGCATCTGTATAAAAAGCCTCAATACCTTTCAGTAGAGATCCCCCAACACCATATATTCTCAACACCTCTGACATAGCTCTCCTATCAACCCTATCGTATGCCTTCTCCAAGTCCATGAAGGCAGCATACAACTTCTTACCCTTCCCTATATATTTCTCCACTATCGATTTTAGCGCAAATATCTGGTCCACACATCCTCTACCCTTTCTGAACCCTCCCTGTTCCTCACCAACTTTATTCCCTGTCACTTCCATCAGTCTCTCAGTTAGAACCTTTCCATACACCTTCCCCGGTACACTAAGAAGGCTTATTCCCCTATAATTACCACACTCCTCCTTACTCCCCTTCCCCTTATACAATGGCACAATTATGGCCCTCCTCCAATCCTCTGGTACCTCTCCCTGCCTCCATGCCAATGTACATATAAGCAACATCCACTCCACCACTACCTCCCCCCCATACTTTAACATTTCAGCCGTTATCCCATCTACCCCCGGTGCCTTTCCCATCTTCAACTTGCCTATTGCTTTCCTAATCTCTTCCCTTCCTAATTCTCCCTGAGCATCCTGTCGTCTACAACCTGCCTCCATCCCCATGCATGTCACCACTGCCTCCCCTCCTGTCCCCTCATTCATCAAACGATCAAAATGCCTCTTCCACACTTCTTTCACTTCCTCACTTCTACTCACAGCAACTCCATCCTCTCTCTTCACTCTCACACTACCAGATTTTCCTTCTCCTCTTTCTCTTTTAACCTCCTTCCAAAATAGTTTCTTGTTCTCTTTAAACTTTTCATTCAGTTTCCTCACAGATATTATTTTGATATGGTAATAGCTAAGGGAAAAGGAAGATATTGCTTTGAGATTTAGGTTGGTGTCCCTTGTACTCAAGTTTTACTAATAAAAAATATAGTTTTATGTTTGTAAATACAGTAATTTGCATTTTGCTGATAATCTGGTGATGCAAGTCCCTCCATAAATTAGCATGATGCCAGCTTTTGCCAACTACCAATGGCCCCTTTGCAGAGAGGTGAACAGCATTGCTTGTGTGTAGAAATGTGATTGAAATTACATGAGGTTTGTTGGAGAGATGTGGTGAGCATTAAGAAAAGTTTGGATGCACTGGATGTTATGGAGATTCACATGCAAGGGAGATATAAGTGAGGCAAAAGTTTGAGAAATGTTGTCTGCTGTGGACTATAAGTTACTGCTTATTTATCTTATTATGGGTCCAGAGGGATATAAATGACTCCTTTGTCCAATTTATTAGAAACAAATTACAATGCATAGAATTATGAAATTGCTGATTTAATTATAACTACTGGTACTGTATACAGTGTCATGATAACTTGAATTCTTTGTTACAGTGCAACATCTCATATGTCTTGTCTCTGGTTGCCCAAATCGCCTTTGATTTCACCTAACAATGAGTGCTGGGATGAAGATGAGAAGGCTGTTAGTAACTTGAGTGTCCCTGGCTCAAAACCAAGCAGTGAGACTATCAACACAGAAGATTTAGATGAATTAGATTATGATGAAGATGTGTATGACTGGGATGAAAATGTTAAAGGTATGTACATCAATAATCTGCCACCTTATTCCTCACTGGATTAGCCACAGACAAATAATGTACAGGGCATTATAAAATTTTAATTTGTTTACAATATTTACAAAATTATTTCAGCCTCAAATAACACTAACTGAACATAATACTTCATATGTTACCACTCACCAGCTGGGAGTTTATTCTGGCTTGGGATATTCTGAATACAGCATGAAATAGTAAGCTTTATTTCTCTATTAATATTTTAGTTTCTGCTGTGTTATGCATCACAATATCGGGAAATAATATCTGTTGATAAACTGTGTGGGAAATAAGCCTTAAACTTGCATGATCAACTCCCAGTCAACTGAAACATTTAAGGATTCTGACTGTTTCTGTTCTCAAGGTTTGCTTATACAGACTATTATAATACTGAAATGATTACTTTCCAGATCTGACAAAACAGTGGCAGAGAAATAACTTTATTGGTCCTAACCACTCCAGCACTCAGTCTCAGAAGGTCTGTCACCACTCTCTGATGAGTTTTATGTACATCCACAGTATAAAGATACTGTTAAAACTTTATGTAGGCTACCTAGAGGTTAAACGCCCATGGTCTTGGATTTTCTATAGGCCTTGGAATTCTCATAAGTGAACATGGGTGTGCACTTATGGTTTTCTTTATGAATATCTAGAGACTGCATTTACTTTACAATTGCTTTGATTCTCAGTTTGTACAGTTTATTTAAGAAGCTGTATATAGCCTCTATGACTTTAGGTAAAGCTTATGGTAGAATGGACAGAGAAAGCTTATGGAAAGTTTTGCAAATGTAAGGATATCATACTCCTCCTTAGGTACAATACTGATATTTTATTACGGTAGGCTATATGTTGAAATTGTTTTTTGCTAATTTTATTGGAAAAGATAAATCTGACATATCAGTACAGTTGTATCTTTCATCTAATTTGTGAAAATATTTCAGATCCAGAAATTCCAGCCTTCAGAGAAGCTATTTAAGAACTACACAGCAAAGATTTGCTTAGAAAAGTTTGAAGGTCTAAAAGGGTTTGGGGGAAATGTAACTAATCGAATGGTGGAAACAGAACGAAGATCTGAAAGTGGAAGGTATTGTATTAATTTTAGTTTAGTTTTAGCTTATATTGGTGATACAGTATCTTGTTCCTCCATGGGAACTATACAACAGGGAGTGTCAGTAGCAGATGATTTTCCATGCTGTGTTATGCTTATATTTCATTTGGAAGGAGTTTGAAGCACTATTCTTTCAGTGACAATTCTTATAGCTGGATTTCCTTTCATACAGGCAAAGAGTTAGGGACAAGTCTGAAAGGGCAACAGTAGAACAGGTGTTGGACCCACGTACACGTATGATTCTTTTCAAATTCCTCAATAAAGGAACTATTACAGAGGTGAGTGTCTTTTTTTTATATTTAATGTTTTCATTGTGAGAAATTTGCATTTTTTTCCTCTTACAAATCAAAGGAATCAGTAATAGCAGCTTGTTTACTTCATGGATCTAGTTAAAGCATACAATAAAATCTAGCCCACCTGAGTGCCCAAGATCTGAAGCAGGTGGTATCTGGATGACAGCCCACCCAAACAATCACGAGGTCAAGCACATTTTGAACCAATGGTGGCTTTGAGTGGGCTGTTATCCAGAAACCACTTACGGTACTCCAGATTTCGGGCTTCGAATCGGGTGGGTTAGATTTTATGGCCAGCGAGTATATCATAATCTCTCAATATGTTTGCAATTTTGTTTGATTATTCAATAGATTATAAGGTATGAATGAATACTGTATGTTACATTTAGAGAAGTACTTAATGGCTCATGGAACATTACCGATTTTTATTAATGCATTACTGTATTGGATTTTGTTTCAGATAAATGGTTGTATCTCAACTGGGAAGGAAGCAAATGTGTATCATGCTAGAGATTGTGGAGGCGAAGAGTTTGCTATTAAAATCTACAAGACTTCTATTCTGACATTTAAAGATAGAGATCGATACGTATCTGGTGATCACAGGTAATGTTTCCAGTTTTTCTGTAAATTCCACTATGTTTAGAGTTAGTTAACCATTTCCTCAGTGTATAGCTAAGTGAAGCTGTGTGTTTCTTGAACATTTATGAGCTTCCACTTCTCGAACTGCATTCATTTTTTTTTTTTTTTTATCATATGGTTCTCACCTTAAGTTGCCATAATGTTTTTCCCAGGTTTCGTCATGGCTATGGGAAGCACAATCCACGGAAGATGGTGCGCACGTGGGCAGAGAAGGAGATGAGTAACTTATTCCGGTTATATAATTGTGGTCTGCCTGTACCAAAGCCTGTAATACTTCGCTCACATGTCCTGGTGATGGAGTTCCTTGGGACAGATTCTATTCCTGCTCCACGCCTCAAGGTTGGTTTCTCAAGATTGGTGGAAAATATTAGGGAATGAGAGTGGAGTGGTTGAATGGTTGATCGTTTGATTTTTAAAAGGTGTTGAAAGTAATTTAATAATTGTTAAAGCCTAATTGAGCTTTCACAAAATTAGCTTAATGAGTCCATTTAATGAGTACTGTACTATATAGTCATGATTGACTTACTTAGTCTATCTTTCATTATTGAATTATGTTATACAGTAGTTAGAAAAATTGACCAGAATATCTGCTCATTTATGGATATGGGATGATGATGTGGCATGACAGTAAGTAAAAGACTGTTAGAAAGAGGCCTTGACATCACACCACTGCAGGTCATAGCAAGGTGCGAGAGCTGAGCACTGCACTATATGGTATTAAATTTTGGATTCTCACACCCCATCCCATTGCAGATTGGAGTGCCTGTAAATTAAAGTAAATAATATATATAATAAATATATGGCAGTTAAAAAATAGATGCAGTATGACAGTTTGCAATAAGCACTCAGGCCAATTAAGCACTTTTTAAAGAGAGACTTTGATGACACATTACCATTGCAAATCTACACTAACCATTTACATTAACTTTTGTTTTGTGATTTTATTACAGTTACTTTTGTAATTTTGTTGCAGGATGCAGATGTCTCAGAGTCTAAGGCTCGTGAGTTGTATCATGATATTGTGATCCAGATGTGGCTTATGTACCGAGAGTGTCGACTGGTTCATGCTGATCTTAGCGAGTTTAACCTTTTGTTAGTACCTCCTTATCCTTAGTCACAGTGTTTGATTTAGAAAAAAATGTCTTTCTGTCTAATATTTGACTTGCATGGTGTCATATTAGCCCATTTTAACACTGTATGTTGGTCTGTCAAATGTAGGTGATAATTTTTATGTTCTGTGTTTTAGTTGACATGCTTAACACACTGTTGACACAGTATGGTAACATTGTAAATATTACTTAATCGGAAAGGACTTCATCTCAAATATGTAAAATTGATCAATTGTAGATTAGTCTTGATCCATACAAAAGATGAAGTAAAATGTTAAAGCTGCCAGTATCATAAATTATGTGTGTGTAATATATTTTTCCCATGGCACACCAGATATCACAAGGGCCGTGCATATATCATTGATGTGTCTCAGTCAGTTACCCCAGACCACCCTCACTCACTGGAGTTCCTGCGGAAGGACTGCACTAACATCACAGGTCTGTTGTTTTTGTCTTCTATCCTCTTCACTTTCGGCTCCTGTGTTACATGCCATATGTAGTTATATACTATGTAATTCAGAAACATAATGGTAAAGTAATGTCCACCATAATCAAATCATGTCAAAGGATAAAGACACACTAGTTTGTAGATGTAGAAGCTTGATTTACTCTGAATCAAGAAAATGGAAACAGTTACTGTACCCTAATGTAAACCTATGTGACTATGAATGAACTATGATTGCAGAATACTTTCGGAAGAAGAATGTACCAACCATGACAGTGCAGGAACTCTTTAACTTCATTGTGGACCAGAGTGTGACAACAGACACCAGGGATAACTATCTAGAGAAGATGAAGGAAGTGGCTGCTGCACGTCCAATTGGCCAGTTGACCAATGAGGAAATTTTGGAAGAAGAGGTTTTCAAGAATGTTTTCATTCCCAAGACACTTGATCAGGTAAGGTTGTACTAGTCTCAAATACTGGACATAGTTTTAAAAATATGTAAATTTGCAGCTTCTACAGGCATTCATAAATTGGAATAATTGTATAGAATACCGGTAGTGATTGAATGAATAATATGAAGCACTCTGAGATGGTACCAGGTAATGATATACTGTAATGCAAACAAAACAATGGAGGATAATGGGATTGCTAAGAGGGCTTGTGTCAGTCAAATAAATAAGAGAACAGGAAGAGGAAACACTAACCTGATGTTTAGTGTGGAATAAACAAGTTAAACAGTGCATCGAATAGAAGAAAGTCTAGTGGTGGAGTGATGTCCCAACAACATATTTTAAAAATATGTTGGTACATTCTATTTTTTGTGTGTGTGTCTTTCTTAACTTTTTCTGCCTGAAGAAGTTTATTTATTTTTTTGTTTTGCACCAGGTTATTGACTTTGAGAGAGACTTTGAACAACTTAAGCTTGGGGAGAAGACAGAAAAGGACATCCCTTACCGTAGTATTATTGGCTTCAACAAGGACCTCACTGGGGTTGAGGTTCCTGTCGTAATACCAGCACAGCACTCATCGGGAGAAGAAGAGTCAGGTGAGAGCATGGGAAGGGAAATCAGGTATAATAAGGAAGAATCAGAGCCAAATATTATTTTAAAGGGGAAAGAGGAACCAGATGAAGGGTTGGCAATGAGGTATCATATCAGGTTACGAGTAAGAAAATTTGCATTTGTGCTTTATAGATACGGTATGTATAATGTTTTGATATACTGGTAACTACTTTTGCATGATTAGTTTACTTTACAAGCTCTGACTTTTATTATTGCTATGATATCAGGAAATTAAGATTCCTTGTTTTTTTCTTTTTTTCATCCCAATTGGGCTCTTTTTCGGGGTATTTGATTTGGGGGTATTTGATTTGAAGTGATAGGTTGGTCAAATCTGGCACAGATATAATAAACAAATATCAGCTGGAAGTGTTGGGTTGTGTACGTTACCAGTTGATATTTACAGATGACTCACATAATGGAGAGGAAGAAGAGGATGATGAAAAGAGTAGTCGTAACCCAGTAGGTAGACCCAGGGATGAATCACCAACTTCCAAGAAGGAACGCAAGAAAGCTGTGAAGGAAGCACAAGCAGAGAAACGGAAAACAAAAGTGAAAAAACATATAAAAAAGAAAGCAGAGAAGGATAAGAGAAAAAGACATTAGTAACATTACAAGAGCCGCAATGACTGAAGTGTTATTGTTATATTATAGGTTATGTTCTCTGTGATGATATGTTTAAATGTGTTATAAGGAAAGTAAAATGTGAGACTAATAGGCAAACTAGTTATCAATCATTTATTTTGGTTATCAAGGCCGTTTCATTACAGTGTGAAAAACATCCTCAGATAGTAAGGATATCTGACAGGTCCATATTAAAAGTTCAGATGACTACTAAGACTGAAGCACATTTTCTATACAAAAGAGGATGTAGAAAATTTTATCTTAAAGTATAATGCATCTATAACTTTGTGATATTTAGTTTTCACAAACAAATATAATGAACCTCCCTCGTATTTTGATGACAGAAGTACTGGTACTATAAGTCTATTTATAACTCTGACTCTTTGTTCCCGTGATAAAGGAGTGGTAGCTTCTCGGCTTCATATAGGTAGGGTTTTGGGCCTTATTCAAGAACACACACAATGCACATGATGGTGTGGTACCAGTATGATGGTTCCATAAACAAACAACAGAGCTATTGTACCGGTACCACACCATCGTCAACAACATTGATGTTCTTGCTTAGGGCCCTTTGATAAGTTGGTTGACTGCCACTGGTGGTGGGTCTAATTTATCCACCTCCCAGAGATTCTCTGTACCATGTATCAGTGAATATGATGGTTACCAGGGCAATCACATGTGATGGGTATTTTGGGGTTACCCAATCTCTGTCATAAAAAGGCTAGACAATGATAGAGAACTACTGTACTATAGTTAGACTTTTGAATGCTCATATTCATTGGACATTGGTGAATTTTATTCTAGTTTTATATATTTACTTTATTAATATTTTTATGACCTAACTTGAAACATAACACTATGTAGTGTGAATATGGGAATTCTTGAGTTGAGCTACTGATGGATTAATTTTATGCCTCGGATAAAAGGCACTTAATGGAGTTTCCCAACATCATAGTGGTACAGTACATGTGGTACTCTGTGTTTGGTTGTAAATCCTTACATATTTTGGAGATTTTTTATTGTTAATGGGTTTATTTATTTATTCATCTGACAGTTTCCTGAAGAAGAATGGATCTGTGTCAGAGACTCCTGTTGGATATTAAAAGCTAATGTTTTCTATATATATATATTCATAATGCTTAGCATTTACAAACAGGAATTCTATACACAGAATCTTTACAAGCATTTTGTATACACCTTGAGTTTAACAGTGCTTATATTGGCACATGTTACATAAAATTATTATATTTTGAAAGTGGAAATACAGTTAAATTTTTTATAAAGGGGTATTCATAACCATATTATAGAAGATAGTGATAATTCTATACAGAAAATTATATTAAGGCAAAGCATAGATGTTAAGGAATGTTAAGGATCTCTAACCCAGCAGGAGCATTCATTCTTTCATTTGGTGAATAGTGATGTGACCATCACATGCACCTGTGATAGTAAACCAACCATATGACTACAATCTAGCAGTACAACTAAAACAGTGTAGGCCTACAGTTGTGGTCTAAAGTTCTATTTCTCTTGGGTATTATGGTCATAAATGAGATGCAATAATTTCTTCTGATTTTCAATTTCATGGTTTACAGTCAAACAGAAGAAACAATTGTATCTCATTCATGACAACATTTTTCTGCCAGAGAGACAACAGAACCATGTCTGTACACTGATTTGGTTGTACTGCGAGTTTCTAGTAAGATGGTTAGTTTATTGTTACAGGTTGTTGTTTCTTACCAGTGTAACAAAAGATCTCGGTTCTGACAGGCACAGACTTCAATTACACACTTGCTACAGCCATCAAACCATTTAACAGTCACCACCACAATATTATTTTATGTAATTATGATGACAGGGTTCAATTACCTGTACAAGTACATGGTGCTTACAGTAAAGTCAAGGGGAGTACAGTATTCTTATTAAGGACCCTGTGATCATGTACAGTACTGTATGAGAATTGAAGGCTTTTCATTCCTTCTGTCTATGCCATGAAACAAGGTCCTTCCATATACTGTAGGTGGTATTTCTTGGCAATAATTGAAGGACTCGTTTACCTTCAATATTCTGACTATATCACAGTGTACAGTATTTGTAAAACTAATAAAAGTGTCATGGTCAGGTTTATAAATATCAGAGTTGTGATACTTTCAGAGAGAATAGGCAGTTTACTGTACATCTTTCGTTAGATAATACTCTTCCAATATTCTTAAATCTTAATATAACAATGCTTATCACTATGAAACATGTTTCCTAGCCTATATTTAATGAAAAAGTTTTGCAGTGAGGATATAATATCCATGAAGTATTATGTACATCACAGAACAAAGTACTGTACTGTATTACTAGTACAGTACTCTGCTGCTGAACTTTGAAGAGAGAAGGAGCTGTAAAGATCTTATAATTTATGCAAAACACATAAGTTATATATTGGCTATGTCTGAGACCCAGGTACAGAATAAATTCTCTGAGTCTAGCACCATTATTGTGTAGTAATTTGTTCACTACTAAAATATAAATTTTCGCTGCTGCCATCAAAAGCTTGCTATATTTCAATGAAGTAGAAAAACTCTTGATTTCATTAATACAGTAACCTTTTTTATAAGGGTTGTCAGGTATAGTATAGTATGAGTAATAAACACACTATTGCACAACAAATGAGCATTTGTTTTAAATTATTGTCTTTATTAAGAGCACAAGCTGTTTCATATACAGTACAATGATTCTTTTAGATTAATTAATGTATTTTGTTTGATATCCGTATATTGTAGTATATTACGATTGTATATTCCACTCACAGATTGCAAGAATTATACCTCAATCATATTCGTTGACATGGATTGATGCATTGTTACCTCATGGAAACTCCTGTTAAAGAGCTGGCCAAGGCAGAACAACACGAACTATGATTGATATTTTTAATGAGCATGGAAAGTTTTAAATATAGTTGTGTTTATGATTTTGTGACTTAAGGTACTGTAGACTACTTAAGGTACTTAGACTGTTTAATCCAAGATCTTCATTTGTACTTTACACAAACTGTGTGGCCTGTGACTGAATGTTGTTGCGTATTATATGTTAAGTACTCTGTTGATATTCATGTACATAGTGTTCCAAGCAGTAATGGTTATTATATTGAAGTATACATAGGCATACTCTATTAAGCTTCAGTCTGTGAATTGGGATAACTTGAATAATATGATGTACTGTATTTGTAGTACTGTACTGTATGTGCTCTGTGCTTGATTTTCTTACAAATTAAAAGGTACTGTACATAACTGAAGGATTTTGAATGTTACAGTACAGCACAGTTCTTGCTAGAAACAAAACTTCTCTGTACAATAATTTCTATGATGTTGCTCATATTATATTAAGTGCTTTCCATATTACCATTGCTGTTCCCAGTGCTATTGCCATTTCCATTCTCACTACCATCATCACCTTTCGACCGAAACTTGAAGAATTTAGCAGCGTGTGTGTTGAATGAAGAGGAACGTGCAGGTATGTTGCCTCGCTCCCTCCTGATGGGACGCAGAGAGTAGGTGCGAGAAGGGGGCGTCCTTTCTTTCACCTGCCGAGATAAAGGTTTTACTAATTTTACTAATGAAAACAGTGACACTATCATCCATGCACTAATAAACCCTAAAATATGGATCACAGAATACCCTGATGCTGAAAAGTTGAGGATACAGTAAATTATTTCATAAACCTGATGAAGATAGATTATATGCTCATTGGTACAGACACTTGGAACACACACCAGCAATAGACCCTTCATCAAGCTTATGGTATGATGAGACTGTGTACAGTGGCATGTCCTCCCGTATGCTTGAGGAAGCGTCTTTTCCTTGAATTTCATTAATATATTTAACATGTACAGTATTATGTAAACAGTATATATGAAAGTTTGTAATGGTACCTTCATCCTGGCTTCCAGCAGTTCCTTCCCTCGCTCAGACATTATGATTTTCTCCCGGGCATTCCTCAGTTCATGATCAAGTCGTAGCCGCTCACTTTCCAATTTTCTCAGCTGCTTCTCAGCCTCTGAATATACAAACTGGAGGTTATCAGTTGGGAAACACCAGTCAGCATGGTAGCTGAGGGAGGGAGCTACATTCAGCAACCCATATGTGCACTCCTTGCCATTCCTGTACAATAATGCTGTACTGTACAGTAATTTATGTAATACTATTTGGTGAAAATCACCATACAGTACTGTACGTATTACTATACTGTATAGAGGATCTTTAACATACAGTAATTATACTTAAATTGGGGATAGCTATTATATTTTTCTTCCTCTGTGACACTTCACTGTGGGGTAAATATTTAACATTGGATCTCATACATACATAATTATCATGGTGTGTATAGCCATCTTACCTCTTAGTTGTGTGTCTTTTCCCTCCTGCTCGACCTCGAATGCCTGCCGCTTCTTGGTCTCCTCTTCCAGCATCTTTCTTTGCTCCTCCTGCAGCAGTTCCAATTCCTCCCTCCGCTCCCACTCTTCTCGCAGTACTCTCGCCTGCAGGTTTCTGGAGGGGAGGTCAGAACCACCTTACATTATGTGTAGAAGTGTTATATGTGCTTGGAATCATGTTTCATCTTAGTACTGTGCCAAATATATTATATGGCCTAGACTAGTTTTTGCATTATTGGACTTAATTGAATGCAATAATCGGTATGAATGACAGTGTGTCAGATTTTATGGCCAAAGAAATAACTTTCATGAGTTTCATATTACTTGCAGTGAAGTGTAAGGATAAACCTAATACAAATTATAATAGAGTACAATAAGTTGTTATTATGTGCTAGACCACTTTACTATACCTGCCAGGGAAGTACACAGTAGGCCATATAAAAACACCTTTTCCTGGGAACTGTGTACTGAAGCATTGTCATTGAAAATTACACAAGTTGGTAGAACTGGTATCTGCACAGTTCAGTATGATTAGTACTGTGTTAACTAGTTTCAAAGTTTGTCACATATTGTACTATAGTTAAGTAATACTTCTATTTAAATCCTTTCATTGTCAGGGTCTCGTTTTCATTTGAAAAATATTACAGTATTTAACATTAGCCAGTAAAATAACTAATTACTGTACAATATTCTTGTAAGTCCAGTACAACAATACAGAAAGATATAATTATGTACTATTTACACATGACTTACAGCACTTTAGCCAGTGTAACAAATTTACGTATGAGTTACTTTACGGCACAAACAAAACCCACTTCAAGACACCTCACTATTTCCTCGTCTCTCTTGGCTTGGGTCTCTTCCTCAAGCAGTGTCTCCAGTTGTAACCTCAGTGTCTGTAGCTCCAGCACTCTCTTTTCCTCAGTCTGCCTCGCTGCTGCTTCCTCTCGTGCTGCTGCTTCAGCCTCCGCTCGTGCCTATCAATTAGTGAATCACCATTACAGTAAATTATTGTTCAAAGTATGATTGGGAAGTACATCAAGGAATATGACACAACCACTGGTAATGCTTTCGTGATTTTCCTAATATTTGGAAAAAATAAGGTACTTTATTGTATTGTAGAATAATTCACAGCTGATGATTCAGTAGTTATGATGATAATCTTCTCTATATGATGCAGTATAAAACAGAGTACAGTATAAAAGGTGTGAGTTACCATTTTCTCAGCTTTTAGTTCAGCTTGAGTGTTTTCAATGATATCAGCCTGTGAGTCCCTCCTGATGCGCTCGGCAGTCTCACGTGCTTCTTCCTCTGCGTGTTCCAGTTTTCTGCTGGCTGACACGAAGGCTTGGTAGGGCAGTGTGTCATGGGAATGGTGAATGGCTATGTCCAGAGCCCGCAGCCACTCACTTTTACTCCTGACAACCACAAATTTAGGATGCTCAGACTGAATGCACAGTTAACCTTTAAATATATTGTATACTGTATTCATAAAATGAGACAAATGTGAACTTAATGTTGTATTCATATATGATTTAATTTAGATGTAGTAAAAGAGTGTTGCTAGGGAAGTTGGCCAGTGGAAAACAAAATATAAAAGTTTATCAAACATTACCTAGATGAGATTGATAGAGTAATATTCATTCATAGGGGTGTTGTATAACAACAGGATTCTCCTTCTCTAGTAAAGAGAGTCTATTTGCTGGAGTTACCTGTGGTCGATGGCAGCCAGCTGAACTAATTTGTTACTCTCGAGGCAGAGTGTGAACCTGCATGGCTTAGCACCAGGCTCATCTGGTATGTTGTGTATGGTAGCTGCTGGGGAGAGGAGCAGCTGTGACCCTCCAAGCATTGTAGAAAGAGCTGCAGCCCGTGATCTGGGCTTGTGTGAAGGTGCTGCCATCACCCATGGTCTTACTTCCAACTCCCGCTTCACCCATATTGGGGCCCACCACGCTCGCTGGTACACTTTACCCTGTCCAGCCAATCATGTGAAGGGTAAAAAAATAGGAATATTATACAGTATTGAGATAGGGGAAATTACAAATATTTCACTGTTATTTACCAGCAATATGTCTTTATTCCTTGCCTCACACCTCTGATCTCATAAGCATGGTAAAAGAGACATTTGACATGGTTGGTAATTATGGTCTAGTTTACAAAATTTTATTTGATGTTCCTGTAGAAATAATGCATTTGAAAGTTTGCCTCATTTAAAATATCCGAAAAGATTCTTGAACAAAATGCTATTACAGTATAGTATATCTATTAAATAGAAGTTTAGTATAATAATACTGTAATGAAGGACTTACATGATTGAGAATCTGCTCTACAAAGTGCCTGTATAGCTCCTTAACGGCTCTCTCTAGCGCTGGTGCCTCAGTGTCTTGTGCATAGCGTCCCTCTAGGAAGGTGAGAAAGATGGGGAAGGTGAAGGTGGAGATGACGGTGGCCAGTTGGTGGAAGTCCTTCACGTCCCACTCCCGCCCAAGGCTAGTCACCAAGTACTTTGTCGCCTCCCTCACCTCCACTAGGGTCAACGTCACCTGCTCCACACATAGTAAACACAACACTTGAAAACTTTTTCAATCTTTTTGTATACAAGTAATCAATAACAATGATTGGTAGTAATACACTCTATAAAGTATAAATTGTTTAACTCTATTGCATTTTTTATCCAGAATGATTTAATAGTATGAAAGCAAATGTTTTACTGAACTTTGCACCTTCTTTAGAAATAACCACTATATTTATACTGTACTCTTGTGCTCTTATTTTAATATTGTACAGTACTTGAAAAGGCCTGGATCTACAGGGCTGCTTTACTTGCAGGCTGCCATATGACATTTGGTGCCTGGCATTAAGGTTTTATTTAATATTGTACCTGAAGGAGTCCAGTCTTAGCAGGAGATCTGTCAGCCAGAAGACAGAAAATACGAAAAAGCTGATAAACCGAGTCCTCCGAGAAGACCGGGTAGTGTCGCTGGAGGAGTGTGGCACGTCCAAGGAGCCAGAAAGTGTGGTCAAGGGTGTCATGGTGGTGCTTCAGTTCACTGTAACAGGTGGTTCCATCATCCACCTCTGCCAGTACCTACAACAAAGTCAGACAGAGATCAAACAAACATTTCTTGCTGCTCAAGTCCTTTGTAGTTGACTTGTACAACTGAGAAACAACTACAGTACATTGGCAGCAGGACCCAGTGGCAGATAGTGTTTATACTGTTAGAATAAATTCCAAATTTCTGTAGGGTGGTTTATTTTGTTCCTAATACAATCTATTCAAATCACAGGGGGCTATACATCTAATAATATGCTGTAGTAAGCCAGGAACATAAATGAGGAGGTAATTTATCCTTTTTGGATCTTTTTGGAAACCCTGTGATGTGTTTTACTGCTAGAGTATGGTGCCTATCTATATACACCAGCAATAGACCTACCTCATGTGTTAGGAAATAGAGGTATTGGTCAAAGGTAAGGTGCTGGCTGCTCAGGTACTCAGCAATGCAGTTCTCCACCCGCCTCTCCACTTTCAGCAACACACCTACATTCTGAGTCAGTACCTGTAAAGCAGTGTATTGCCAGTATCAGTAAATGAGATGCAGTACGGAATTGTGCGAGTGTTTCATACATGTAGTACTGTACAGTGAACCCTGTTTGCTGGTTTGGAATTCCTAGGTTTGCATATTTACAATTTTATGTCACCTGTATTGCCTAGCCCAGTTGGAGTCCATTTCCATTTCTTCCTTCATATACTGTATATAGTAAAATTATACTACAGCAGATACAGTATACTAAGTAGCTTTGATTCAGCACTTGTAACTAATTATAAGGTTGTATAATCAGTACGTTTTTATTCTAGTGTAGTATGCGTACTGTATGTCCCGAACACTGCAGATTATAAGTATGTACAATACAGTAGTCTACACTGCTGCTCCTGGCGTATTTAAATTCAAGATATATAATGTAAATGGGAACCAGTCGACGAGCACAACTTATTATCCTCTTGTCTCTCCAAATGTCTATATTTTTTTCTTTCTTAGTCCTTCGTGTGCAGTATTATATAGGATTCTAGTATTACTGCCCTAGAATCCTTGGCAATATCCCTTCTCTCTGTCTCATTTTCTCATGTGGGAGGTGACCCCCGGAGGTCTTTTTGGCCAAGTCTCCAGTCTGTATGTGGTTGCGTTTGTGGTGGAGGGAAGAGGAATATAAAGCAATGCGTAGACCCCCACTGAGTGTTGAGGATGGAGGAGGAAATGGTGGAGAGGATAGAAGGGGGGGGGGGGGAATGGAGGGTTATGTCGGAATGGTGGCGAAGGTGGGTGAAATGGTCAGATATTATGCAGGGAAGTAGATGAGGTGGAGGATGATTACTAGAATATGAAGGAAGAGGAATTAGATGGAGGTGGAGAATAAAATTGGTGAAGGTGGAAGAGGATATGTAGGTAGTGGCCAGGTGGAGGAACCCGGGGGCCGGGAGGCAAGGATAAGCAGTGTTCTTGACCCTCACACACACACACAGTCACATACATACATACATACATACACACGCACATCTGGACCCGCCTTTTTGCTTCGTATGTTACGTGGGTGGAAAATTAGAGGCTGAGTTATAGCATGTAGACTCGTGAATCTACGGGCCGTATTCAAGAACATCAGTGGTGTATACGATGGTGTGATTCTGGTACGATGACTCCATAGTCAGACAAACAACATAGTCAGACATCGTACCGCTACCACACCATATCATCGTGTGTACCACAGATCTCGAGAGGTTCTTTTACTACATACTATGATAGTTTTAAAAGAATTAAATCAAGCTTCGCCTAGGCATATTAGAAAAAAACACTTTAGTTAAAAATGTATTATCAATTTCCGTGCAGCTGACTTTGGCCTCGCCTACATTGATTGATTGTAGTGAAATATTCCTATAATAAACTCCAGTGTCCGCTTTTATGATTGAGACTACTAATGTTTTTTTTTTATATACCATTGCTTAAAATGGATGTTAAAACGATGAAACGGTCAACCATTAAATTTACATATTATTTATTTAAAGAAAATAATATTCAATACAATAATTATTTCATAAAACGAACAAAATATACACACTTTACTAGTAACAGTGTTCGGAGTTTCGGACGAGTTGATAATATGGTTCGGAAGTCAGAATAAATATGTCAACAAAAACAAACTCAACTTCATCAGACTTCAGTACACCTCATCATCAGGCTCATCTCATAATAGGTAGGTGTTTTTTATGTTTGTGTTTGCCTTGATTATATGGTACTGTATACGTGAATACATACACTCTTATAAAATGATGATGGAAGAGTAATGGGAGGCAGTAGATAATATAATTAAAGTGATGGGAGGCAGTTAAGAGAAATGGGACGAAGTAGATGATAATTAAGAGTAGTAGATAATAATTAAAGAGTAATGGGACGAAGTAGATGATAATTAAAGAGTGATGGGAAGCAACAAATAATAATTAGAGTGACGGGAGGCAACAGATAATAATTAGAGTGATGGGAGGCAGTAGATAATATTTCCCTGCTATATTTTAAAATTTCTGGATATCACAGGCCTCTCGTATTTCACATTAAGTTCGTGTTTAATATAATTATGATGTTCAGTCGATGTATGTGCATATTGGTGTGTGAATCTTGGAAGTGGAAAGAAAATGTTAGGTTATTTCAGGTTAGGTTGTGTTTACGTATGATGCTCCTATACTTGGTTAGGTTGGATTGGGTTAGATTAGATTAGGTTGTGTTGACATGTGATGCTCCTCCACTTGGTTAGGTTAGGTTGTATGTCAACACAACCTAACCTACTGTAATCTAACCCAATCCAACCTAACAAAGTATAGGAGAATCACACGTCAACACAACCTATAACCTAACCTAACATTTTATTGTATGGTTAATTAATTACTCTTTTAGTCAAGTAGAATCATCATACAACCTAACCTAACCTAACTTAATCAAATCTAATAATTGTTAGGTAAGGTTAGGTTGCGTTGTGTTGACGTATGATGCTCCTCCATTTGGTTAAGTTAGGTTAAGTTAGGCGGTATGTAAGTGTAATGAGTTAACCATACAATAAAATGTTAGGTTAGGTTAGGTTGTGTCGTCTTGTGCTGACGTATGTGTTGTGTTGGTGTATGATACTCTTGCTTGGTTAGGTTAGGTTGTGTTAGAGTGTGTTGATGTGTGATGCTCGTATTCGACTGGTGTGTTAGGTTAGGTTGTGTTAGACAGTGTTGTGTTAATGTATGATGCTCGTACTTGTTGATGGTGTGTGTAGTGATGTGAGTGTGTTTATGTTGTGCTGATGTATGATGCTACAATCTGGCTGGTGTGGTAGTGTGACTGAATGATGCCAAGTGGAAATACCTATACTATACTATTGGGGTCATTGATCTGGATGTACGTGATTGTATGCAAATCCCTGCAATACGGTACTTTATTTTTGTTTACATGTGGACTAGCTTGCTCAGACTAATTCAGTGGATGAGTAAGATAATAATTTATTTGAACATATGGACAATGAGGCACTGAGAGAAGCTTAAATTATCTTGACGTAACGATATCCCGCCCAATTTTGACGCAGACTTTTAAGGAAGGTAATTTAGATTTATTTCTCTTGGCACAGAGGGAATGGACGACGGTCTGAGCGGCCACGCACAACGCCACTTTATACACACATCTTTGAACTACCGCAGATCATTGGCTGTGGACGATTAAGGTACGAGTCGATTTTTTTTTTTCTCTGAAATTAGAATAGCTTGATTGTGTCTTTTTTTTTCTGGTTCTGTCCATGTCTTGTCGTTTCGTCTCGTCGTCTCGTTCATCCTCAGTTTCTAACACAGACATATATGGCTACCGGTGCCTATAAACACAAACAAACATGACTTACCTATGATACACACGAATATGGCTAAGCTCATAAACACACAGACATGCCTTACACACTGATGCCAATTAACACTAACTAATACGGTCACCTGGAAACTTAGAGCCTAGTCAGTGGCGCTCAAAATGGGGTCGACATCCACCCCGGCTTTCTTTATTGCTCCACCATGCAACTCAAACATGTCCACCACTTATTAAGGGGGAGTGGGAGTAGGGGACAGGCTTTTGGGGGTTTTTGGGGGTGCGGGATTAGGGGGACAGGCTTGGGAGGGGGGGGGGGTTGGGGGATGTATGCCGGAATAGGGTGACGGGCTTTTTACCCACCCCAAGCCTGTCCCCCTAGTCCCGCACCCCCGAAACTCCCCCCAAGCCTGTCCCCTACTCCCACACACCCTTAAACACACAGGCAAACCTTCACTAACCTACTCTTGTATTAGTCCCATATTTCTTATCACCCCTAAATGTAATAAGTTTCTGTTCCCAAGGTGGAGAAATGTATTAAAATTAAAGGGGTAGCCTAATTCGCTTTTGTTACATTGGAGTGCCATGATTCCTCCAAAGTATGCCAGGAAACAGGACCGTATAATTATATGAAAAAAAAAAATAATAATGGGGGTTCTGTTGCTTGGAATAGTTTGGAGGAATCATGCAGTTGCTCCAGATTTGCCTTAACACACACACACAAACACAACCAAACACACACACACACAAACAAGCGGGGAGCAATGAACACACGCGCAACACCAACCTTCCCCCTTAACACACACACAAACACACACACACACAAACAAGCAGGGAGCAATGAACACACACACTATAAAAAAATACACGAACATTTCTTCCTTTTAACACAGCGACAGGGGCTGGACAAGACGCACACCTTACACACACACGACCATATGCGGGTATAGCCTAGCCTAGCCGGCCCTGCACTCACACCTCAACCCTCAAGTGCCTGCTGCATGGTCTCTCCCCCGCACTCACTCACTCACTCACTCACTATCTCACTCACTCACTCTCTCACTCTCTAACTCTCACTCACTATTTCACTCACTCACTATCTCACTGACTCACTATCTTACTCACTCACTATCTTACTCACTCACTCATTCTCATTCACCCTATCTCACTCACTCACTCTCTCACTCACTATCTCACTCACTATTTCACTGACTCACTATCTTACTCACTCACTCATTCTCATTCACACTATCTCACTCACTCACTCTCTCACTCACTCATCCTCAGTCACACTCACTCACACTCATTATCACTCACTATCTCACTCACTCTCTTGTTTGCTGGCTTACGTTTAGTCGATTCTTTCGTTCACACAGTTTCCCTCTGAGTCGCATTAACACACACACACACACACACACATACACACACACACATACACACACACACACCACTTTTTTCATCTACCGTCACTTTAAATTCATTCACAATTGTCGTTTTTACTTACTACTTCATTGTCCTTATACATTGTCCTTATTACTCATACTCTGCCGTTACTCCACCCACCACACACTCCCTCATTATTCACTACACACTATTCATTCACCCAATCTCCCTCCTACACACACACACACACACAAACAAACACACACACACAAACAAACACACACATATACACACACACTCTGATTCTACCACACATCTCTGCCTATAACACACACACACACACACACTGATTCTACCACACATCTCTGCCTATAACACACACACACACACACTGATTCTACCACACATATCTGCCTATAAAACACACACACACACACACACTGATTCTACCACACATCTCTGCCTATAACACACACACACATACACACTGATTCTACCACACATATCTGCCTATAACACACACATACACACACACACACTGATTCTACCACACATATCTGCCTATAACACACACACAGACACAGACACACACACAACCTTTTACACTTGTCTGCTTTACCACACACACACAACACTACCAAACTCATTCCCTCTGCCCAACAACACTCACTCCTAACTTTTCTAAACAAGCCTACCACACATCCCTCATTCACACTCACTCCTTTCTTACACTCACGGTCACATTTTGTCCTCATTTTCCTGTCCTCCTAACACACACACAAAGAAATCCAGTGGGTATCCTTCCTACATCCATCCCATCCATCCATCCATCCAGCATTAGGTATATATATGTATACATACATACATACATACATAAACACTTATTCTAACCCTTCATTAGGTATATATAAGTATACATACATACATACATACATTACACCACACACACCGACTTATAACCCATCACATTCACTCATTTTCCCCTCACACCAACTTGTATCATCACCTTGAGTCACTACCCTCACACTCCATCCAGCCCTCTACCCTCATCTTCATACTATACACAATAACACACTGCCTCCTTCACCTCTCTCTCTCTCTCTCTCTCTCTCTCTCTGTACCATTATCCTTCTATCATATGTAGGCAACCCACCCGCACTTTTCCTCTCTCACATACCACTCTTACATATCTTTAACCACACACACACACATACACACACACACTGTACATACATACATACATACATCATATTATACAAGAGGGTTAGGCCACATACTAAATTCAATACTGCACAGACAGCTACAGTATACTTTATTCAGTTTATTTTTATTTTTTTCTCGGCATTGGTTAAAAGATACGTGGAAGGAAGTACTTATTGTCAATTTAATTCACTCTTTACTAAACGTGAGCCTTAATTATTTGTATCTTCCTCCACCATACCCATACACTCCTCCTTCATATCTCTCTCTCTCTCTCTCTCTCTCTCTCTCTCTCTCTCTCTCTCTCTCTCTCTCTCTCTCTCTCTCTCTCTCTCTCTCTCTCTCTCTCACGCTGACCACCTCCACTTTTATGTCACGGGAATGAACACTCCTTTGTTGAGAGTCACCGCCCCTCTCCTTCCCTCCCTCACTCACTCACTCATCACATTATTCTCCTCCATACGTTCAGAGCATTCCTTCCTATCTCCCTTTCCTTTTCCTTCTCCTTCTCTTACCCTCATGACTCTTCCTATCCTCTCCACTTGTACTCATTTTCTCCCCATCTCTCTCTTTTTCCCTCCTTCCCTCACTCTTCCTATCCTCTCCACTTGTACTCATTATCTCCCCATCTCTCTCTTTCCCTCCTTCCCTCACTCTTCCTATCCTCTCCACTTGCTTGTACTCATTATCTCCCCATCTCTCTCTTTTTCCCTCCTTGCCTCACCCTCACTCCATCCACTCCTTGTTCTCCCCTCCTTGCTTCACCCCCTACTCTACCTCTCCTATCCACTCGTACTATCTCCCACTCCTTGTTCTCCATCCCTCTTTGCTTCAACCCTCACCACTCGTACTAGCCTATCTCCCACTCCTTATTCTCCATCCCTCCTTGCTTCACCTCCAGTCGTCTTATCTCTCTTATTACCCAGCCTCCCTCCCTCCTAGCTTCCTCTTTCCCATTTTCATTCTCACACACGGTCGTTTTCTTATTTGTATCTATATATCTTCATATTTATATACCACCACCACAGGTATCTTTTTTTTTACGTCCAGTAGGCTACCCTCCACCTTCATTCCTTTTCCTTTCCCATCTACCATTTTCCATGTCTCCTCTTTCTTCCTTTCATTTATACATACATACAGTTCTTTCCCTCTAGCACTGTCTCCTTTCTTCCATGCAACTAGGCTACCTATAGTATTTCTTCCCTCCTATCACTATTAACTCACAGCCTAGTGGTTAAGGTATACAGTTGTTAGTTAGTAATAGTCATCAACTATAAACCAAACCACTATAGACAAACGACTATGAAGCAAACCAACCTATCACTATTACAAGTTATCTTCCCCCCGTGTCCAGCCTCAGCCCATTGTTTGTGTGTTGCAGTCAGTGGGGAGTCCAAGCATTGCAGACCATAATTCCTAACTGGAGTTGTCTGACCACGCCCCATGTACAGATACGGACACATGGAACAAACACACCTGAATTGGGGCACCTCA